>CM077167.1:149492276-150009910 GCA_039583875.1 Platanthera guangdongensis
TTGATCGATCGCCGATCCGTTTCCGCGGATGTGTCAGGATGGTCGCCGCGAGTCCAAATCATATGCTACTTTAGTTTTTTTTTGGATTTATTTTTACGTATTTTGAGTGGTCCCGCCCCCGGTCATCATATTCGTTGATTGCGCGATGTCCTAGTTTTGTTTTCTTATAATAGGTGAGTATGGGCTGGTTTTGAGGGGATTGCAGGTATGGAGAAGAAATTCCAGGAACTCCGCGATCACCCCACGATGCCGACGCTGTTGAACCCTAGGTGACGACTCCTAGGTGCCCGATCTCCTCCCCAAGGTATCCCCCCAACATAGCCTTCTTCTCCCCTCCCCGCAACCCCTTTTTCACCACCCAAACCGCCACTGGTTTGCTGTTCCAGCAACCCCCCCACCCACCCAACACCGACTCTCCTCTTCCACTCCTACAGTCGGCCGCCCCTCCTAAGCCCCTCCTAGCACCCAAGCCTGTGTCCCCTTCACCCCATCATGCCGCCCCCCCCCCCCCCCCCCCCCCCCCCCATATCTCCACCACAGGCCACCCCTCCAGTCCCACCATAGCCCCCGTGCTTCCACAACCGAAATCTCCCCCTCAACCACTCCTCCCCTTCGCGGATTCACCTCCAAACAACCGTAATTTCCAGATTAGTGCATATCTGAAAATTTCAGCCCCCGATCCGCTATTTCCACCACCCGTCCAACACTCCCTAGCCTCGATCCGTTAGTACATCATCGGATCTACCCACCCCCGCCCGGATCTCCGGATCTCCACCTATGTGGTCGGATCTATCCATTTCCAGTTCGTTTTCATCATCCGCCGTCGAGGACAACCACCAACATCATCTCCACGCCGCCGGCTCCGCATTCGATCGTCACTCCACACATCCGGCTCCAGAATCTTCAGTGTCTCGATCAGCCCGCTACTATAGTGCGTCCCTTTTTGTATTGGTCTATGTGATTTGACATTATTATTGGACTGTCTACTTTATTTGTTGGGAATCGCGCTTGTAGAATTTTGTTTGCAATCCGCTTATATTTTGCAGGTGGGATCTATTCGCCGCACGCTTAGTCTTGACCCTCTGAGCGGAGGAAAGCCATTAAACAATTTCTGAATTGAATGCTTGTGTTTCTCTTTTAATTAACTGTGTGGGTTACAATTTTCATTGCTTTATTTATTTTGTCGTTGTCACCGATGGTTTGCATTGCACTTAGCTTTAGGATTAGTGTGTCACTTTTGCATTCCACTCCTAGAAGTCTAGGTTCTCGTGCACCATGTAGCCTACCCTACATCACTTCTTCTTTACTTAACTTTTCCAACATCATTCTCTTACTCATGTCATTTTAATTTCTACGCCTCGGAATACCTACATCTCAATAATCAAGTCGATCCTTTTTACAACTCGATTCTCGGGAACGACTTGGTACATTGCTTCAACAGTCTAACCAGTCGGTAGCAATGTGATTCTTGAGCGATTATGTTATGAATTCAATTGGCTAGAGTGGATAAGGGTACGACTGTGGCGTCACAATGGTGTGAAGGTTTCAACTTGGGTAGTCCAAGAGCAAAACCAACTTGTACCATTTAGTCTTTCATTTAGTTACATATTGCATCCCTTATTTTAATGAACACCTGTATTTCCTTATGCATTTGTAACTTTAAAATAAAGAGAAAAATAATGCGGGAATGACCCGCGCCCTCCTAGCATCACCTTTCAATTAAATGTAAGAAAATTAGATTAATTTATTCTTCCACTATCGGGGATATAAATAGGAGATCTGAATACAAATAAAGGTAGCTCGCAATGTGGGACTAAACACATTCCAGAAAATATGTTAATAAGCCAGAAAATACGTCAATACTCCCCCTCAAGCTGGCGCAAATAAATCAAGCAAGTCCGGCTTGCCACAGGTAGAGAGGAGTCTGCAAGGCCCAACCGCCTTGGTGAAGGCATCTGCAATCTGCTCTGCAGAGGGAACATAGGATGCTTCAAGAGTTCCTGAACGGATGTGCTCCCTGAGAAAGTGAATATCAACCTCAATATGCTTAGTCCGTTCGTGCAGAATAGAGTCTGAGGCTAGCATGAGAGCGGACTGGTTGTCGCAAACAAGTGTCGAAGAACCAGAAGGAGGAAAGTCAAGCTCGGTCAAGAGAGTACGCTGCCAAAGGAGTTCAGTAGCGCCATGGGCCATAGCCCGGTACTAAGCCTTAGCAGACGAGCGGGAGACAACACTCTGTTTCTTGCTTTTCCAGGAAATAACATTGTCACCATAGAAAGTGCAACATCCCGAAGTAGACGCGATCAGTAGGGAAAACCAGCATTGTTAGGGATACGTTGTAACTTGCGAGATAGGGGACGGAGATGACAGTAGAAAAGCCAGAGGCCAGGAGATCCTTCAGGTAGTGGAGGATTCGAAGCGCTGCATCAAAGTGAGAAGTCCGTGGAGCATGCATGAACTGACTGACCACACTCACAGCAAAGCTAATGTTGGGGCGAGTGTTAGTCAAGTATTAAGTCTGCCAACAAGACGCTAGTATCTGCCCGACTCAGGGAGAGGATCTCCAGACTCGGCGTGTAGTCGACTAGTCGATGGTTCAGATCCTTGGGTGTAGACACAGGAGAGCATCCAAGAAGGCCAGTATCACTTAAGAGGTCGAGTGTATACTTCTGCTGAGACAAAGAGATCCCCTGCTGAGATCTGGCAACCTCAATACCGAGAAAGTACTTCAAAGGCCCCAAATCTTTCACTTCAAATGCCTTCTGAAGAACCCTCTTGATCTGCAGTGTCCCCGAGCTATCGTCACCGGTAAGAATGATATCATCCACATAGACAAGAATAATGATTCTACGACCATCCACAGCAGTTTAAACAAAACACGTGTGGTCGACATGACATCTGGTGAACCCACTCTGAAGCACAACAGTACCGAACCGCTCAATCCACGCACGAGGAGACTGCTTCAGCCCATACAAGGACTTTTGCAAAAGGCAAACACGACTCAAATACTCCCCCTGAAGCTTGTAATCGGGAGGCGGATCCATATAAACTTCCACAACAAGAACGCCATTGAGGAAGACATTCTTCACATCCATCTGATGAAGAGGCCACCCATGGCAGGCAGCGAGAGAGACAAGTAGCCTTGGCCACCGGGGCAAAGGTCAAGCCATAATCCTCAGGAGTCTGAGTGAAGCCCTTCACGACAAGATGGGCCTTGTAGCGGTCAAGAGAACCGTCAGCATTATACTTGACGGTGTAAACCCAACGACAGCCAACAGTTTTCCGACCTGCAGGAAGAGGGACCAAACGCTAGGTGCCCGCTTTCTGTAGTGCGGACATCTCATCCTCCATGGCCTCCACCACTCAGGGTGTTGGAACGCCTCAGTCATCGAACTCGGAACTCTGATCTGGTCGGTAGCAGTCAGGAAAGCCCGGTAACCCTGAGAAAGACGCTAGTAGGACACATATCTTGCCACAGGATGGTCAGTAACACAAGAAATCTTGTGAAGTGCAATGGGTAAGTCAGAGGAGGAAAGAACATCACCTGCCAGAGGATGTAACACAAGGTCCTGTGAGCTGGGCGTAATCAGTGGATCCCGAAGAATGGTGTGGACATGTGAGGGCCCGCGTGGGCCACGAGTGTATGTCTGCAACGAAAGAGAGTCATGCAGCGGAGCCAGACAAACCGGATTCAGCTGTGGCGGAGCAAAATGAGCAACATGGACAAGAGAGATACCATAGAAGGGGACATCCTCAAAGAACGTAACATCCAATGAATGAAAAGTCATGCGAGAAGAGGGGTCAAAACACTGATAGCCCTTGGAAGAGGAGGAATATCCAAAAAATAAGCACCGGATAGCTTTGTCATCAAGCTTTGTCTGAGTCGGACGACGGTCCTGGACAAAACACACACACCAAAACACCCGGAGAGGGACGGGAAACAGAGGGCGGCGGGGAGATAGAAGGCTAAGGGGTACCCGACCTGCTAAAGGCTGACAAGACAGACGGTTGACCAAGAAGGTCCCCATAAGAAGGGCGACACTCCAAAACGACTTGGGGACGTGAGATCCACGAAGAAGAGACCAGGTCACATTCAAGAGATGATGATTCTTGCGCTCCACCACGTCGTTCTGTTCTGGTGTATAGGTATAGGAGAATTGATTAAGGGTTCCTTGGCTAACAAGGAAACTAGTGAAAGAGGAAGAGGTATACTCCCCCCCCCCACGTTATCAGAGCGAAGGACCGAAATACGAGAGGAAAACTGAATCTTAACCATATTACAAACTGGTAATATAAATCAAAGACATCAGATTTGGCACGCATAAGATACACTCAACATCAACGAGTAAAATCATCTATAAAAGTAACAAAATACCAAAAACCATCAAAAGAAATAACCGGGGCAGGATCCCAAACATCTGAATGAATAATATCAAATGGTGCAGAACTACGAGAAACCGAAACAGGATAGGAAGTGTGTGTGTGTGTGTGTGTTTGCTAAGCTGACACACATCACACTGAAAAGAGTTCTCAAACGAGACACTCGGAAAAGAGACGACATAATCTGAGGGCTCGCATGCCCCAGTCTAGCATGCCAAAGAGCAGGTGAAGTAGTAGCAACAACAATAGATGGGTTTGAGAGACAGGGCGAAGGAGGTGGAAGATCCAGCTGGTATAGCCCGTCACGCTCACAGTCATAGTCACAAATCCTCCTCGTGGCCAGGTCCTAAAAAACACGGCCAGAAGGAAAAAATGTCACCGAGCAGTACATCGAATGAATCAATTGACTAACAAAAAGAAGATTTAAAGCAAGCTTGGGAACATGAAGAACTGAACCCAAGGAGAAGGAGGGAGACAATGGAACTGTCCCCCAATGAAGAATGAGGGTCACAGAGCCATCAACAAGGCGAACCTGCCGATGGACGCTCGAAGATTCAAGAGAAGAGAACAAGTATGTTTCACCAGTCACGTGATCAGTGGCCTCAGAGTCAATCACCCAGGGAGAGGAATACCTTCTTGAGTGACATGGAAGGCCGTCGGGGTACCTGACGCAGAAGCTGAAGTCGACGAGAACGACGAGGAGGCAGGCAACTGCTGAGCAGGAAGAGGCTGGTGCGAAGTCTGAAACGGGGGCTGCATTTGGAGCTGAGACTGAAGCTGTTGCATTTGAGCCATAAGCTGACTCCAGTCGACGGAAGGGGCCCCGGACGGGGCACCAGAATCAGGCTGGTCCCCAAAGTCGTAAGAAATAGCGGCAAAAACACGAGTGGAGGTGGACTGCTGGCGCAGGTGAGGAAAGAGCATCCAACATCGGACCTTCTCATGACCAGTCCGTAGGCAGTGCTGACACTGAACAGAGGTAAATGGACTGCCGCGGCCACCCCCGCGACCTTTAGAGGTAGTAGTACGCCCCCCGCGCATCGAAGAAGTACGACCGAAAGCAAGGGTCATTTGGTATGAAAGAGGAACAGAAGCTGGAACTGATGAAACAACGGTCAGGCGGACACGACGTTCAACTCCTCCGCCAAAAACCATCATAAGATACACTCAACATCAACGAGTAAAATCATCTATAAAAGTAACAAAATACCAAAAACCATCATAAGAAATAACCGGGGTAGGATCCCAAACATCTGAATGAATAATATCAAATGGTGCAGAACTACGAGAAACCGAAACAGGATAGGAAGTGTGTGTGTGTGTGTTTGCTAAGCTGACACACATCACACTGAAAAGAGTTCTCAAACGAGACACTCGGAAAAGAGACGACATAATCTGAGGGCTCGCATGCCCCAGTCTAGCATGCCAAAGAGCAGGTGAAGTAGTAGCAACAACAATAGATGGGTTTGAGAGACAGGGCGAAGGAGGTGGAAGATCCAGCTGGTATAGCCCGTCGCGCTCACGGTCATAGTCACAAATCCTCCTCGTGGTCAGGTCCTAAAAACACGGCCAGAAGGAAAAAATGTCACCGAGCAGTACATCGAACGAATCAATTGACTAACAAAAAGAAGATTTAAAGTAAGCTTGGGAACATGAAGAACTGAACCCAAGGAGAAGGAGGGAGACAATGGAACTGTCCCCCGATGAAGAATGGGGGTCACAGAGCCATCAACAAGGCGAACCTGCCGATGGACGCTCGAAGATTCAAGAGAAGAGAACAAGTATGTTTCACCAGTCATGTGATCAGTGGCCCCAGAGTCAATCACCCAGGGAGAGGAATACCTTCTTGAGTGACATGGAAGGCCGTCGGGGTACCTGACGCAGAAGCTGAAGTCGACGAGAACGACGAGGAGGCAGGCAACTGCTGAGCAGGAAGAGGTTGGTGCGAAGTCTGAAACGGGGGCTGCATTTGGAGCTGAGACTGAAGCTGTTGCATTTGAGCCATAAGCTGACTCCAGTCGACGGAAGGGGCCCCGGACGGGGCACCAGAATCAGGCTGGCCCCCAAAGTCGTAAGAAATAGCGGCAAAAACACGAGTGGAGGTGGACTGCTGGCGCAGGTGAGGAAAGAGCATCCAACATCGGACCTTCTCATGACCAGTCCGTAGGCAGTGCTGACACTGAACAGAGGCAAATGGACTGCCGCGGCCACCCCCGCGACCTTTAGAGGTAGTAGTACGCCCCCCGCGCATCGAATAAGTACGACCGAAAGCAAGGGTCATTTGGTATGAAAGAGGAACAAAAGCTGGAACTGATGAAACAACGGTCAGGAGGACATGACGTTCAACTCCTCCGCCATGGAATAAGCAGCCAATATATCAAGAAGTGGATTCATGCTGACAATATGAACCTGAATCTGCTCAAACTCGGGTTGTAACCCCATTATGAACTGGTAGGTATCCCGTTTCTCCTGCCTCCGCTTGACAACAAGCAGATACTCTAGATGTGGAAAAGAACTAAGTGGCTTGAGGTCAGAAAGCTCCTGGAATTGCCCAGAGAGAAAGGTAAAATGCTCGTGCACCGAACGAACCCCCTGACGAGCAGTAGAAAACTCTTGGAAGACAGAGTAAATCCGTGTATCAACGCGTGTGTGACTGTAGGTACGGGTCAAGGCAGCCCAAAGCGACAGCACAGAATCAAAACGCATGAATTGCTCGTAAATGCGGGGCTCAATGAAGCATTGAAGCCACCCGAGAATCTTGAAATTTTTCGTGTGTCATTGACAGATAGCCTTTTCATCGAGAGGACGGGGAACACCATTAGGTTCAAGCCAATCTAGCTTGTCATGTCTGGCAAGATGGACACGCACAGAGTTGCACCAAGTGATAAAATTCTTTTCATTGAGAAGCGTGGTGGTGATGCACTGAGCAAAGACATCAGTCGAAACAAGGGGTGAGGAAACCATGAGATGGGAATAAGGGAACTCCAAAAAAACAAAAAAAACGCAAAGGGAGAAAAGGCCAAGAAACTCTCAAACAAAAGATAGAAATCTCATCCCCCCAAAAAAGGAAAGACCGTAGATCACAGATCTAGGTCATGAGAAGAAAGAAGGGGAAACGGGGGGGGGGGGGGGGACCAAGCACAGATGGCAGAAAAATCCCTCCGAGAAACTGTGGGATCGGCAAAGAAGGGAGCGCACAGGAGGAGGGCGGGCAGAGCGGCGCGGGAGGAGCGGGATCGGCGATGCGAGAGACTCGGGAGAAGCGGGATTGGCGATGGAGAGGCGGGAGAAGCGGCGGACTCACATCGACACAGTGTAGGAAGACGCGGGATCGGTCACGCGGGAGCGTCGCAGTGGAGACGTCGCAGGTCGGCGATGCGGGATGCGGGTTCGGCGATGCGGGATGCGGGTTCGCGGGTTCGGCGATGCGGGATGCGGGTTCAGAGATTAGGGATCGGAATCGGGAGAGAGGAATCCCTCTGATACCAAATTAAATGAGAGAAAAATAAGATTAATTTATTCTTCCACTATCAGGGGATAAAATAGGAGATCTGAATACAAATAAAGGTAGCCTGCAATGTGGGACTAAACCCATTCCAGAAAATATGTTAATAAACCAGAAAATAAGTCAATACTTTTTGAATCTCTCTTCCCGTTGGCGATAAAAGCAACCATCAACCAGTCCACTTGCCTCAGATCTAGTGTTTGGACCTTTGGTCCTCCTTCTCCTAGTAATCTAGCACTTCCTCGTCTCGTCTAATCACCCTATCCAGACTTGCATACCATCCCTAGATCGTGCGTCAACCACATTTTGTTTGTCAACCGTTCTAGCCTACCACGGTCGATCTAGATCACGCTCCTCAACTCTTATGTCGGTTGTGTCGAAAGTGTCGCCACCGTAGTAGTCTAAGTTGTAATATGTTATCTTTCAAGTCGTCGTAGTCTGTTTTTTGCATTTACCCCGGGTTGAGGTAGTTTGGTTGTTTCCTTACTTTAGGTTTTCCCTTACTTAAGTATATGTACGAGTAAGAGATCTCCTGGATAGTTAATTATGTATTATTTCCTTTCCACTTGGTATCAGAGCTAGGTTACCACCCGTGTCGTAGTCTCCCGTCCCCCCCCCCCCCCCGACCGCATCTGCACCTTCTCGCTCCGATCAATCCGCCTCCAACTCCTGCTCGCACGTTAGGGATGATAGGCATCCTTCATGCCACCGCCGGCTGCTGAGTGGAACGTTGTTGCCGTTCCTCCATGACGCAGTTCACATGTTCCTCCACCGCATAGTCTGCTTCGTTCCTCCTGCTCGCCCGTGCCGTCAGCCATCGATTTCTCCTTCTCTTGCGCCAGATCGGTCGTGTCGTCGTCCTGTTGTCGTCATGCCGCCGTCCCGTTGCGCCAGATCGGCCTTGCCGTGTTGTCGTCCTGTTCATGTCGTCTGCCTTGTTGATTAACAGCCTGCTGGTGCTGTCATCTTCTCGTGACACCGACCTCCCGTGTTGTCATCTTCGCCAATGAAACTGCCGCACCTAGATGGTTGCTATTGCTGTGGTTGCATTCTGTTGCCCCTCTTGTGACTTATATATGATGAATTTATGTGTTTGCCGCTAATCACTCCCTCTGGTTTTTTTGGTTTTCTTTTTTCGTCAATATGGGCGATCCTGATTCTTCGGTATCCTCTCTGGGTGTGATCCAGCCTCAAATGGCTGGGCCTCAGAAGCCACATGGCCACTCCAACTCCTTGAAGATTACCACAGTCCCCTTGGATGACACGAAATATCTTGAATGGTCTCGTGCCGCCCAACATGTCATCCGTATCCAACAGATGTTTGGATATATCGATGGGACGATTAAGTAGCCCCCTGTGACTGATCACTCCAGGAAGCGTTGAGATTCTGACAACTCTCTAGTTGTTTCCTGGCTCCTGTATTCGATGTCTCCTAAGGTCTATCAGAGTTATATGCTGATGGACTCAGCTTTCAAGATCTGGATACGTGCTCGCAAAACATACTCTCAGATTGGCAGTTTCACTCAGGTTTATGAGCTCACTTGCCATATTTTGAAGTTGAGCTAAGGATTGATGACTGTTTCATCATTCTTCTCGGAGTTTGAGCGTCTGCATCAAGAACTGGACTACTTTGCACATTTCACTCCAGCGTGTACAACTGATGTCGTCCAGTTAAAGTAAAGGGAGGACCGCTTCCGTCTTCATGTCATCTTGATGGGATTGAATATGAAATTTGATATTGTTCGGACACATGTTCTCCGCCGCTCTCCTCTCCCCTCTCTTTGGGAGGCTTTAAGTATGGTTCTGAGTGATGAAGACCACCACAAGTCTCTCAGTGTTATGACTCCTCCAGATTGTTCTGCCCTGACTAGTGTTGGTCGTGGGTGATGCTACCGTTCTCATGATGCTGCTTACACTATAACACTACTAATGTCTATGATGAGTCCCAGTCTCCTGTTTCTTCCTCTCTTACAGCACAGGAATTGGATGTTTTTCTGTTAACGGATCGTTGTCCTTCATTGCGGGTAAAGACGACATCTCTTGTTCTCCGTCCATATCTCTTCCCTCTGTTCTTCATGTTCTCTCCTTTTCTCGCAATTTACTTTCCATCAACAATATTACGAAATCTCTTAACTGCTCTGTAACTTTTTTCCCTGATTCTTGTGTTTTTCAGGAACTGTATACAAAGAGGAACATTGACAGTGGTAGGTGCAATGACAGCTTGTACTACCTGGACACTCATCCCCTCTCTCAGGCTCTTTCCCGTTCGACTATTACTGCGGAGGATGTTCGTCACTGGCACCTGCGTCTAGGACATCCGTCCTCCGTTTATCTGCAAAAACTTATTTCCTGCTTTTTTACCTTTTCTTCAGAACTTTTCTTGTGATGAATGTGATAGGTCTAAACATGTGTGATAGACTTCTTCACATCTTTCTTTCCCTAGTAGTGTTCCCTTTGATGTTATACATTCTGATGTTTGGGGGTCATCCCCTGTTGTATCTTCAACTGGTTTTCGATGGCTTGTCACTTTTATTGATTGTTTCTCATGTACTACGTGAGTTTATCTGTTGAAAAAAATGAAGTTTTTCTTTGTTTCAAAGTTTTTCATAAAACGGTGCAAACACAATTTAATGCTTATATCTGTATTCTTCAAAGTGACAATGGGGGGAGTATGATGATCGGGGTACCTTTGGCTCTTACCTCACGTCTCACGGTAGCATCCACCAAAAAACTTGTGTTTACACCTCTACTTAGAACGGAGTGGCCAAACGGAAAAATCGGCACCTCCTCGGGGTTGCTCGTTGTCTCCTATTAACGATGCACCTCCCTAAACCATGTTGGGGTGATGCGGTACTTACAACTGCTCACCTTATCAACTGTCTTCCTTCTCGTGTCCTTTCTTTTACTACTCCTCTAGCTCGTCTCTCCATCTCTGGCGTGGTTCATACTTCTCCTTTGCCACCCCGTGTCTTTGGGTGTGTCTGTTTCATGCATGTGCACCAATCCCATCGTGACAAATTTAACCCTCGGGCTCAACATTGTGTCTTCCTTTGTTATTCTTCCACGACGAAAGGGTATCGCTGTTACCACCCCCCCCCCCCCTCTCGGCATATGTTATATACCATGGATGTCACTTTCCGGGAGGGGGAGCCCTATTTTCTGTCATCGACTCATTGTTTTCGTCAGGGGGAGAGTGGTAGTGATACAGATGTTACTCATGTCCCTCTTCCTCTTCTCCCTTCCATCTCCTTCATTCCTTCACCTCATTCCACTCTGATACCCATAGCTCCTATCCCGGTTCCGGACTCCTCTACTACGATTTCTCTTTTTCCCCATGTATACCACCGTCGTTTAGGTACACAGGCCACCATAGATCCAACTCTACAGTTGCCGACTTCAGACTCAGATTTTGATGATGCTGATCTGCGTATTCCTCTTGCTTTGCTAAAGAAGTGTAAAGCTACTTGTACGCAACATCCGATTTCTAATCATGTGGCTTATCATCATCTTACTATGATTCATCAGACTTTTGTTTCATCATCTTACATAGGCTATGCAAGATGAGATGTCTATCTTGGACAAAAATCACACGTGGGATATCTCCGCTCTCCCTTCAGGAAAGAAAGCTATAGGTTCCCGGTGGATCTTCTCTGTTAAGCAGAACCAAGATGGCAGGTGGAACAGTACAAAGCACGTCTGGTCGCTCAAGGATACACCTAGACTCAAGGAGTTGATTATCAGAAGACTTTTGCTCCCGTAGCAAAGATGGACTCTATTCGGATATTGTTATCATGTGTTGCTTGCCTGGACTGGGACCTCCATCAACTGGACGTGAAAAATGTGTTCCTCCATGGTGAGCTTGAGGAGGAGGTGTACATGAAATTTCCTCCTGGTTTTGTGAAGAAAAGAACTGAAGTGTTTGTCTGCCGCCTAAGGAAATCCTTATATGTCCTGAAGCAATCACTTAGGGCCTGGTTCAGGAGATTTCTCACGACGATGCTCAAGTTTGGGTACAAGCAAGCTTAATCTGATCATACCATGTTTATCCAGAGACATGAACATCGTGTTGTGGCTCTCATTGTCTGCGTGGATGAGATCGTGATTACTGGAAATGACACAGGAGATTGTCAATCTCAAGACCCTCCTGTCTGCAGAATTTGAAGTGAAAGACTTGAGAATATTACAACACTTCCTGAGTATCGAAGTGGTCAGATCTGAGCAGGGTATTTTTATATCTCAACAAAAGTACATATTGGATCTCCTAAAGGAAACGGGTATGCTCGGTTGTGTTCCTGCGAACACCCCTATGCAGTTGGCATTCTCCTAAAATCAGACATCAAGAAGCGGCGTATCGTTTGCTGCGATATTTAAAGAAAGCTCATGTTTGTGGTCTCTTATTCTCCACGAACAACTTGAAGATTGAGGTTTTCATCGATGCTGCTGGTTACCGTGATTGCAGGAAAGTCCACAACAAGATACTGCTCCTTTGTTGGTGAAAACCTTGTAACGTGGCGTACCAAGAAGCAGAATATGGTGGCTAGATCAAGTGCAGAGGCAGAATATTGTGTCATGTCTCAAGGCTTATGTGAGGGGCTATGGTTGCGTACTGTGTTACAGTATATGGGTTTCTCTGTGACAGCCCCTTTCTCTTTGTTCTGTGACAATAAAGCAGCCATTAATATTGCTCATAACCTGGTCCAACATGACAGGACAAAGCATGTTGAGGTTGATTGACACTTTATCAAAGATCACTTGGATAAAAAACAGTTGTTACTCCGTTTGTTCATTCCAAAGATCAGCTGGTCGATGTGTTTACCGAAAGCTTGGGGCGTGACGTGTTTACCGACGATATTCAAAAGTTTGGGATAACCGACATCTTCGGTCCGACTTGAGAGGGAGAGTTGTAATATGTAATTTTTCAAGTCGCCGTAGTCCGTTTCTATATTTATCCCGGGTTGGGGTAGTTTGGTCTTTTCCTTGTTTTAGATTTTCATTTACTCAAGTATATGTATGAGTAATGGACCTCTTGGATAGTTAATTACATATTATTTGCTTTCCACTATCTATTGCACCTCAATGCACCGTCTAACAGAGCTCTCTATGGATGCTGGAAAGCAGAAGCATGGCCCACAAAAAAAGATGTTTCCTCCTCCATTAAGTCCCTATTTGGGCAGGCGGATCCGCGCCAGGTTTGGAAACAACCTATTTTGGCACGTCATATTTGGAGAATCATAACTTTCTAACTGTAAGAAGCCACAAAACATGTAACTCCAATTCGGAAAGGCAAGAAAATGCTTTACATGCCTAAATTGTCAAATGCATGCTCGGTTTGGCTTAAGGGACTTACTTACAATAAGCAAACTTCAGGTTGGAGGCATATTTCAGAATATATAAATAACAACTTGTTTTATGTTGAAGGTGTTGAAAGAGGACTTTACCTTGATCTAGCTCAAATTATTCTAAGTAGTGTAAGAAAATCTCTAAACACTATGACATGGGTTGAAAGACCACCTCCAAAGATCAAAAAGGAGGATTTTGCGAATCAAATCAATGCAAATGTGATTGCAGATCACCATCTTAAGGCAAATAAAGAAGAAGGCTAGAGCATATAATCGTCTTTGCAGAGACGTCCAGGTTGGGTCGACATTGTGCTCTCCTCGTTCGAGAGGGCTTGTCATGCATCCGAGGGTAGAGTGATGAGAGTCAATTGGATCCAGGAGATTCAATATAAAAACACCAAAGAATTGTATTATTGCAACACTACTAGAAATATGAGTTTTGGCTACACTTTTTGTAACACCATGCCCGTCACAAAGAATATAACAGATGATCCGACCGGGGTCCGACGCCATATTCAACGAACAGACTGCGGAGTTATGAAACGAAACGAAACATCCAACCAGCCTAACACAGAGGTTCACAACTAACGAAAGTATTTAATATAGATAACTCATCAAAGGAATGTCCACTAAAATTCACTGGAATGAATGTACACAAAAGAGTTTGGCCATAAAGCCTTACAAACCGGTGTTCATGTTTACATAACAAAAGTGAATTTCATACATCGGCACGCAGACCGACAACACATGAAAACAGTAAACGAGAACTTGGGCCTACGAGGGCCAGCACAGCAAAGGGAGCTTCAGACCGCCACTACCCGCTCGGCTCGCCAGTACCAACACAAGTACATTCCACGAAGACGTGCCAAAATAAAGCAACGGTCAGCTTTAGATGACCATAATTATAACAACCTCACCCCATACCCGGGACGGTTGTACTCCATCCCTGCAAGCAAGCATAGACACACACAGCCACACGCTTCGTGCACTCAGGACACATTATTAGATGTACTGAGATTCAAGTCTCACCTCCATTATAAGCATCAACAACTTAGACGGCCAATTTTGAGCATTTAACCAATCAAGCACAACGAAAGCCATGTACTTTAGGCAATCTAGCCGGACGACATAGCACAGGTACATTTCAGTCACATCTCGTTGCTCAAATCGCCATGTCTATGAGACACGACGCGGGTCAGCCTCCCCTTTCCTGTTCATATCATAACCAACGTTATGTTCCACAGCCGGCACTCAAGGCCACCAAAGCTGGTCACAGCAGGCTCAACAGCTTAACATGCTACCTACCTTGTCCCCAGACATAGGCTTCGTAACCACAAATAAAGCTCTCTAGGAGCTATCGCCAGCGATATCACTACCGTTGCGCGATATTGACAAAACCACCAATCTGTCTCAGTCTCGTGTTTACACCCATCACATACAACTGCTCACTAGTTTCTACCAGCAGAGCTATCACCAGTGATATCACTATCGCGGGCGAAAGCAATAAAATTGTGTTTTTGTGGCAATCTCAGGTGTTTCCTGGAGACACCCTCCAGTACTTCTGCAGCAAACTGCATCACCCCAAAAGTCCGTAAACTACGCGTTTTTTTCCACGGAGTCCTCTCCGGCACGCAAATCAATCATCACCAATCCAGATCAACTTGTTCAGATGAGCTTCATACATCATGTATATGCCCGTACAACGATCCGGACACTAAATGCAATTTCTATCGGAGATACTCCGTATCAACCCAAAGGAAGTAGCTCACTCCATCAATTGATGGGGACTTCCAGGCAACGATGTCAAATAAGAGGACTATCATGTCCAAGTATCCAGAAGAAGAGTCGTTACCATCATAGATCGTTTCAGAGCCATGAAGTTGCAGTTGATCTGAATGGAATCACTCGCAACGCTTTCCTCTCCACGGATCTAGCTCTGGCTCGCGATTCCGACCTCAGAAGCTCCTCCAATTGCTTCAAATCTCCCCCTTAAGGGCTGAGAACCATCTCCCCTTTCTTCCTTTTCTTCTTTTCTCAAATTGAAAGAGAGAGAGTGATCAAGAGGAAATGAGAAGAGAAATCCCTTCTCCGGCCCTTATCACACGCAGGATTAAACCCAGTCATCTGATCCTAATGCCAAAATAAATGGATGACCCAGATTTAATCGGAGCATTCAAACCAAATCACTATCGTCGGGCGATATCATTATCGTTGGGCGATAGCTCAAACAGTGGCCTCTTGACCAAGTCAATGCCGCTCATCAACCGTTTCACAGCCAACTAATACGTGACTACCTGCCACGTGGCACACTATCGCCTGACAATATCTCTATCGCCAGCGATAGCGCGAAAATTGTATTTGTTGCTTTTTAATTGAGGGAAAACTGAGGCGTTACACTTTTTTTGGTCAGGGTCTAAAAATCGTGGCTACTACACAGCCATTAGCCACGGTTACGGAAAACTATGGCTAATAGTTTTTTTTCTAGGGTTGTAAAAAGCATGGCTAATACATATGTATTAGCCATGAAAAATCATAATCGTGGCAAAACAATAAATTATTTTCTAATATTAATTAGTTTTTGAGAAATACAGGTTTTTTTCATCACGACAACTTTTATTTATCATGCTCTCTTATCCCTTGAAAGACACGGCTTTTTGAGAATCTTCATTCTCTTTTGTCATTCCCTCCCTCCCGTTCCCAAACCTATCATGTGCGTTCTCCGATTCTCCTTCTCCTCTTTGACGCAGTACATCATGTGCCTCCATTTTCACACCTCCTTCCTGATCACCATCCCTCCCTCACGATCCTGACAGCGATCCCACCAGCCCTCCATTTTCTCCCTGATACCCGACCTCGACAGCTATCTACATCGCGCCATCATCCCAACATCGATCCAACGTCAGCTACCTCTCCACTCTCCGCCAAGGATGGTCGCAACTCCTCTCTCCGCCAAGGATGGTCGCAACTCCTCCTCATGCCATCTCCACCGACACGCTCCTGATTTTAACACCTGACATTCTACTCATTCATTGTAGGAATCGCAAGTTCTCACAATTTCCCCTTCTATTTTTTTATTCACACTTCAACTCATCACAGCCTCCCTCTTCACACCAGAAATTGAAGGTTTCTCCAGGCTTCCTTCATTGCAGGCAAGGTTGTCAGGATCGCGATCCAGATCATAGGATCTTACGATCCTACGATCCAGATTTTGTAAATCGATCCTGATTTTGTAAAGTGATCCTCGATCCGACCCTACTATCAGATCCGATCCTATCTTGAAACGATTTCTTCTAGGATCTCGCTCCTGACAACCTTAATTGCAGGTCACTCTATTTCGCATCTTCGTCTTCACCAGGAACTACGATCCATAGTAAGTTCTCCCTATATCACTTAATTCAGAAATTTGGGAGAGATCCTTCAAGAAATTTCATTCAAAAAAGTACGATTTCTCAACTCATTCTTTATTTCAATCTGTTTGATTTCAAATTTTTACAACAAATGTGAAGAAGTTTGTCACGGATTTAGGAAGATTTCTCTGCAATTTTATACCTCTCAATGATATATTGAAGACAATGGTGTCAAGATGAGTCTTCATGATAGGTACAAAATTAGTTTATGATGGGGTGTTGAGTATAATATAATTAAAGCTAAATGGGACCCGCCTTAGAGTGGTATATCTATTCAGACTAGAAATATTAGGGTGATAAATATTTCTTAGTTATTGGTGCCAATTTAACTTGGACAAAGAGATTCTTGTTTGCTTCAAATTTCTTTTTCTCGTGCAGTTGTACATCTTCATAGTAAATTTCTTCTAATAAATTGACATTCTGCTCTCAATCTGGTGTAGATATGAGTTATCTTCAGTTCTAAAAAGATAATTTGTACTATATTAAGATAGTTTCTTCTTCCTAGAAAACTTTATCAAAACCATAATCTGGAGTTCGATACTGAAACAGTGTTAGATATATTATGGTAAGATGAGACTACAGTGTCTGAAATAGTGAAGAAGTATGGAATGTTAAATATTAAGGGAACAATAACACAATTATAAGGGATTGGGATCTTCAGTGTCATCATTGGATAAAGTAACATTTACGTTCTACTTCCATAACCATGAAAATTAGTAGTAAATTCTTGGCATATATCTATTCTCATTCTGTAAAAGTAAATAACTAAAGTTGTTTGCATCTATGGATAATAAAAGATCTGTGATTCTCATGTAACTGTGTGCATACTTTAGGATCAAGCTACAGCCCTTGCCTTGTAGCTTCATTTTTCCTAATTTAAAGCCATCAAAAGTATTACATATATCGTATCTTGATTAAATAAATGCTTCCATTCACTGGAATCTTTCCTGAGAGTGTATCGTGAAGACTGAAAAACCTTACCTTATACTCTTGTAGTATGGAGCTGTTCAATGCAGGAAGTCCTAGGTTCTTGGTTACTAATGCATATCTACTATGTATCGCATAAAATTTACACAAGCACATGCAAATTCATATTGACAATGTTTTGCTTGGGATAAAAATTACAAAACATTTAGACACCTATCTGATCTTAATACTTTAATAGTTTAATTAAAAATAATGGATCATAAGCTGGAGGCATTCAATCATGCATTTAACTGACGACTATGCTGCAATCAAAAATTTGATTGCATTTGATTGGAAAAACTTAATAAGTATTGCTGGATATGTAAAAGCTGATAAGTATTGCTTTATCAGATTGCTCAATTGATTCAAAAGTTGTTTAACTTCACAATCATCATGGATAGATCTAATTAGTCTAATGGAACAACCCATTAATATTCAGAAGCTTAAACCCATATGTTTAATGGAGAAGAAAGCCAAAGTCAAACTTTATATTGTAATAAAATTTATAAACATCAATTTTGCATGCAAATTGATAATACGAAAAATAGAGAACAAAAATAGCACAAAATGATAACAAGAGAAGAAAAAAATCACCTCATGTAGCTACAAGATGCTAACTTCATCTGGAAATAAGCTAAACGGAATCACATATCCAGCCTAAAATTTTTCGAGTACTGAAAGTAGAAGTATTACGTACTTAAAGTCCCCATATTAATATTTAGTTTGTCAAATATATATCATAAAAAATTTCTTGTTGTATCTTCCAGCTTCATCTAAGCTACTTCTTGTGACAAAGATTGGACTATCGATTATACATTTTAAAATCTTAAACAACTAACTCTATTTGAAAGAAATATTTAGTTATTTTTTCCTTGCCTCTTGCAACATTGTTGTAAATTAAATTATTTACCGATTTAATTGTTTGAAAAGTGTCTGGTCAGACTCACTTTCGTTTGGAAATTCTTTTAGATTCTGTTAGAATATGTAATCGACATGATAATGGTAATGACCACCGCCAAAAAAGTGAATGGATCGAGTTCCTTTGGTGTGATCGGACATTCAAAAATGATGATTCATAACCATTGTGTTCGCCACCGCCACCGCCATGCCCGAAAAGCCCATTGTTAATGAAATAAATGTAATCATTTGTTTAATCATTATTGTTTTTTGGTAATTATATTACTGTAAGCTAAAGTCATGCATGGATGGACAAATACCTCATTCACGTGGCTATTGGAGTTTCTTATTGATGTTTTTCCAAACATAAAAATACCCAAGTCTTATTATGAATCTCAAAAGACTACTACATATTTTGAATTTTCTTACGAGCCTTGAGATGCATGCCCCAACAATTACATGATTTTTAAAGGTAATGATATTACACTTGAAAATTGTGAGATATGCGACGAGTTATGATATAAACAACTCAATAACAATGGAAGTAGCATACAAAATACAATTACAAAATGTTAGGAGAAGACTAGGGAAGTGGAGGCTAAAGAGAAAGCTAAGAGAGATTAGGGTTAGGAAGGAGGAAGAAAAGAAATACCTGGATTTACTCTTGCATGCCTCCACACCAAGAGGCCCGGGTATATAAATAATCCCGGGCCAAGAGGGGCCGGCCGGCCCCTCCCAACCGGGGCTGAACCGGGGTGATTCAGCCCCCCAACCCGCCGACTTAGAGAGTGGGGGTTGAACCGGATGGTTCAGCCCCGTTGTTGTCTGTCTTCGTTTTCCGTCTGCGAGCATATGGACGCACAAAGAACTGCGTCATGTTTGGGGAGTAACATTACCCTTTCCATCAAGAATCAGCTTGTCCACAAAGTGATAATCCGGGTAGAGTTCCCGGAACTCCAGCAGATCAACTCATGTATTGTGTGCTTCTGATGAGTTTTTCCATTTAACGAGGAGCTCAGGTCGGTACTCAGCTCCAAGTCGCTTCCATTTGAGCATCAGGACTTCCTCAGGTAGTGGGCGGAGTTCTCCCGCTACTTCGCCTCTAGGAGAAAAGGACTGGCCTGTACGGCATTGCCGATCTTTCGCTTCAATAATGATACGTGAAATGTCGGGTGAATGCGCGACCCGTCAGGAAGGGCCAAAGTATAAACACAGGGCCTACACGGCGGATAATGTGAAAGGGCCCATAGTAGCGAGGAGCTAATTTCTGGTTTGCCCGGCGTGCCACCGAGACTTGCCGGTAGGGGTGAAACTTGATGAAGACTTCATCGCTGACTGCGAACTCCCTCTCCTTCCGGTGTTTGTCTTCTTGGGTCTTCATGCGTTCTTGTGTTGTACGGAGATTCTCACGCAGTGTGGCGATAGTACGGTCCCGGTCGTGGAGTGCCCATTCCACAACGGTCAATGTTGTGCTGCCCGGCTCATAGCTGCTCAAAGAGGGAGGAGAACGGACGTATACGACCTCAAACTGGGTCATCTTGCTGGCGGAATCGTAGGGGGTATTGTAGCAGTATTCGTCCCAGTGTAGGCAACTGATCCACGTTCGCGGCTCGTCCATCACAAAGCAACAGAGGTATGTTTCCACTCCCTGATTGAGAACCTCCATCTGGCCATCCGTCTAGGGATGATTCGTCGTGCTGAAGCGTAGGCTGGTCCCCTGTAAGCGGAAGAGCTCCAGCCAGAAATTGTCGACGAAAGTCGGATCCCGATCCGAAATGATGGCGCTCGGAATGTCGTGCAGACGAACAATCTCTCGAACAAAGAGATCGGCGACTGACTCGCTGGTGTAAGAGTGGCTCAAAGCCAAGAAGTGGCCATACTTGGAGAGCTTGTCGACCACGACCAGTATAACTGTTTTGCCCTGTGACTTGGGCAAACCGTCGATGAAATCCATGAACACTGTCTCCCAAATTTGGTGTGGGATCTCCAGAGGTGTCAGTAAGTCAGCTGGGGAGGTCGTTTCGTATTTCTGACGTTGGCATACCTCGCACTGCTGCACGAACTACTGAATGTCGCGCCGTAACCCCGTCCAAAAAACATTAGCTCGTGCTCTTTGAAGGGTACAGAGAATTCCCGCATGTCCACCCGATGACGACGAATGAAACTCATGCATCATGACCGTCTTCCAAGCCCAGTTGGCCGGAATGACCACCCTCCCCTGATAATACAGTCAGTTGCTCTGCAGCTGATAGCCTGGCGTAGTGATATGCCCCTGTCGAAGAGCCACCACAATGGCTCGCAGTGCGGGGTCCAGCATGATCACCTGCTGAACATCATCTAGCGAGTCGAGCAGGGGCCCGGAAATTTGGGCGGAAGTGCTCTCCAGTAGGCGTGATAAGGCGTCGGCAACCACGTTCTCCTTACCCTGCCGGTAAAGGATCTCATAATCATATCCTAACAGCTTTGTCACCCACTTTTGCTGGAGCGGAGTGGAGACCCGCTGGTCCAAGAAGTGCTTCAAGCTTTGATGGTTCGTGCAGATTTTGAAATGTCGCCCCAACAAGTACGATCGCCACAAGGCCACCGCATGGATGATCGTCAACATCTCCTTCTCATACGTGGAGAGACCCAAAGTACGGGATGCTAACGCACTGTTGTAAAATGCTAGGGGTCGTCCCTCCTGCATCAACACCGCGCCGATGCCTACCCCGGACGCGTCCTTCTCTAGGACAATCTCTTTAGTGAAATCAGGAAGAGCGAGCACCGGAGTGGTTGTCATGGCCCGCTTAGGGCCTGGAAGGCCGCCTCCCCCTCGACAGGCCAGTGGAAGGCATCCTTATGTAATAACTAAGTCAACGGTCGGTCGATCTTGCCGTAGTCTTTGACAAAACGTCTGTAATATCCTGTAAGCCCCAGGAACCCCCGTAGTGCACGAACCGTTTGTGGGCGGGGCCACGATAGCATGATCTCAATCTTTTTAGGGTCCGCCTTGACCCCACTAGCGGATACCAAATGACCCAGGTACTCCACCTCCTTCTACCCGAACGAACACTTGGATTGCTTGGCATATAGTTGGTGCTGGCGGAGGAGGGTGAAAACCTGCTCGACATGGACCAAATGCTCCTCCCAACTGGAGCTGTAGATGAGGATGTCATCGAAGAATATAAACACTGAACGGCGGAGGAGCGGCCGGAAGGTCTCGTTCATCACAGCTTGGAATGTGGACGGTGCGTTGGTGAGCCCGAAGGGCATTACCAAGAATTCAGTGTCCATCATGAGTACAAAAGGCTGTCTTGTATATGTCATCCTCGCGCATCCGAATCTGATGGTAGCCCGATCAGAGATCGAGTTTGGTGAAAAGACGAGCACCGTGCAGTTCGTCTGGTAGTTCCTCGATCAAGGGAATGGGAAAATTGTCCTTGTTCAGACCACGGTAATCCACACAATCGCCATGTCCCGTCCTTCTTAACTAGAATAATGGGTGATGAAAAAGAACTGGTACTGGGCCGGATAATTCCAGCGGTCAGCATTTCCCTGATGTTGCGCTCTATCTCGGTCTTCTGGATGTACGGGTAACGGTACGGTCGAATATTGGTAGGCTCTGTACTTATTTTGAGCTGAATCTGGTGATCTTGAAACCGCGGTGGTGGTAGTGTGAGGGGATGCCTGAAATATATCTGCATACCGCATCATTAGAGCCTGCATCTGAGCCGGTACAATAGGAGCCTCAGTTGGCGCCGGCGTAACCTCCATAACCGCTGTCATCGTGCTGCCCTGGTTCTCTAGTCGCTCCAAGCTCCTAAGAAATATTTCCTTCATAGGAGCAGATTTCAGGCCCCCCCAGACAGTACTGTTGCCCGCGCTGCAGGAATTCGATCGTCATCTGATCTCAGTCAAAGGTCACCCGCCTCAGCTGCTACAGCCACTGCACCACAAACACCATGTCAGAACCACTGTTGGGTAGAAGGTAGACGTCTGTGCGCCCTGCGTACCCCTGTATCCGTAGCTCCACCCCCTTCATCACCCCTTCACACTGCAGTTTGCTCCCATCTGCCACCATGACCTGAAAGGCGACCCCCTTATCAATCGCATGCCCCACCCGTCGTGCCACATCAGGATGAATGAAGTTGTGGGTGCTCCCACTATCCACCAAAATCATCACCTTCTCCTGACTAATCTTTCCCCCAATTCGCATAGTGAGTGGGGTGTTGCATCCCTCCATTGTCTGTATGGAAACACTGAACTCGGTCAAGTCCAAGTCCTCCTCCGACTCTGTCCCGGGTGCAACCTCGTCTTCGACATCCTCATGTAACATAAAAACCTGTATTTTCTGGCATTTGTGTCGGGCGCAAACTTCTCGTCACAGTTGAAACATAGGGCTTTCTCTTTCCTTTCCTGTAGCTCGGCCCACGAGAGTCGTGTTATCGTTGGCTTGTTGGGCGTCAGCGTCTCTCTTCGAGCAGCTGCCTGGGTAGTCGCTGGCTTCCCCGTGGTGCGTGTCCGCTGCCGATTGTAGCGCTCTTCCTGTATGCGGGCCAGGCTGATGGCATGATTCAGACTGTGGAGCATATACGCCTGAACCTCATCCCGCAAGTACTCCTTCAGTCCCGAGACAAAACAGCTGAGCAACGTCTTCTCTTCCCAGTGCACCCGGTCACGGTTCCCTTCTATCGCAACTGCTGCAGAAGAGCGTCAAAGTTCTCGTACTCCAGTGGCCCGAATCGGGCGGTGAACCCTTCCACGAAATCAGTCCAGGGCACATAATCCCTGCCCCTCAGAAACCACTGCGTCGACTGAAATGTGTCGTCCTCCAAGTGAAACGATGCTAGTTGCACCCAGTGGCCCTCCGGTACCTCCTGATACCTGAAAAAAAAAAGCTCGGCCTTCTGGACCAACTCTAGGGCGTCCCCTCCGCGGTACCTTGGAAAATTCATGTGTGTTAGTTTATGAGGCATGTACGCCTGCGGAGTGGCTTGGCCGTGCCACCCTTGCCCTTGACCATTCCATACCGGACGTCTCGGCTCCATCAGAACGGTGTTGGCTCCTGGGTAGCCCTGAAATGGCTGGCCGCCCCAAGGAACGTCGACTCCATGGCCTCCCGGAGGCCCGGCTCCACGCGGTGGAGGCAAGATGCCTCTCGTTCCCTGCATTGGTCCTCCTGAAACCCATCCGACCCCTCCTGGCTCGTCTCCGGGCCGTATTTAGGGCGGTCGGCCCACGCCGTAGTCCCCTGGCTCACCTTGGTGTCATGTCCAGGGCAGGAAGCCCCGTGCTGAAGTCCGCTGCCCGGGCGGTTGTCGATCCAGCCGTCGGCGACGCTACCTGGTTCCCCCATGTCGTTGCGATGCCACCGAAGCCGTCAGCTCCCGATCCGCTCGTTCCCGCGCCTGTACGCGCGGGATCCGCCGATCCCGCTATTTCCCCTGCCTGCGGGATCGGGTGTTGCGATGTGTATGTGTCGGCCGCCTGATTTTGAAATCCGTCGATTTCCTCGTTCGTCGGCGCCTTCCCTTTCAGATTTTGCGCTAACAGCTCCTTGATTTCTTCCATCCGGGTGTCGATCTGTTCTTCCAGTCTCTGGGTAGAAGTCCTCATCTCCTCCTCAGTGGAGGTCACCGAGTCTGTCAAGCCGACGTAGTTTTCTCCTAGGGCTTCCATTGGAGTGATTTCTTCTTGTGTGCATGTGGTAACCATGGTGTAGAAGCGAATCCTTTGATACCAAATGTTAGGAGAAGACTAGGGAAGTGGAGGCTAAAGAGAAAGCTAAGAGAGATTAGGGTTAGGAATGAGGAAGAAAGAAATACCTGGATTTACTCTTACATGCCCCAACACCAAGAGGCCTAGGTATATAAATATTCCCGGGCCAAGAGGGGTCGGCCGACCCCTCCCAAGCGGGGCTGAACCGGGGTGGTTCAACCCCCCAACCCGCCGACTTAGAGAGTGGGGGTTGAATCGGGTGGTTCATCCCCGTTGTCGTTTGTCTTCGTTTTTCCGCCTGCGAGCATATGTACGCACAAAGAACTGCGTCATGTTTGGGGCGTAACACAAAAATTCCAGCAAAACAAGTAAGATATTTTCCTTTGAAACCGAGATTGAAGAGGTTATTCATGTCATGAAAAATTACAGGTTGTATACGATGTCAGGCAGAGGAACGTACTAATGATGATACTATGAGGCACCCAGCTGACTCTCAAACTTGAAAAAAGTTTGATAAAGATTTTCCTCAATTTGCAGCACAGTGTCGCAATATTAGACTTGGTTTGGCATCTGATGGGTTTAATCCATATAGAACCATGTCCATTGCTCATAACACATGGCCAGTTGTTTTAATTCCGTATAATTTACCGTCGTGGATATGCATGACACAATCTTTTCTCTTTCTTACTGTACTAATTGATAGACCAAAGAGACTTTGTAATAAAATTGATGTATATCTTCAACCATTGATTGACGAGTTTAAATAATTATGGAATGGTGTGGCTACATATGATGCATTAAAAAAAATCAAATGTTCACTCAGCGTGCCGCATTGTTTTGGACAATTAATGACTACCCTGCATATGCAAACTTATCAGGATGGAGTACAAAAGGCCAGTATGCTTGTACAAATTGTAATTTGCAAACTAAATCACTATGGATAACAAATTGTAGAAAATATTGCTACTTTGGGCATCATCGATGGTTACCTAATGGCATAGGTTTCGAAGAGATAAGGCAACTTTTAATGGATGTCGCGAATTTGAAGGTAAACCTCCTATGTTAAAGGGAAGTAATATCACAACACAACTGAATGATGTACTTACTGAATACAAAAAGGATGATCTTAAAAAGAGAAAGAGAGAAGATAATCGTAGGGTTAGTAATGCTAGTCAAAAATATGGTTGGAAGAAAAAAAGCATCTTCTTTGAATTACCATATTGGGAGTATTTTAAAACACGTCATTTCATTGATGTAATGCACCAAAAGAAGAATATTGGTGAAAATTTGCTTTATACAATATTGAGGGTTGTAGGAAAAACAAAAGATGGCTTAAAAGCAAGACAAGATTTAAAAGAAATGGGTATTCAAATAAAATTGCACCCACAACAACTTGCATCTAGTAAGGCCTTCTTATCTCCAGCCCGTTTTTCAATGAACAAAGCATATCAAGATGTTTTCCTACAATTGTTAAAAAATACCAGAGTGTCGGATGGTTATGCATCTAATATTTCACGATGTGTTCATTTGAAAGAGAGAAATATTTGGGGTCTTAAGAGTCATGATACGCACATTCTTATGCAATAATTCCTTCCAATAAGCATAAGGAAAGTGTTGCCACCAGATGTTAAGAAGGTTTTTATCAAGTTATCTAGTTTCTATAGGCAATTGTGCTCAAAGGTAATTAAGCATGCTGACTTAAACACTATGAAAGAACGCATAGTTCTTACACTATCATCTTGAAAAAATATTTCAACCTATTTTTGATATTATGGAGCATCTAACAATACATTTACCTGAAGAGGCCTCCGTTGATGATCCGGTGCAATTTCGCTGGATGTATCCTATTGAAAGGTAATGAACATTTCATATATTTGAATTTATATATTTGTATATATAATATTGTTTGTATTAACTTATTATATATATTGAAATTAGGTATCTACTTACCTTGAAGAGATATGTTCGTAATCGTGCATATCCAGAAGGTTCTATTGCGAAAGGATATCTAATGGAGGAATGCATGAACTTTTGTGAATGACATCTTGATGACATTAAAACAAAATATAAATAGAAATTATGATGGAGGTCATGACATTGGTTGTTCTTTAAAAAAGGGAAAAGATACAACTTGATGAGTTTTCTTTGATACAAATGCATCGTCATGTTCTTTTCAACACAGATGCAATCACACATTTTCTAACGTAAGTTGTCATATTTTTTCCAATCAATAAAATTTGGTGTTACTTTCTAACAATATCAAAATGTATTCTAATATAGAAAACACATCGAAGAACTCAAAACGACAATGCCTTGTATGACCGAACATCAAATTGATAAAGCTCATAATGAATCAATTTATTTATGGTTTAAACAATATGTAAGTTCTTCAATCTACTAATGAAGATCAATTTTTTAATAAATCATTACATTAATTTCATCCATGTTTTGACTATCTCTACAGGTTAGATCTATTGGCATCAATCTATCCAAAGAAGTTAAGCATCTCAATGAAGGTCCAAATAATTTCAAAATAATGTTAAAATATTGGCAACATTTCTTATTTTTATATCTTCATACCACAGGAAGATATGAACATTCTTCTTGAAAAGGTGCATGAGGACGAGCGCACCGTAGAATATAAAGATTCTTGCTTCACTCAGGTAATAGGAGAGGGTGGACATGGACGTTTGCGTACATGAGACTTAATGAGAAAAAAACTTACTTTACAACCTAGTCAAGAAGCAGTTTATATTGTTTAATGACACCTATCAGTCTTTTATATTTCCTATATCTCTGATTGAACGTTCATATTATGTTTTTTCAGGATGATGAGTTCATCCCTGATAGAGATCAGATTCTTACTCTTATGTGAAACTTTCTGTTATCGTGGAGCTTTTTATTCAACCCTTTTGTCACCATGTTTTAACATATTTTGCATTTATTAATTTTTGATGCTCATCATATAGGATTTGAAGCCTTGATTTCATTCATCGAGACTTCATGGATCTGATAACAGGAAAGACGCTGTATGATGAATTTCTCAACCCCCTCCTTGTTTATTCCTTGTTGTTATAAATTTTCTTGAAGGTGAGACATTCCTATTCTGATGGATGCTTTACTGCTCTATTATGGGATAATGACATTGTCAATGTATGGAATTTACACAAGTAAAGTGCAACTGGTTTGGACGTTCTTTTTGTTGGAAAAGCCTGTGTAAAGAGGCCCATGTTGGAGCTCATTTAGTTTATTTTTCTTCTCTCATCTTTAGTCCCACGTCATGTATAGGGGTCTCTTCTCTCTTTCTCCCTCCTATAAATGTGTATTCATTCCTTGTATTTGATTATTTGAGAAAGTATATACGAGTTTCGGTTTTTCTCCACATGGTATCAGAGTCAGGAATTAGAAGAGAGGAAAAGAATATTGTATACATCCACATAGGGGGGAAATAGGTATATATATAGGAGATATAAGGGGAATACCACCCACAAACATAAACTGGAAATAAATAACAAGTCAATACTTCCCCTCAAGCTGGAGCGAAAAGGTCAAGCAAGTCCAGCTTGCCACATGTAGAGAGAAGTCTGGAGGGCCCAACCGCCTTGGTGAAGGCATCGGCAATCTGCTCGCTTTGATACCAAATTAGAAGAGGAAAAGAATATTGTATACATCCACATAGGGGGGAAATAGGTATATATATATAGGAGATACAAGGGGAATACCACCCATACATAAACTGGAAATAAATAACATGTCAATATCAGGTTCGTCCTCTGTGCGGTTAAGCTTTATCTAACCGCCGGCATGCTCTCGGTTTGGTACCCACGCGGTTAAGCTTTCTCTAACCGCACCTCCTGCTCTCTCTCGTGGCTTCCACCTCCCTTTCCTCCTCTTCCTCTTGTCCGTTTTAAAGTATTTCTCCTTCCACATCTAACCGCAACCCTTCACGCGCGGTTTCTCCTTGTCTTTTTCTTGTCGCTGGTGTCTCTCTCGTGGTCTTCTCGTCGTAGTTTGCTCTGCTCACTGTTCTGATCGCTGCTTGTCTTCTCGCGCGATCTGCTTTCCGCGCGGTCTTCCTCTCTAGTCGTTGGTCTTCTCGCCGCTGGTCCTACCTCCTGACTGTCTTGCCATGGGGTCTTCTCTTGATTCTACCGGACAGGCGGCTTCCTATCCTGCAGACGGCCCGACCTTTGTTCCTGAACTCAGGGATGAATTGTGGATTACCACTATTTCTTTAGCCGAGAAAAAGAACTTTGGGGAGTGGGTGCACTTTGTTCGTCGAGTTCTTCAGTTCAAAGGCTTTCTACATAATTTGACTCAAGTTGTTCCTGATGCTCCTATTGAAGATTGGTTGCGTAATGATGGTCGTGTTCAGACTTGGCTCCTCAACTCCCTTAGTGGTGAACCTTATCGCATGACCATGTATCACGAGTCGGCCAAGGCGATGTGGGATGAGCTTCATTCTCTCTATTCCGACAGAGATAGTCTTCAGCACATGTATAACATCATAACAGATCTTCAGACTCTTGACGTCGGCGGGGCCGCCGACCTCACCTCCTTTGTTGGTCGGGCTAAAACTCTGGTTGAAGCCTGGATTCAACATCAGCACCCTACGATGGATCTTGCTGCCCAGTGTGCCCAAAAAGAAGCCGTCGGTATTGCCATGATGATGGCTTGTGTCCCCCCTCATCTTTAGAGCGTTCGGGCTCAAATCCTCTCCTCTACTGCTATTCTGTCAATATCTGATGTGTGTTTCATGTTGCTCAAGGTCTCACAACCTCCTGACAGTTCTAGTCCTTCCTCACCGACCCTCCTTCAGCAGACTTTTGGGCCCTTACTGCCTCTCCCTCCTCCTGCTCGTGGATGTTTTGGTTCTCGGGGCAGAGGTTGGGGTGGCCGGCCACGACCTAAATGTTCCTTCTGCGGTAAAGACGACCACCTTGAGGTCACTTGCTACTGCAAGCATGGACTTCCTCCTTGTCTGCTTGCCTCTGTTGCTGTCAACGACTCATCTGTCACTCATACTGACCTTGAAGGAGTACGACTTCAGCTTCAACAACTTCATGGCCTGCTCAGTTGTCCAACTGCCTCTGTTGTCTCCATTGCCTCCATCGCAAATGAAGGTATCGCCCGTCTCTCCAATAGTTCGCGCTGGATAGTGGATTCGGGTGCCACTCATCACATAACCTCACTGTGGCCACATCAGTACTTGGATTCTCCTTATCCTAAGTGTATTATAGTGGCCAATGGGGAAACTATTCCGGTCTCCGGCTCTGCTGATATCCCTCACTTCTTCTCTATCCCTGCGCTCGGCTCTTCATGTTCCGGGCTCCCCGTTTAATTTACTTTCTGTTAGTCGCATTACTATCGATTTGAATTGCTCCGTA
The DNA here is from genome assembly GCA_039583875.1 of Platanthera guangdongensis. Classification (NCBI taxonomy): domain Eukaryota; kingdom Viridiplantae; phylum Streptophyta; class Magnoliopsida; order Asparagales; family Orchidaceae; genus Platanthera; species Platanthera guangdongensis. The sequence goes on from CM077167.1 coordinate 149,521,855, forward strand.
ACATTTACATCTTCTTCTTTTCTAATACAGGATCGGCGGGCGTGGAATATCATTGGTAAGGGACGACTGCAGAACGGGCTCTGCCTTCTTGATGACTCTCATACAATCTTCTCCTTCATCGATTGGCATCGGTGTCTTGGGCATGCCCCTCTACCGGTTCTCCAGAAGGCTCTACCATATGTATCTCTTCCTCCTTTTTAGTGTGAATCTTGTATTTTTGGCAAACATCCCCTTTCATCTTTTCCATCTCATTGTACATTTGTACTCAGAGCACTGCTCTTTTTGTTTTATTACACTCTGATGTTTTGGGTCCGTACAAAATCATTAGCCTTTCTGCATATCGCTATTTTTTAACTTTTATTGATGATTATTCTCGGATGACGTGGCTATATTTACTTCGTGATCGCTTCGAGCTTCCCCGTGTCTTTCGGGCATTCATCCTAGAGTCTCCGCACGCAATTCACCGCGAACATCAAAACTCTTCGCACCGATAATGCTCGCGAATACATTAGCCACGAATTTGCGAATCTCTGCTTTGAATTTGGGATCATTCAGCAAACACCGTGTGCCTATAGCCCCCAACAAAAAGGAGTCGCGAAATGTAAAAAACGACATCTACTTGATGTTGCTCGCTCTCTCATGCTTCACATGCAGGTCGCCAAAGCCTGTTGGAACTTTGCGCTTTCAACGACATGCTATCTGATTAACCGTCTCCCCTCCCCCATACTCCAAAATGTCACTCCGTTCAGCCTCCTGTTCTCCTCTACTCCGACATTCTCTCTCACACCCGGCATCATTGGTTGTACTTGCTACGTTCACATTTTTGGTCCGTCCACGGACAAGTTGGATCCCCGGGAGGCCAAACACATCTTCGTTGGCTATTCACGGACTCAGAAAGTCTACGTGTGCTACTCTTCTGCTACCTGCAAGGTGACCGTTTCTGCTGATGTTACCTTTCAGGAAGGATCTTCCTTTCTTCTCCGCTCCAGATCCACTTCCTCTACCACCACCCATCAAACGACCTGTTATTCCCGTTACCACTCCACCACCACCAATTCCTGACCAGGCTCCCTCTCCTCCCAAGACGCCTCTTATCCATGTCTACACTCATCGCCATCCTTGCTCTGTTGCCCCAATGCAGCCAGCCTCAACTTCTGACGCTTCGCGTCCTGCTGATCCGGCACCAGAATCAATCGCTTATCTCATGGCAAACTATGTATCCTTACATCGCCTATCCCCACACCTTCAAACATTTGCAAATTCATTATCCTCGATTTCTGTCCCTAACTCTATGCAAGAGACTCTCCAACATCCTGGCTGGCGAGCAGCCGTGGAAGAAGAAATGACAGCTCTCTGGGCTAACCAGACATGCAATCTAGTCCCTCTACCTACCGGCCAGACACCTGTTGGGTGTAAATGGGTCTTTGTCATTAAACATGTTCCTGATAGGACAATTGACCTTCTGAAAGCCCGACTGGTGGCTCGCGGCTTCACCCAACAACAAGGTCTCGATTATGTGGAAACATTCTGGCCATTAGCCAAGCTCAACATCGTTCATGTCCTCCTTTTCGTGGTTGTGCATCGTCACTGGCCCTCACATCAACTGGATATCAAGAATGCATTTCTGAATGGCAACCTCCAGGAAACAGTGTACATGCAGCAACCTCCCGAGTTTGAGACCACGGGGGAGTCCCGAGTTTGTCATCTTAAGAAGTCCATCTGTGGTCTCAAATAATCCCCTCAGACATGGTTTGACAGGTTCAGTAAGGCAGTTCGGGAGGTTGGCTTTACTCGGAGCTCAGCAGACTTCTCTCTGTTCACTCGACATCGTGCAACAGGAATGATTCTTCTGTTAGTATATGTTGATGACATCTTAATCACTGGAGACGATTCAAAGGGAATCCAAGCGGTCAAACAGCATCTTGGCTCCGTCTTTCAAACAAAAGATACGGGGCACCTTCGATACTTCTTTGGTCTTGAGGTCGCGAGACGTCCAGATGGACTTGTCCTCTCCCAACGGAAGTACTGTCTCGATCTCCGTCAAGATGTTGTCTACTCAGGATGCAAGCCGACTACTACTCCAATGAATGCAAACCACAAGTTGTGTGTCCATGCTTCTGATACAGATCTTCCTCTCCAAAATCCTGAATATTATCGACGACTTGTTGGAAAATTGATCTACCTAACGGTCACAGGACCGGGTATATCCTTTGTTGTTAGGTTTGTCAGCCGGTTTATGCATGCTCCTCGAATATCTCACCTTCAAGCCGTCGAACGCATCATAAGATACCTTAAAACAGCTCTGGGTCAAGCGCTGGTATACAAAACCCCATCTTCTACTACACCGTTGGTTGCGTATTCAGATGCAGATTATGCTGGTTACTTGGATGATCGGCGGTCAACCAGTGATTTTTGTACATATTTTGGAGGTCATCTTGTTACCTGGCGGAGTAAGAAACAAGTCGTGGTTGCTCGATCTTCAGCTGAAGCAGAATACCGATCGATGACATCGGTTGTCTTTGAGCTCACATGGCTTGAAAGTCTCCTCGCTGATCTAGGAGTAAAAATCCCTCACCAGCCATCCAATTATTTGACAGTCAAGCGGCTATACACATAACAAAGAATTCGGTCTTCGGAGCAAGTTGTTTAAATTGGTGGTAGGATCTGCTAAGATCTCTTACAGGTTAACATTCAAGTAAATACCTCTAATGCAATTGTTTATCTAGGTAGTGATAAAAATCTCATATTAATATTTTTGTTAAAAGACTTGGATTGAATCTGCATCCAAATCCATATGATCTTAGGTGGTTCAATAAATGTGGTGATTTTTCTGTGTCAAAGCATTATACCTAATGTTTTTGTTGTGTGGTTGTATGTGTGGTTTTACCACTGAATATGGACCATATAATTTCGAGTAGTCCTTATTTGTATCTGTGATGCTGTCTTTTTTACAATACAACAATTTATATGAAGGAGCATGATGGCGCCGACCCGCCAATGAGTGAAGATATTCGCCGCTACAATCTCCGCTCGCGGCCGCGGTGCCGCAACAATCAAGAAAATGAAGATATCCGCCGCTACAACCTCCGCCCGCGGCCACGTCGCCGCAATAATCAAGAAAATGAAGATATCCGTGCATGGCCACGTGATGCCGCATAGCTCTTGGCTATTTCTGATGCTGAGTTTAGTTTGTTGTTTGTTTAACATTAAGTTTAATGTTTTTATTTAGGTTTTAAAGCTTAATGTTTTTTTTTATTTATGTTTAATTTAATGAGAAGTATTATGTTTGGAGAAAAAGAAAAACTCCCGTGAAGAGCTTTCTTCCTAGGGTTCGCCCCTGTTTGTGAGCAGTGTGACACTGCCGCAACCCCTCCTCCGCTTGGCGTGTGACTCGCCAAATCCGCCCGTCGGTGCGCCCCCCCCCCCCCCCCCCCCCCCACCTTCCTGGTGGTGTGACTCCTCCGTCCCTTCGTGCGAAGCGTGGGGATGATCCCTACCCGAACCGCCTCCGTCCCAACCCGATCCAGCAGCCGTCCTCCTTGCAGATCAACTCTAAGCGCCGGCCTACCTCCAGTTCATTTTTGTCCACCTCACCACCTCGACTTCAAGATCAGAGCACTTAACCACTCTCACCGACCCCGCTCTGCTCACTGTTCTGATCGCTGCTTGTCTTCTCGCGCGATCTGCTTTCCGCGCGGTCTTCCTCTCTAGTCGTTGGTCTTCTCGCCGCTGGTCCTACCTCCTGACTGTCTTGCCATGGGGTCTTCTCTTGATTCTACCGGATAGGCGGCTTCCTATCCTGCAGACCGCCCGACCTTTGTTCCTGAACTCAGGGATGAATTGTGGATTACCACTATTTCTTTAGCCGAGAAAAAGAACTTTGGGGAGTGGGTGCACTTTGTTCGTCGAGTTCTTCAGTTCAAAGGCTTTCTACATAATTTGACTCAAGTTGTTCCTGATGCTCCTATTGAAGATTGGTTGCGTAACGATGGTCGTGTTCAGACTTGGCTCCTCAACTCCCTTAGTGGCGAACCTTATCGCATGACCATGTATCACGAGTCGGCCAAGGCGATGTGGGATGAGCTTCATTCTCTCTATTCCGACAAAGATAGTCTTCAGCACATGTATAACATCATAACAGATCTTCAGACTCTTGACGTCGGCGGGGCCGCCGACCTCACCTCCTTTGTTGGTCGGGCTAAAACTCTGGTTGATTCCTGGATTCAACATCAGCACCCTACGATGGATCTTGCTGCCCAGTGTGCCCAAAAAGAAGCCGTCGGTATTGCCATGATGATGGCTTGTGTCCCCCCTCATCTTTAGAGCGTTCGGGCTCAAATCCTCTCCTCTACTGCTATTCTGTCAATATCTGATGTGTGTTTCATGTTGCTCAAGGTCTCACAACCTCCTGACAGTTCTAGTCCTTCCTCACCGACCCTCCTTCAGCAGACTTTTGGGCCCTTACTGCCTCTCCCTCCTCCTGCTCGTGGATGTTTTGGTTCTCGGGGCAGAGGTTGGGGTGGCCGGCCACGACCTAAATGTTCCTTCTGCGGTAAAGACGACCACCTTGAGGTCACTTGCTACTGCAAGCATGGACTTCCTCCTTGTTTGCTTGCCTCTGTTGCTGTCAACGACTCATCTGTCACTCATACTGAACTTGAAGGAGTACGACTTCAGCTTCAACAACTTCATGGCCTGCTCAGTTGTCCAACTGCCTCTGTTGTCTCCATTGCCTCCATCGCAAATGAAGGTATCCCCCGTCTCTCCAATAGTTCGCGCTGGATAGTGGATTCGGGTGCCACTCATCACATAACCTCACTGTGGCCACATCAGTACTTGGATTCTCCTTATCCTAAGTGTATTATAGTGGCCAATGGGGAAACTATTCCGGTCTCCGGCTCTGCTGATATCCCTCACTTCTTCTCTATCCCTGCGCTCGGCTCTTCATGTTCCGGGCTCCCCGTTTAATTTACTTTCTGTTAGTCGCATTACTATCGATTTGAATTGCTCCGTAACATTTACATCTTCTTCTTTTCTAATACAGGATCGGCGGGCGTGGAATATCATTGGTAAGGGACAACTGCAGAACGGGCTCTGCCTTCTTGATGACTCTCATACAATCTTCTCCTTCATCGATTGGCATCGGTGTCTTGGGCATGCCCCTCTACCGGTTCTCCAGAAGGCTCTACCATATGTATCTCTTCCTCCTTTTTAGTGCGAATCTTATATTTTTGGCAAACATCCCCTTTCATCTTTTCCATCTCATTGTATATTTGTACTCAGAGCTCTGCTCTTTTTGTTTTATTACACTCTGATGTTTTGGGTCCGTACAAAATCATTAGCCTTTCTGCATATCGCTATTTTTTAACTTTTATTGATGATTATTCTCGGATGACGTGGCTATATTTACTTCGTGATCGCTTCGAGCTTCCCCGTGTCTTTCGGGCATTCATCCTAGAGTCTCGCACGCAATTCACCGCGAACATCAAAACTCTTCGCACCGATAATGCTCGCGAATACATTAGCCACGAATTTGCGAATCTCTGCTTTGAATTTGGGATCATTCAGCAAACACCGTGTGCCTATAGCCCCCAACAAAAAGGAGTCGCGAAATGTAAAAAACGACATCTACTTGATGTTGCTCGCTCTCTCATGCTTCACATGCAGGTCGCCAAAGCCTGTTGGAACTTTGCGCTTTCAACGACATGCTATCTGATTAACCGTCTCCCCTCCCCCATACTCCAAAATGTCACTCCGTTCAGCCTCCTGTTCTCCTCTACTCCGACATTCTCTCTCACACCCGGCATCATTGGTTGTACTTGCTACGTTCACATTTTTGGTCCGTCCACGGACAAGTTGGATCCCCGGGAGGCCAAACACATCTTCGTTGGCTATTCACGGACTCAGAAAGTCTACGTGTGCTACTCTTCTGCTACCTGCAAGGTGACCGTTTCTGCTGATGTTACCTTTCAGAAGGATCTTCCTTTCTTCTCCGCTCCAGATCCACTTCCTCTACCACCACCCATCAAACGACCTGTTATTCCCGTTACCACTCCACCACCACCAATTCCTGACCAGGCTCCCTCTCCTCCCAAGACGCCTCTTATCCATGTCTACACTCATCACCATCCTTGCTCTGTTGCCCCAATGCAGCCAGCCTCAACTTCTGACGCTTCGCGTCCTGCTGATCCGACACCAGAATCAATCGCTTATCTCATGGCAAACTATGTATCCTTACATCGCCTATCCCCACACCTTCAAACATTTGCAAATTCATTATCCTCGATTTCTGTCCCTAACTCTATGCAAGAGACTCTCCAACATCCTGGCTGGCGAGCAGCCGTGGAAGAAGAAATGACAGCTCTCTGGGCTAACCAGACATGCAATCTAGTCCCTCTACCTACCGGCCAGACACCTGTTGGGTGTAAATGGGTCTTTGTCATTAAACATGTTCCTGATAGGACAATTGACCTTCTGAAAGCCCGACTGGTGGCTCGCGGCTTCACCCAACAACAAGGTCTCGATTATGTGGAAACATTCTGGCCATTAGCCAAGCTCAACATCGTTCATGTCCTCCTTTTCGTGGTTGTGCATCGTCACTGGCCCTCACATCAACTGGATATCAAGAATGCATTTCTGAATGACAACCTCCAGGAAACAGTGTACATGCAGCAACCTCCCGAGTTTGAGACCACGGGGGAGTCCCGAGTTTGTCATCTTAAGAAGTCCATCTGTGGTCTCAAATAATCCCCTCAGACATGGTTTGACAGGTTCAGTAAGGCAGTTCGGGAGGTTGGCTTTACTCGGAGCTCAGCAGACTTCTCTCTGTTCACTCGACATCGTGCAACAGGAATGATTCTTCTGTTAGTATATGTTGATGACATCTTAATCACTGGAGACGATTCAAAGGGAATCCAAGCGGTCAAACAGCATCTTGGCTCCGTCTTTCAAACAAAAGATACGGGGCACCTTCGATACTTCTTTGGTCTTGAGGTCGCGAGACGTCCAGATGGACTTGTCCTCTCCCAACGGAAGTACTGTCTCGATCTCCGTCAAGATGTTGTCTACTCAGGATGCAAGCCGACTACTACTCCAATGAATGCAAACCACAAGTTGTGTCCATGCTTCTGATACAGATCTTCCTCTCCAAAATCCTGAATATTATCGACGACTTGTTGGAAAATTGATCTACCTAACGGTCACAGGACCGGGTATATCCTTTGTTGTTAGGTTTGTCAGCCGGTTTATGCATGCTCCTCGAATATCTCACCTTCAAGCCGTCGAACGCATCATAAGATACCTTAAAACAGCTCTGGGTCAAGCGCTGGTATACAAAACCCCATCTTCTACTACACCGTTGGTTGCGTATTCAGATGCAGATTATGCTGGTTACTTGGATGATCGGCGGTCAACCAGTGATTTTTGTACATATTTTGGAGGTCATCTTGTTACCTGGCGGAGTAAGAAACAAGTCGTGGTTGCTCGATCTTCAGCTGAAGCAGAATACCGATCGATGACATCGGTTGTCTTTGAGCTCACATGGCTTGAAAGTCTCCTCGCTGATCTAGGAGTAAAAATCCCTCACCAGCCATCCAATTATTTGACAGTCAAGCGGCTATACACATAACAAAGAATTCGGTCTTCGGAGCAAGTTGTTTAAATTGGTGGTAGAATCTGCTAAGATCTCTTACAGGTTAACATTCAAGTAAATACCTCTAATGCAATTGTTTATCTAGGTAGTGATAAAAATCTCATATTAATATTTTTGTTAAAAGACTTGGATTGAATCTGCATCCAAATCCATATGATCTGAGGTGGTTCAATAAATGTGGTGATTTTTCTGTGTCAAAGCATTATACCTAATGTTTTTGTTGTGTGGTTGTATGTGTGGTTTTACCACTGAATATGGACCATATAATTTCGAGTAGTCCTTATTTGTATCTGTGATGCTGTCTTTTTTACAATACAACAATTTATATGAAGGAGCATGATGGCGCCGACCCGCCAATGAGTGAAGATATTCGCCGCTACAATCTCCGCTCGCGGCCGCGGTGCCGCAACAATCAAGAAAATGAAGATATCCGCCGCTACAACCTCCGCCCGCGGCCACGTCGCCGCAATAATCAAGAAAATGAAGATATCCGTGCATGGCCACGTGATGCCGCATAGCTCTTGGCTATTTCTGATGCTGAGTTTAGTTTGTTGTTTGTTTAACATTAAGTTTAATGTTTTTATTTAGGTTTTAAAGCTTAATGTTTTTTTTTATTTATGTTTAATTTAATGAGAAGTATTATGTTTGGAGAAAAAGAAAAACTCCCGTGAAGAGCTTTCTTCCTAGGGTTCGCCCCTGTTTGTGAGCAGTGTGACACTGCCGCAACCCCTCCTCCGCTTGGCGTGTGACTCGCCAAATCCGCCCGTCGGTGCGACCCCCCCCCACCTTCCTGGTGGTGTGACTCCTCCGTCCCTTCGTGCGAAGCGTGGGGATGATCCCTACCCGAACCGCCTCCGTCCCAACCCGATCCAGCAGCCGTCCTCCTTGCAGATCAACTCTAAGCGCCGGCCTACCTCCAGTTCATTTTTGTCCACCTCACCACCTCGACTTCAAGATCAGAGCACTTAACCACTCTCACCGACCCCGTCGCCGATCTCTTCCTTGAACCCGGCCGACCATCATGGTCTCGGAATTACTGCTTCGTCGCTGGGAGATCCATAGTGCGACATCGTTGAAGTGTTGGCAAGAAACTCATCCGCTCGGTGTGACTCTAGTGATCCATGGTAGAGAGACTCCCCACCGAAAATTCGTTGTGAGCTTGGGGTAACGAATCCTCTATCCATTCTCGTGTGTTCTATTTTTATACGTGATTGTGTGGTGAAAGAGGCCGGCGTTGCATTCGAAACAATTGGATTTTCGCGGGTTTTAAATCGAAGCTTTTTGAGTGTTTTACGATCGTTCTTGTGAGCTAAAGGATTGGGTAAATCCTTATTGTGACATTGATTGGAGTGGGTAACTCCTTGTTTTGACGCTAAAAGGATTGGGGTGATCCTATGCTTTCGTTCTTTTGGGAGTAAATATGACTACTTTCCGAATTGCCGTTTTGGTCGGGTTTCTCTTGGTGTGTATTGTGCATGTGCTGAGATTAAGTTAATAATATTGAAGTGGTTAAAAATTCTTGTGCGCACGTGATTGAGCGAAAAGGACTTGAGTGAACCATCGTTTGAATTGTCACACACACCCCTCTGCATAGGCCTGCATCAGAGCAAGTTTAAATTTTGTTATCCTATCATTACACCACCTGAGAAGCCCAAGATTGATGTAGATGTGGTCAAAACCACTCACGACTTTTTGAAGACAAGCATTATCTCTACCAGTCCAATTGTTTATCAGAAAAGTCTTCACAAATTCAATCTGGTTGACCCATAAACATGCTAATGTTGCTTCCCACCCCTGCTCGAAATCCTCTAATTTTATGTCCGGTTGTGTAGATTTTGCTTTGATTTTCACATTAGACTGCGTTGGACATGCAAATTAGGCAAATCAGGCATTTTTACAATGAGAGACTGGGTTGGCGTGGTTATTGATCATCGGAGAATACACCAATGAAACTGTTGCAGCTGCCAAGTTAATCTAAAATACTAGAAATCATTTCATATGTGAAGGCTTTCACCACTGATCTGGCTCTTGCAAGTTTAATTCTTCTTATTTTGAGGTTTAGTTAAATAAAATGGATCTTAATGGATGGCTTCAAGTGTTATTTGTTTACTTCAATACATGTAATTCTCCAAAGCAATTTCAACTAGAAATTCGAACCAGAATTCTCCAAAGCACCATAGAATTCTTGTCAAAATGCAGATTTACCTCCATGGTGAAAATAATTTTAACCAGAATTGAAATGTAGTAGAGAAAAACCAATATAAGACCATCAAGGGGAAATGGACTACAGTGGCAGTCTGAACTACTGTTGTAGATCAATTAAGCTAGATTTCAGATGGACGGACTATTTGATTGATGTAAGTGTAGAAAAGAGCCAAAGAGAGAGAAAAAAATCCAATTTTATTAATTTCTCATACTTCTCTTACAACGTGTACATGTATAAATACATATACATACGGAGAGAGAGGAGAGAACTTCAATCCTATGATGTGGGACTAAAGAGAATTTACAAGGGCTCCAAGAGTGGGCTTTTTATATTAGGCTTTTACCATTTCTTCTTAACACTCCCCTGCAAGATGGAGTATACAAGTCGTAGGCAGCAAGCTTGGATAAGAATTGATGATATAATGGTTGGGAGAGGGCTTTAGTTAGGATGTCAGCAACTTGCCCTGTAGCGAAAACATGCTCAAATTCTAACTTCTTTGATTGAACTTTTTCCCGAATGAAGTGACAGTCAACTTCAATATGTTTGGTTCATTCAAGGAACACGGGATTCTTGGCAATATGTATAGTTGCTTGTCTGTCACAAAACAAGGTCGTCGAAGATGAGAGCTTGAGCCCCAAATCATTTAAAAGACTTCCAAGCCAGGTTAGCTCAGATACAGCAGTTGTCATAGCACGGTACTCGGCCTCAGCAGATGAGTGAGCAACAACAGTCTACTTCTTGTTACGCCGGGTAATAAAGTGTCCACCGAGGTATGTACAAAAACCAGTTGTGAAACGCTTATCATCAAGAGACCTGCGTAGTCAGCGTTAGAATACGCAACAAGAGATAGAGAGGTGGATGGTTTGTAAACAAGTCTTTGCCCCGGAGCAGTTTTCAAATATCTGAGAATGTGTTCAGCGACATGGAGATGAGATGTCTGAGTAGCATGCATAAATCGACTCACAACCCCCACAACAAATGAGATATCAAGTCGTGTAATCGTAAGATAAATAAGCTTCCCCACCAAGCGTCGATAGTATTCTGGATTTGTAAGCAGTGGGTCGGAATCAGAACATGTGCAGAAAGCTTGTGATTTACATCCATAGGGGTGTCGGCAGATTTGCACCCTGAGTAGCCAACATCTTGTAGAAGATCAATACAGTACTTCCGTTGGGATAGGACAAGACCATCAGATTGTCTTGCGACCTCAAGCTCAAGGAAGTATCGAAGATTTCCCAGGTCTTTCGTCTAAAATGCTGAGTTTAAATGTTGCTTGATTTGTTATATCCCCGTCGAGTCGTCGCCCGTAATTAGAATATCATCAACATACATAAGGAGAATCATAGTCTGTTAGTTGATGATGGGTGAAGAGGGAGAAGTCAGTTGAGCTCCGTGTAAAACCAACTTCTCAGACCACCTTACTGAATTTTTCAAACCAAGCACGAGTGGATTGTTTGAGACAATATATAAACTTCCGAAGATGACATACACGAGACTCCCTCATAGTCTCAAACCCGGGACGTTGGTTCATATAAATAGTTTCTTGGAGATCGCCATTGAGGAATGCGTTTTTAATATCTAGCTGATTTAAGGGCCACTGGCGATGCACGACCAAGGAGATTAGGACACGAAAGGTATTTAACTTGGCGACTGTGGATAAGATTTCATCAAATGAAGGTCTTGCTGCAGAGTGAAACCCCAGGCCACGAGGCGAGCTTTTAAGCAGTCAACAGTCTCATCTGCAGCATGTTTGATAACAAAGACCCATTTACAACTGACACGGGACTGGCCGGGAGGAAGAGGAAGCAGATCTCAGGTTTGGTTAGCTCAAAGAGCAGTCATTTCGCCAAAGGATGAGCCATGAGGTTGATGTTGGATCTGCGGTCGGCGAGATGGCAGTGGTAGAAGGGAGCTGTTGTAGGGGATCAGTCTTGGACGAACGACGAGTATAGACACGAAAAGATTGTGGAGGTAGAGCATGCGTCGAGGGCGGGGAAGGAAGAGATTGGAGAGACTGAGTCGTTACAGGCAAAGCAGGACGAGAGACAGGGAAAGGTAAAGACGGTGTGGAAGACGATGAGTGGAATGATTGATCCTCAAGAAAGGTTATATCAGCCGAAACGATCATCTTGTCATTAGTAGAAGAGTAGCAGACATAACCTTATTGAGTGCGGGAGCAGCTAGCTTGTCAGTAGGCAGACCAAGAATGTGAACATAACATGCACATCCAAAGACACGAGGTGTAAGGGAGAATGGAGACGTGGAAGGGAAGAGGAGACTAAACAAAGATGCTAAGTCGAGCACGGAGGATGGCATGCGGTTGATGAGTTGATAGTCGGAAGAAACCGCGAAATTCCAGTACTCTGTGGGCACCTGCATTTGAAACACGAGTGACCGGGCAATAACAAGAAGGTGACGATTTTTCCGCTCGTCCACACCATTTTGATGGGGGGGGGGGGGGTATAAGCACATGAGGTTTCATGTATAATGTCAAACTCGGTGCATAAATTTGAGAATGTGCGACTAGTATATCCACGAGCATTGTCTGTGAGAATGATTTTTAACGTAGTCGAGAATTGCGTACACGTCTCAGTAATAAAAGTACGAAAACCAGTGTCAGTTCAGTACGATCATGAATTAGATATAATCAGATGAGACGCGAGTAAGCATCAATAAAGATAACAAAATAGCGATATCCAAAAAACACGAGATTTTATAGGATCCCCGGATATCAGAATGTACTAAAGAGAAAGGAGTATCACTCCGAGTACATTAATGTGTATTCTGACGATGATGAATCACTTGGCGATGCTGAGGTATACTTAAGTTTGTTTAATGACAACTATCAGTCTTTTATATTTCTTATATCTTTGATTGAATGTTCATATTATGTTTTTTCAGGATGATGAGTCCACCCCTGACAGTGATCAAGTTCTTTAATCTTATGTGAAATTTTCTGTTATCGTGGAGCTTTTTATTCAACCCTTCTATCATCATGTTTTAACAAATTTTGCATTTATTAATATTTGGTAGTCATCATATAGGATTTGAAGCCTCGATTTCATTCATCAAGGCTTCATGCATTTGATAACGGGGAAGACGTTGTATGATGAATTTCTAAACCCCCTCCTCTTTGCTGTTATAAATTTTCTTGAAGGTGAGACATTCCTATTCTAAAAAAATCAAATTGCACCATCTTTATAATAGAGAATGGATAAATATTTCAGCCAAAGTTGTTAGAATTATTGGTAATGAAATATTCACTTCAAGATAACTGAACACAACCACTTGTAGGCTTTCTCAACAATTTTTTGTTAACAAAAACATTACTTAATGTGGCAGGTCCTGTGCGAGTTGATTCACGATGAATCTGAACTGCCAAAGACAAAACAATATGATCTAAAGATTGAGCTACTCGAGGAAATTGGGTGGAGTCATTTAGCGTCTTATGAGAAGCGGTGGATCCATGTGCGCTTCCCTTCTTCCAAGTTCATGTTCTAGTTCATGCTTTCATATCTTCTCATTTGATTTAAACATGAAGTTGTCATTAATTTATTATTGTTACTGCATGTTGAATTTATCATTAAACTGTTTTTTGTCCCTTGTTTGAGCTTATTTCTTCCACACATGTACCATACATTTTGATAATGCACTGGAAAAATTTTCTTGATAAAATAATTTGCTTGATGCTCTCATTTACTAAATAAAATAAAATACCTACCTTACTATTAAAACATGTGTATAGCCTAAAACCAATTGATTATGGCTCTGTTTGGCGTCGTGGTGGCGGTCGTGAGCATGGTTGTTATGAACCGTCGTTCGTGAACACTCGACCTCACCTATGGAACCTCGACCCTTTTTATGTTTAAAACTAGTGTGATTCCTTCATGGCGTTCATAGCCGTTGTCGCCAAACGTGCATTCTATGATGGTGGCGTTTTTGTCCAAACTCACTGGTGGCAAAAAGTCTCCCCAAATGGAGCCTACATGTAGAGCGGAGGGCTATATCAAGTGTGCTAGATTCTCACGTTGTGTCAGAGGAAATTAGGCTCAACGATCTGCTCCGAAATCACTTTACAAAAAGGGTTGTTGATGAGTCCGATATTTATAGGGTTTTTCGGACTCATCTGGGCATGTTTCTCACTCGTGCACTGCATTTCAACCGGTAATCGGATATATTTTCTTTGATCGGTCGCTAACCACACTGTGCACCGCTTTGGCCCGAGGGTGTGCAATTGCGCATTCTGTTGTTGGGGGTAAGCACATGGTGCTCCCCATGGCTCTTTTCGGCTGTTCTTTTTGTTGTGTATTGGTGCTGCGAGCTTGTGCTTCAGTTTTGGTTTTTGCTGTGCAGGTGGTGCGTTTTCCCCAAAGCAGGAATTCTGATTTGTGGAAAACGCACGATCGTGCGTTTCCTTAGCGCACGCTTTTACCCGATCGTGCGTTTTGTTGAGTTGGAAAAGAGTCGAGTGGAGCTCAACGATCTTCACGCACGGTTAACGCACGTTTTCTTCGGAACCTTGCGCGAAGAAAACGCACGGTTTTCCTGTGGCTGCTTTGATTTATTGTGCTCTGTGGTTAATCGTGTGATTTGCTCATGCATGGGCAGAAGAGCCCTTGCGCGAGTAAAACGCACGGTTCCACCAGCTTGCCAGAAATTTCTGCTTTCTGTGGTTACCCGTGCGTTTTCCTTCACGCACGGGCATACGCGCCCGTGCGTGAGTAAAACGCACGGGTCAATGCTTCTTCCTCGCAGGATTTTTGTTGCGCGTTGATATCGCACGGTTAACGCACGGTTGTGTGCCAAACCGTGCGTGACCATTATTTCTGACTTCTCTATTTAATCCGCAGGTCTCATTCACCCAAAGGATCCAGTCCGCAATTTCCGCTCCTTTGAGCGAGAAAACCTTCCTCTAGCCACTTTTTCCTCTCTCCTCCTTGGAGAGCTCGTCCGACCACCATTCTCCCTCCAAAAGCTCTCAATATCTTCATCTTCGGCCACCATCGTCTTCTCCAACCTCAAATCTCCGTTTCAAGCTCTTAGGCGTTGCATACGTGGAGTTGTCCGATCAGGTTTAACCCGACGGCTATTCACGATGAAGACGGGCTATTAGAAGGAAGTGACAACCCTTCTCAACCCCGGACGTCATCCGTAGACCGAACACGGACAAGGCCCGACAACCGTTGACTCCGGCCGCGAATTTTGAAAAGTGTTTGTGCGTTTGGTTGTATCTCTCCCCCTTCTCTTGTGGTAACTTTGCTCTTGATTGCTTGGTTGTTGCATTGATGAGTAAGAACTTGTTTTACTTAATGATTTCAGTACGTCTATGTGTTGATATATTTTAGTTCTTGTTTGTGTTAGTGCGCTTCCATATTTTGTGTTCTTGATGCGATAACGCCGTCCTAACGATTGTTAAGAGCGCGCATGGTGAAGAGGTGACTGCGATCCTCAATGGTTTGTCCATCCTCCTTATTACTCACTTGAGTAATCCACCCAAGCGACGCGGTGAAGGCAACCCGGATTAGTTTTATTAGTGTTAAAATTAGGAAACCAACAATCAAAGCCCCTTGTTACGTTAGCTCTTGCAATCCCTCTTTCAATAGCGAAGTTACACTTCCTACTTGCACTCCTCGAGAGATCGATATCCGGGGATTCAACTCCTCAAATCTATTACTTGACTACGATCGGTACACTTGCCGAAAGTGTCCATCAAGTTTTTTGGCGCCTTTGCCGGGGAACACTGTCATGGGAATTTTCTGATAGGAAGTCTTGTGATTGTTGTTTTTCTTTTTATTTTAGTTTCTACCGTTTCTTTTGTTTATTTCTTTTTGCCCCTTTTCTGATTTTTGGTATAAAAAGCGGGTCCGTGTTATTTTAAGTCTGAGTTTTTGTAGCACCCATTTGGCAAATACTTTTGTTCGCGATGTACTCTGTTGCTGAGTGTCGTCTCTATGACACTTTGCGCCGATACATCGACGCCTTGGCTGTTTTAAATGTCGAGCCTTGTATTAGGTGCTTGCTATGTCAAGGTATAGGCCACATGGTGAAGGATTGCCCCCATCTGTGCAACCCTTCTCCCTCTGTGGGCGTGTGCGCAGCAGTCCCCCATATATGGAGGACTACTGTGGACCGTCCTACCAGGGTGTTGTCGGGCCCAAACACTGACATCGCGCACCTTGCTCGCTCTTTTTCCGTTGAGATTACCGAAGAATCTCTCGTCGTATACAGATCTTTCATGGGTCCCTCGCTCCCTTTTTACGAGCTTCCCTTGAGTGATGACAATCACTCTGGGGTTAGCCAGCAAAAAGAGGATCAGGAACAGATGAGCGCTGCTGTATTGGACGTAGAGATTGTTCCCGTCGACGGGGAAGTGTCCACGGATGATTTTGCGATGGGGCCTGCTCGTTCAATGCCGGATTTCGAGAGCAGTTTTGCCCCTCCGCAATTTTTGCTTGATCGTGCTACTCCTTTGTGTGAGTCGGCTGATGATGTCGTATTTGTTGGTGATTCGGTGCCTGAGGTTGCGCCAAAGTGGGATGAGGATTTTACTATCTCCGATGAGAATGTGGATCTTCGGAACACTATGACGCACCCCGGTGGGATGAGGAATATCCTCTTTCTGATGCGGAGGTTTGCACCTCCTTATTAGACGAGGCGGTCACTCTTACCACCGCGGACCTCGAGTTCTCTGATCCCCCCCGATACGACTCATATGACAGCGACAGTGATCTATGCTCGGATCCTGCTAAGAGTGATACCGGGATCACTCTCCCATATTATGTACATTTTAGTTCTTCCTCTCATTTATTACTTGACCCCCCTTCTTTATCTGAGCCTGTGCGGGTTGAGTCTCCACAGGTACGTTGGGATGACGATGAGCCTAGTGCTCATACCGTCGGCGAGTGCTTCTCCTTGTGTGAGAAGGTTCCTACCTCCTTCGCAGTGGAAGCCCCAGTCGTCGTCATCGCCTCCTGCGGACCTGCGGTGGACAGCGCCTTGCTAGGCAAGGATATATCTTTTAATGAGATTAGCGAGGACCAGTGCTACTCCTCTTCTTGTTTCCTATTTCCTCTACCTGAGTTGTGCATGTATTATTATTTAGGTAGAGGGGTAACTACATTATCTATGTATCGGTACTCGCTACCGCAACGGATATTCGGCGAGTTAGCTGTGCATTTTTTGTTTCATAGGCCCATTAGCTAGAATTTTTCGTTAGCTGAATAAGTCGTGCTGAGTGGACAATAACCCCAGCACTGATTTAGGAGTAGGTTTTGTAAGTTATTTTACTGTTTTAAAAATTGTTTTACGTATTGTATAGCTTAGATTTAGTTTGATATTGCTATTATATATACATGTTTTGCTGGAGCTCATTGGCAGGTTAGCGTTTCACTTGCGCGGAGAAGTGATGGAAATTTTTGTTGGTTTAGCTTCATGCTCTAACGCCGGTCTTCTGGTACGCTCATTTGCTGAGCATGTGTTAACCTCTCCCCCAAACTTGTATTTCATTAATTTTATTGCAAATCTTGTGTTAGATTGTTTAGATTAAGTCTGGTGGGAGAGAGTTATGCGAGTTACCTATACACATGCATCGCTATCACTTTCATACCAAAAACATATTTTTAATTTTTATTTTCATGTAATCACGTCCGCATTGTGCACCTACACCCACATGAGCGCGATCTTAACCACGCTCGCGGCTCGAGTCAAATGTATTTCTTCTGTGTAAACTTTAAAATAACGGTGCTGGCTTAGGATTTTAGGATAGAGTAGTGTGAAACTCGTGCAGTGCTCCTAATCGAGTACTCATAGCCTGCGTAGAAATAGTATAGATTTAATTTTTTTTATACTTGTAGATTTATACTTTTTCTGCAGATGTAAATATTGCTTGTACTACTCAAAAATGTTGAATCTGATGTAATCGAACGATAGTGTATGGGATGTGTGTAGCCGTCACTAGACTCGTTTTGCTCGAGTCAGAAGGAAGGATCATCTTTCTCGGTGGCTAAGAACTTGCCACAAGCTACTCTCGAAGCATTGATGCATGGTTAGTCAAGCGTGAGCGTGATGTAGGCCATTTTTTGGTCCGGTTGAGCCTTGTACCCCGTCCTAACGTAATCCTTGTTAGCCCATGTTGTGCTTATCCCTCCTGTTGATTTAGCCCTACTCCGTGATCACTAAAGCCTAAAAGCCTATCCCAGTAGCACGCCCCTATCTCGAGCTATTAGTATGTTACTTCTTGTGTTTGGGATGTTGCTGTGGTGTTGTTATGTGGTTGTGTGTAGTTTTCTTGATATTTTGTGCTCAATGTGTTGCTTTATAAAAATAAAAAAGGAAAAAGAGAAAAGAAAAGAATGTAAAAAAAAGAGATGTTGTTTGTTGAGAAATAAGAAAGGTAATTGAAAATTTCATTTGTGATTTTATTTCTGTGACGGTAGGCAGTGCACACATCCTTGTTGTCAAGTTCAAGTCTGGTGGTGTGGTGTATCTGCAATTTTTGTTGGTACGAGGATAATTGTTTGTATGAGCTCATTTGGGGTTGTGCGTAGCCGTCGTTTTTACCCTTGTGCATCGTTACCTACATATATGCCCAAGCCCCATTATTATCCTAAAATCCTACGGATCCACGCTTGAGTCTAGCTAGCGCCGTGGAGAGAGTGTGAACAGACAAGCGTATGGTCTCCGACATTGATGGATTTCTTTGGAGGTGATCACGAGCCTCGGTCTTTGGCGATGCTCATCTTAGTGGTCTGCCTACTTTCTTCCAATGCATGACCGAACGATTCTCCAGAATTCAAATTTTGAGTAGATACAACATTTATTTACGCTTGTTGAAAAGTTTAAACTCTGTAGTATAATTAAAAAATTTATCTATTATATTTTTTATGTGCATGATGTATTTGATTTCTCGCAATACTTTATTTGAAAATTACTAAGCCAGCTAACTGTTTTCTAGTCCACTGAGTGCTGATTTGCTCGGGACGAGCAAATGTTTAAGTCTGGTGGTGTGATGAGTTTGATATTTATAGGGTTTTTCGGACTCATCTGAGCCTTTTTTCTCACTCGTGCACTGCATTTCAACCGGTAATCAGATATATTTTCTTCGATCGGTCGCTGACCACACTGTGCACCGCTTTGGCCCGAGGGTGTGCAATTGCGCATTCTGTTGTTGGGGGTAAGCACATGGTGCTCCCCATGGCTCTTTTTGACTGTTCTTTTTGTTGTGTATTGGTGTTGGGAGCTTGTGCTCCAGTTTTGATTTTTGATGTGCAGGTGGTGCGTTTTCCCCAAGAAAGGAATTCTAATTTGTGGAAAACGCACGGTCGTGCGTTTCCTTAGTGCAGATAAGTTTATTAAATTATACAACCTATGCAATATCTATCACAGCACAGATTATAACATACACAGCCAACACAGCACAACAACAGATTTATAGTGGTTCTCCAAGTGATGGGTACATCCACTTTCCCTCTTCGCCTATCTAGCAGTATACTAGATTCGGCTTAACTCCCTTCTTCCTTCTCAGATCCTCAGATCTTACAGCTCAGAACCCTGAATGATTCCTACAACTCAGACTTCAGCAAGTCCTACAGCTCAGATTCTCTCAAAGAATCCTACCTCAGAGTGAGTGCACACTCCTACAACTCAGGCTATCAAGCCCTACCTCAGCCTCTTCCACAAGCTTACAGCTCAGGGAAATTAATCCCCTAGCTCAGGCACTCAGCCCTACCTCAGCCTTTATAAGTATAGGCTTACAACTCAGAGAGATAACTCTCCTACACTCAGATCTAAAAAGATCCTACAGACAAAATTGATAATGAAATGATTTAATCCTTCACCCAGCTAGAGAGAGAAGAGGGTGAAGGCTTCTTGATCAGTTCTGGATTGATCTGATTGCTTAAGATACAACATGTTTTGGCTTCTTCAAAGCTTCTTAAATCTGAACAAAGTAGGGTTGATCTTCTTGTGAAGTTGGAGATGATCCTCAATCCAGCTTCCTGCTTCTATCCAGACTTTGATCTGAATTCTTCTTGCAAACTTGTTCAGAGTCTGTCTTCTTCTTGTCTCTCTTTTGATTTCTTCAGATTGCTTCAGATCCCTTTCACTTGATCTTGTTTGTTTGCTGATAGAACATGTCTTTATATAGATCCGTCTGAGGTTACCGGCTGATCCGGTTCCTAACGGCCTTCTGACAGCTCTGACAGATGTAACTGCTTTGTTAGTTATGACAGTTGTCAAGTCTCCAGTCATGTCATCTGATACTTCATAGAACTTTATATCAGCAGTAAAGTGTCGAGACAATGCTTCAAATGTGTCGACACAAATAGAGCATGTGTCGACACAATCCTTGATGATGTCGACACAGCTCACATAATGTCGACTTAGCTCTACTTCAACTTCTTAACACAGCTTCCGTGAAATGTGTCGACACAAGTCCTGTGTGTCGACACAATTGCTTCTTGTCTTGACATAGTTGTTGCTTAAACAGAATTCTGGAGTATGTCGACACAAGTCCTCTGTGTCGACACAATTGCTGTCGACAAAATTATTGTGTGTCGACACAGGTCCTGTGTGTCGACACAATCTGGCTTCTGGTGTCGACACAGTTGTTGTCGACAGAATTTCTATGTGTCGACACAAGTCTTGTGTGTCGACACAATCTGACTTCTGGTGTCGACACAGTTGTTGTCGACAGAATTTCTGTGTGTCGACACAATCTGGCTTCTGGTGTCCACACAGTTGTTGTCGACAGAATTTTTGTGTGTCGACATAAGTCCTGTGTGTCGACACAATCTGGCTTCTGGTGTCGACACAGTCTTTCCCAAGTGTCGACACTTGTACTTAGAAAATTTTCCTACAATTCCTTAACCTGCACATAGAAACTCAACACACCATCAAATACATATTGATGAATATCATTGAGTAAAGTGAGTCTTCTCCAAATCAGGTACACATTTTCCAATGTACCCAACAATCTCCCCCTATTTGGAGAAGTCATAACACTTAATCAATGATATACATCACTTATAATAAAATATAGATTATGATGTAAAAAAAATATTATTTAAACAGGGTAACACATAGCCAGAATCAGCATATTATATCAACTCAAAATATGATAAAATGTGGTAAACATGAATCAGTGTAATGTTGAATTGCAATAATTGTTTAAAACAGAAGATTACATAGATTTTAAAACAAAATATTACATAGTTCTAAAATCTAGTCAATCTATCCTAAGACTAATCAGACTCCTTGATTACAATGTCTTTGCCAGACTGAATCTTTGCTTGTACACTAGCTTCAGTGTCTTCAGCTGACTTCTTCCCTTTAAGGTCTTTCTTCTTGAGCTCTTCAACCATTCTTCTCATATGATTGATCTTGGATCCTGCAGTCATATTCATTACTTCTGGGAAATTCTCAACCAGATATAAGCTCAGTATTCTTCCCATGTTGGGTTTCTTAAGACTTTCTTTGATCTTGTCAAATATAACAGCAGACCAATTTATTTTGACCTTGAATATAATTCTGGTCATTAGGTTGAACATATAGGCAGAAATCCTATCATGTTCTCCTGATTTGCACATAATGACTTTTCCTATAATTTCAGAAAGAAATTTTCCTTGGGAGTTCATTCCCTTTCTGTGCATAGAAGATCCAATTTTGGTAGTGGGATCCAGGCCACACCATTGCAGAGCTTCCTTTGTCATAGAAAATGTTATTTCATCTTCTTCTTTAATCCTGCGAAGTTGTAGTATCTTCCTTAAACTCTTCTGCGTGAGTTTGACCTTGATTCCTTGAACTGATGACTTAATTTTCTAGCCCGTTGAATCCATTGATGCTGCTGCATTGAATTCAAGAACCTCCTTCTTCCATATTTTGGTAGGTTCTGAGACCAAGAATTCCAATCTATTCTCTGTGATTAGGGTAATCACTGCCTTGATGTCTGGTGTTGCACTCTCAAACGCATCGCCAACAAGTTCATAGCCCTCGTTGATGTTGTCTTCTAGTTTTGGAGCCATTAGGGATGAGAGAGAGTAAGAAGGAGAAGAAGGTGAAGGTTTGTCGCCACAAAGGTTTGGTCTCGAAAAATCTGAGAGCGTAGTCGACAGGGTTTGTTTCCACCTATTTATATGTTTTGAAACAAAGAAGGTCAAAAGGCGGGTGAAAATTTGCTTGATGTGTCGACACTGTTGAGATGGTGTCGACACAGACTTCTGAGGTCTCGACAGAGAAGTTCAACACTATGTGTCGACACATATTGCGATGTGTTGACACAGACATCCTTAATAGTCAACACTTATATCTACGTGTCGACACAGACGACTGTATGTGTCGACACCAACATCTATGCGAGAGAAAAACTATGTATCAACACCAACTTCTGAGTGTCGACACAACTTCCTTGATGTGTCAACACAATTTTCCTTATGTGTCGACACTAACTACTAAGTGTCGACACAGATTTCTTTTTGTGTCGACACAAAATTACTTAGTCATTTTTACTAGTTTATTCCAGGTTTAGCATTCCTAATTCAATTTTAAAATGATTGAACTTGGTTTCATCTAGTGGTTTAGTGAACATGTCAGCAATTTGATCATCAGTGTTGACAAATTCTAAATTGATGTCTTCTTTTCCAACATGATCTCTAATGAAATGAAACCTAATTTTTATATGCTTAGTTCTGCTATGTGAAACAGGATTTTTAGCAATAGAAATGACACTAGTAGAATCACAATACAATGGAGTTCTACTTACATTGATGTCATAGTCTTCAAGTTGATGTTGTATCCATAATAGCTGAGCACAGCAACTGCCTGCAGCTACATATTCTGACTCGGCAGTGGATATAGCCACACTTGTTTGCTTTTTGCTGCTCCATGACAACAATCTTCCACCTAGAAACTGACATGTGCCAGTGGTATTTTTTCTATCTTTTTTGCAGCCTGCAAAGTTTGCATCTGAAAAGTCTGTTGCTAGAAAATATTTATTCTTAGGGTACCAAAGGCCAAGATTTGGTGTTCCCTTAAGATATCTCAAAATTCTTTTAACTGCAGTATAATGAGATTCTTTAGGGCTTATTTGATACCTAGCACAGACACATGTAGCATACATGATGTCTGGTCTACTAGCAGTTAAGTATAGAAGGGAGCCAATTATCCCTCTATACAAAGATTCATCTACAAGTTTTCCTGCATCATCTTTGTCTATAGGCATACTTGACCCCATTGGAGTTTTCATGGTGGATGATGACTCCATACCATATTTCTTAATTAACTCCTTAGTGAACTTAGACTGGGATATGGACAAGTCATCATTAGTCTATCTAACTTGGAGTCTCAAAAAGAACTTCAGCTCACTCATGTTGTTCATCTCAAACTTCCCTTGCATAAGTTTGACAAACTTACTACAAAGGTTGTTTTCAGTTGAACCAAATATAATGTTATCAACATATATCTGTATTAGGATGATCTTGCATTTTGATTCCCTTATGAATAGAGTTTTGTCTATTTTCCCCCTTGAGAATTTGTTCTCAATGAGGAAGGTAGACATTGTTTCATACCAAGCCCTTGGGGCTTGTTTCAAACTATATAGAGCTTTCTTAAGCCTATAAACAAAATTAGGATAATGAGGATCTACAAAACCTGAGTGTTGTTCTACATAGACTTTTCTTTTAAGTCACCATTCAAAAATGCTGACTTTACATCCATTTGGAATACCTTGAACCTCTGTTAAGCTGCATAAGCAAGGAATAGCCTTATTGCTTCCAACCTTGCCACTGGGGCAAATGTCTAATCAAAGTCTATTCCTTCTTCATGCTTGTAGCCTTTAGCTACCAGTCTTGCTTTGTTCTTGATTATGATGTCATTTTCATATAGCTTGTTCTTGTAGATCCACTTAGTCCATATGATATTGTGATTCTTTGGTTTAGGAACCAACTTCCAGACTTTGCATCTTCTGAATTGATTCAACTCCTCCTGCATGGCATCAATCCAGTTTGGGTCTTGTATGACCTCTTCAAATTTCTTGGTTTCCATCTGGGACAAAAAAACTGAGCAAAGGATTGTGTTCATGTTCTTGCTTCTGGTTTGAACACCATGTCTTGGATCACCAGTAATTTGATGTGTTGGATGATCCTTTAGATGTCTTATTGCTGGAGGCAATCTATCTACACCTTAATTTTCTCCAATCACCCCACTATGCTGTACTTCAATGTCTTTATCATCAGCTTGTGAGTCTTGTACTCCCCCTGGACAACATTCATCATTTTCTTCATCCTGCCTTGCATGTTGGTCTTCATTAATGGTTAGCTTGTCCATCTTTTCCTTCAAACCTGTAGAGCTACAAGAAATACTAGACTGCTCATAGTTGATTAGTTCAGTTTCATCAAAGACTATATGAATAGATTCTTCTACAACTTGAGTAGTCAAGTTATAGACCCTGTAAGCTCTACTGTTATTGCTGTACCCAACAAATATCTCTTCTTGGGATTTGACAGCAAACTTAGTTGAATAAGACTTGTCATTGTTAAGTACATAACACTTGCTACCAAAGATCATGAAATAAGATATATTTTGTTTTCTGCCTTTCATAATCTCATAGGATGTCTTCTTGTGGCTTTTGGTGATGAAAGCTTTATTGAGAACATGACATGCAGTGTTTACTGCCTCGGCCCAGAAATATTCTGGGAGAGAAGTGTCACTTAGTAGTGTTCTACCAGCCTCAATAAGAGTCATATTCTTTCTTTCAGCAATACCATTTTGCTGGGGTGTTTTAGGTGAGGAGAACTCTTGATGAATCCCTAGTTTTTCACAAAATCTTGTCATGTATTCAGCCTGAAATTCAGTCTCATGGTCACTTCTGATTTTGACCACTGAATTGTCAAGTTCATTCTGAATTTGCCTAACAAAATTATGGAAGACAGTATGAGTTTCAGATTTCTGCCTCAGGAAGAAAACTCATGTAAATCTAGAATAGTCATCCACAACCACAAGTGTATAGACTTTCCTACCTAGACTATGAACTGACATAAGACCAAATAGATTCATATGCAGGAGGTACAAACACCTCACAGAATCTTTGGTATCATGTCCATGAAAAGAGGTCTTGGTCTGTTTGCTCTTTTGACAAGCTGAACATACACCCTCTTTAATGCACTTGACCCGAGGACCATTGCTCACTAACTCCATATTGTAGAGTTGGTCTATTGACTTATAGTTCAGGTGAGTCAGCCTCTTATACCGTTTGACACAATGAGAAGCTTTCTCATCTGCAACTAGACAAATAGGAGAGTTCCTCTTCTCACAATCAAAGTTGAGACAATAAACATTTCTTTTCCTATATTCTGACAAGATGACCTTTTGATCACTTGTCCTCCTAATTTGACATTCATTCTTAATAAATGAAGTGTCATAACCAAGATCACTCAGTTGACTTATACTTATTAGGTTATGTTTCAGACCTTTCACATAAGTCACTTGGGTGATGATGATAGAACTATTGTAAATGTTACCAAACCCTTTAATGATCTACTTTTCAGATCCACCAAAGATCACTTTGGGACCATTTTCTATGGGAGTGTAGTACTTCAGCATCCTTCTTGTTCCAGTCATGTGCCTGGAACATCCACTGTCCAAGTACCATATTGGGGTATGGCCACTTGGACTCACTTGCATCAAATAAAATTACTTAACCTTAGAACCCCAATAATTATTGGGTTCTAGGTTCAGGTTAGACTGAAACTGAACATGTCTGCCTGCAGCCTTTCTAACTGATAAGCTGGCATTTTTCCTGACACTGGTGTTGTGCCAACAATCTATGGCATAATGACCCACCTTGTCACAGCATCAGCACTCATATCTATTGTATCTTCTTTTAAGTACAACCTTAACAACATTGCTGTCATCAGACCTTAAAACTGTAGGTACAGTGGTCCTTTTCTTGAGTGCTGGAGCTGGTGCATCAAACATTGATGATTCATGTAGATCATAGTGTGTTTGTTTAAGGGCTGCCCTATTAGCATTTGCACTCTTGTCATTCTGATCATCAAGCTTACTGTGACCATGTGTGATGTCATGATCATATCTGTTAGTTGGCTGCATCACTTTCTTGAAAGAAATAGGGGGTTTGAAAGCTAGTGACTGTACTGGGGCTTTGCCTTTTCTTTTGTAATTAGCTGCACTAGTACTTTTCTTAAAGCTTAATCATGTCTTACCTTTTGGGGGGATGAAGTCATCAATTAAGGGTAAGACTGATTTTGGCTTTGAGAATTTAGCCACAAGATCCTTCTCTTTCTGAAGTCTGGCCTCCAGACTCTTGATTTGATCATTTTTGAATGTAATTGTACCCATCTGAATAAAAGTTATATTTTTTAGTTTGGCAACTTCATTCATCTTCAGATCCAGCAATTTTTCTGAATCTGATGCAGCCAACTTAAGTGATGCAATTTCCTTAGCCTGGTTTTGACAAGGTTTCTGCTTCTCTTAAGTGCATGCAACAAATCTCCATATTCATCAATAAGTTGATGAACATCCCCTTCAGATTCAGAACCATCCACATCTTTTGATGCAGATGCTTCTAATTCTGATCCTGTATAATAATTAGAACCTGAAGATAGGTTGTTTACCTTACTTGGACCAGGCTGATCCTGACACTGATCTTCCTCAGTCAAAGCCATCAGCTCTCTGCAATGATAATCTTCAGTCCCATTATAGAGTCCAGCATTTGTAAGAACTCAGATTCTACTGAATCCTCTTCAGTAGTGAACAATCTTATATAGGCTTCAGCTTCTGTCTCTTCTCCTGAATCTGATGATGAGGATTCAGTCCAACTCTTCTGCTTTTGGGCTACAAAGGACCTTTCCTTCTTGCCCTTATTTTGTTGCTTCTTTTTATCTTTAGAATCATTTCTTTTATCAGGACAATCAGCTATGACATGTTCTGGCCTGTTGCAACAATAACAAACAATTTTAGAGGAAGTTTGTTTACTGGGATTAGAGCCATACCTGTCATATTTAGATGTTTTCTTCTTCTTATAATAGTCATCCTTGGATAGAGATGAAGATGGCTTTGTTCTTCATTTCTTCTTCTCCATGAACCTTTGAAACTGTCTTGTGAAGGCAGCAAAGTCTTCATCAGAATTGTGGCTGTCTGAAGTGTTGATGTCAGTATTTTCAAATTCAACTTCAGCCATTTTCCTTGGAGGTGAAGGTGATTTCTCCTGCCCTTTCTTGTGGCTTAAGCCTTGAAGGCAACTGACTTTTCTCTATACTCAGACTTATTATTTTTCTCCTCCTCCTTTCTGGCAATGAGCTACATCTCATAGGATAACAGTTTTTCAGATAAGGTTGGTGGAGGTGTATCTGCAAGTCTGACCACCTCTCTATGACACATATTTTAGTATCTCAATCCTTGGTCAGAGATCTGAGAAACTTGTCATTTAATTCATAAGTGCTAAAGACTGTTCCATAGGTCATTAGCTTATTTATAATTCTGAAGAACTTCTTATAGCATTCAGCTATGCTATCTGTCTTAGCTTGTCTAAAGCTTTTATACTCTTGATTTAACATAGACTTCTTATCCTCTCTCACTTCTTCTGTTCCCTCTATATAGATAATCAAGATGTCCCACATCTCCTTGGAGGTTTTGCAATGGACCAGATTTTGGAGTGTAGAGTCATCTATGACACTCACAATTATATTTTGTGCCCTCTCGTCTAAGGTTGCTAGAATGATCTCTTCCTTAGTAATTTCTGAATAACTTTTTGGAGTCTTGAGATTAGCATCAAGAATTGATATATTCATAGGAATGAATGACCCTTCTAGGACTGTGATATAAATTCTTGGATCAGATGCTTTCATGAATAATCTGACCCTCTATTTCCATATGCCAAAATTCTCCTTCCTACAGATAGGAAGTTTCATGAATCCAAGTTCCTTCTGATTCTCACCTGAACTCATTGTCTAATTGATAACTGCCTTGAAGATCAACTCAGACGGTTAAGTCTACTCTTGAGTAACCTGGCTCTTATACCACTTGAAAGAATTGGTTTTAAGATGTTCTAAACACCTAGAGGGGGGGGGGGATGAATATGTTCAATTCTTTTTTATTATTTAGTCAGATAAGTTTATCAAATTATACAACCTATGCAATATCTATCACAGCACATATTATAACATACACAGCCAACAAGGCAAAACAACAGATTTATAGTGGTTCCCCAAGTGATGGGTACATCCACTTCCCCCTTCGTCTATCTAGCAGTATACTAGATTCGGCCTAACTCCCTTCTTCCTTCTCAGAACCTCAGATCTTACAGCTCAGAACCCTGAATGGTTCCTACAACTCAGACTTCAGCAAGTCCTACAGCTCAGATTCTCTCAAAGAATCCTACCTCAGAGTGAGTCCACACTCCTACAACTCAGGCTATCAAGCCCTACCTCAGCCTCTTCCACAGGCCTACAGCTCAGGGAAATTAATCCCCTACCTCAGGCACTCAGCCCTACCTCCACAAGTGATGGGTACATCCACTTTCCCTCTTCGCCTATCTAGCAGTATACTAGATTCGGCCTAACTCCCTTCTTCCTTCTCAGATCCTCAGATCTTACAGCTCAGAACCCTGAATGGTTCCTACAACTCAGACTTCAGCAAGTCCTACAGCTCAGATTCTCTCAAAGAATCCTACCTCAGAGTGAGTCCACACTCCTACAACTCAGGCTATCAAGCCCTACCTCATCCTCTTCCACAGGCTTATAGCTCAGGGAAATTAATCCCCTAGCTCAGGCACTCAGCCCTACCTCAGGCTTTGTAAGTATGGGCTTACAACTCAGAGAGATAACTCTCCTACACTCAGATCTAAAAAGATCCTACAGATAAAATTGATAATGAAATGATTTAATCCTTCACCCAGCTAGAGAGAGAAGAGGGTGAAGGCTTCTTGATCAGTTCTGGATTGATCTGATTGCTTAAGATACAACATGTCTTGGCTTCTTCAAATCTTCTTGAATCTGAACAAAGTAGGGTTGATCTTCTTGTGAAGTTGGAGATGATCCTCAATCCAGCTTCTTGCTTCTATCCAGACTTTGATCTGAATTCTTCTTGCAAACTTGTTCAGAGTCTGCCTTCTTCTTGTCTCTCTTCTGATTTCTTCAGATTGCTTCAGATCCCTTTCACTTGATCTTGTTTGATTGCTGATAGAACAGGTCTTTATATAGATCCGTCTGAGGTTACCGGCTGATCCGGTTCCTAACGGCCTTCTGACAGCTCTGACAGATGTAACTGCTTTGTTAGTTATGACAGTTGTCAAGTCTCCAGTCATGTCATCTGATACTTCATAGAACTTTATCTCAGCAGCAAAGTGTCGAGACAATGCTTCAAATGTGTCGACACAAATAGAGCATGTGTCGACACAATTCTTGATGATATCGACACAGCTCACATAATGTCGACTCAGCTCTACTTCAACTTCTTGACACAACTTCCGTGAAATGTGTCGACACAAGTCCTGTGTGTCGACACAATTGCTTCTTGTCTTGACATAGTTGTTGCTTAGACTGAATTCTGGAATGTGTCGACACAAGTCCAGTGTGTCGACACAGGTCCTGTGTGTCGACGCAATCTGGCTTCTGGTGTCGACACAGTTGTTGTCGACAGAATTTATGTGTGTCGACACAAGTCCTGTGTGTCGACACAATCTGGCTTCTGGTGTCGACACAGTTGTTGTCGACAGAATTTTTGTGTGTCGACACAAGTCCTATGTGTCGACACAATCTGACTTCTGGTGTCGACACAGTCTTTCCCAAGTGTCGACACTTGTACTTAGAAAATTTTCCTGCAATTCATTAACCTGCACATTGAAACTCAACACACCATCAAATACACATTGATGAATATCATTGAGTAAAGTGAGGCTTCTCCAAATCAGGTACATATTTTTCAATATACCCAACACTGGACCTCTAAGGGCTCTTATCTGATCGACTCTAGTGTTGACCCTAGCAATCTCGTTTTTAAGGGTGGCGAACTGCTAGAGGACTAAGCGCTGGAACTCGGGAGTCGCCATGTCCGAATTCGAACTGGTGGCCCGATCATCAGTGACGTTTTGATCAGACATCGGGGCTCGAAACAACCTACCACTACGAAACATGCAATGTGACTTGAACCTGGCTTTGATACCAAATGATGCAGTGGTAGAACGGCTACAATTTAAAAGGACTCTAACAATGCGAACTAGTGTGTATGAGATCAATGGATCGTGCGCGTGCAAACATGAGAGCAACCAAAGTAGATCAACTAGCAAGTGATAAAATTTCAACAAAAGGCTAAGAACGACAACCACAATTTTGAGCAACTAATAACGTAGGAGCCTTTTATAACTTATCAACGAGCGAGGCGCGAGTCAATTAAGCGCGCCGGTAGGGATCCAACAAGTCAAACAACTTCTCAATACAATAGCATATAATGATTCCACAACCAAACCATAACAATAGTTCAAAACCTGGCATCCAAAGGAGAGAAATAAAATGTCATATACCTTGATTAGCTCGTGCATGCGGCGGCTTGGCCTCGAGATGAAGTACCGTGGGCGGGATGCTTCCGGTGTGTTGGTGGATCCGCAGAGGGCTGCGGGTGGTAGGGGATGGGTGGATTAGGGCTATTAGGGATTGTGGAGAACGAGATCTATGGAGGCGGATCTAGGTTTGGGCCGAGCGTGGGCTGTGGGGCTTGGGAAGGGAAAACGTGGGAGGAGAGGGGCGGATCTGGACGGGACAGTGCAGGGTTGAAAGAGGTGGAAGAGAGGGAGGGATAGGCTGGGCGGAGATAGGGAGGGACTGGCCGGGGCGGGGCGAATCTGGACGGGAAGGTGCAGGGCTGAGAGAGGTGGAAGAGAGGGAGGGCTAGGCTGGGCGGAGACGGGGCGGGACTGGCCGGGGTGGGGCCGATCTGGACGGGAAGGTGCATGCGCGGACAGGGCGGAGCACAGCTCTTCGGAATCCACCGAAGGAGAAGACCGTGAGTTGCAGCACAGGCAACTTCGATGCTTGAACCGGTCACCAACAAGCACTTAAATAAGAAACAAGCTAAAGTAAAATTAGGGCTCCCGATCGGACGGCTATAAATGTTCGGTCTGAACGGGGGCTAAAAACATAAAAAATATAAAAACTAATATATCAAATTTGCTCGGAACGACCCTCCGGACGCATCAGCGGACTCGGATCGCCCAGCCGGGTTGTCGATCACCGCCTCCTGCGGGAATAGACGCGCGCGTGTCGTCGATCGCCATCACATTGTATGAGGAATTTCTCAACCCCCTCGTTTATTTTTTGATGTTATAAATTTTCTTGAAGGTGAGACATTCCTATTTAAAATATTTTTGTATGATGAATCTCTTTTCTTGATGGTGAAATTCATATAATATTTAGTTAGATTGTGATTATTAAGAAATCTGATTATCACTGAAAACTTGTTCGAAATCTTGTAAAGAATACTATTTATTTTCTTTGCTGTAGGAGTCTTCCTGATCTTAATAAGATGACTTTTCTTGTATCACTTGCAGTGGATTGGTGGTATGTTTAGCATTCTTAGGAATGAATTGGGTTTTCTTGAGGAGATGGTATGTTTAGCACATGGTCATGGCTTGCGGACAACACTAAACACAATTTCTGTCAATGTATTAGCCACCGTAGATTTTTTGTGTCCAATACTATTTGCCACGACCAATCTGTGGTTTAAAACTTTTAGCCACGCCGACTTTAACCACAAAATTTTCTCGTAGCTAGACCGTGGCAAAATCTCTTCAACCATGATTTTGGACTTTTTGTCAGGGCAATTTGCCCTGGACAATAAACTATTTTCTTGTAGCATCGATCTTGGCGTTACAAGATCTCGAACAATTATATATGTGCAATATATTGTTTTACTTATTCATCATAAACTTGTGTAATCTACTTTTGTGACCATTCTCTTTATTCAACTGCAATAAACTTTGTGCTTGTAACAAAACTTATAAGATTTCATTCAACCCACTCTAAGGTTCCGGATGATCCAACAAGTGGTATCAGAGCGAGTTCTATGAATTTTAGGTCAAACAACCAAAAGATTTTATATGGTGCCCTTGCTTGTGTAAACGCTCCCAAATAGCTATGTGAATTGTCATCCTCAATTATTCTCTAACTCCAGTATATAACATGGAAAACTTTAATGCAATTTTTCTTATGTCTACACCTTCTTTAATTAATCACATCTTTATAATCAAATCTATAAATGAATTGAATGAGTTGGAGAAAAATAATTATTCCACAAATGCTAAGATTATGAATATAATATGAAATCCTTTGATCTCATATTCTCTTATACATCTACATATGATATTTGATCTTTTTTTAAAATGTGTATGATATTTCACTTGAAGATACTAGAAGAAACAAATTCAATGCGCCAAACCAGGATGGGGATATTGTGCATGTATGTTTAATGATCAAAGGAGATTTATGTTCTAATTTTAATGAGTGGCCCAATGTTACCTAATAGAAAATACTTATACTATGTCACGATCCAGGACCGGCCCCACATGGGTGAAGCTCCTGACCCATTCTAAATTACACATGGATCATTGTGGCCTCACCTGGCATCACTCGGGCTGCATCCCAGACACCCAACCCTTCTCCATCAACAGGCGGGTTGTTGGTGGCCACAACCTCCCTTTGACGAAGCAAACTCAATAGTTAAGTGTGCAGCACAGTGTCTTCCCAGGAGGTCACCCATCCCAGTACAACTCCAACCCGAGCACGCTTAACTATGGAGTTTTTCAACTTCTCATCACCAATTGAGCTGCAACTCAATTGGTGATGAGGAGTGGTTTGAAGGCTCCTTATCGAGGAGGTTTTGGGTTCGATCCACGACCTCAATAACCCGTCGCGGCCAATAAGCAGGCACGACGAGGGGTTGGGGGTTGCATGGGCTGCTGCCCGGACAATCTCAGTGGAGCTTCGCCCATGTGGGGTCGGTCCTGGATCGTTACAAAAAAGTGCACTTTTTGTCGCGATCCAGGACCAGCCTACCACTGAGATCGTCCGGGCTGCAACCCATTCAACCCTCAACCCCTCTCTGCGCATGTTTCTCGGTCGTAGTGGGTTGTTGAAGTCGGGGATCGAATTTTTATTGCAACGACCCTAGCCGATCCAACGAGACAATGTCACGGCTCCGCTCTATGCGACGTTACCGGGCTGTAGCTCAAGCACCCCAACCACTATTTATCCATTGGCGGGTTGTTGGTGGTCACAACCTCTCTTCGATGAGCAAAACTCGATAGTAAAGCACGCAACACAGGGACTTCCCAAAAGGTCACCCATCCCAGTACTACTCTCGCCGAAGCATGCTTAACTTTGGAGTTTTTTCACTTCTCATCATCAATTGAGTTGCAACTCAATTGGTGATGAGTGGTTTAAAAGCTCCTTATCAATGAGATCTCGAGTTCGATCCCCGACCTCAACAATCCGTCGCAACCGAGAAACAGGTACGGAGAGGGGTTGGAGGTTGCATGGGCTGCAGCCTGGACGATCTCAGTGGAGCTTCGCCTATGTGAGGGCTGTCGTGGATCGTTACATAATAAATGTGAATGAACTTGGATACAATCATGAGGTATGCTCGTGCCAAACCTCGTGAGATTGGTTCTTCCTAAAAGTCCCTTTCCAAAAGAGAGATCTCAGATCCTAAGCATCCAAGATAAGTAAAAAAACTCCCCAAGTCACATCCTTTTATACGAAGGGGGTTCAAATACAATTTACTCTAATGCCCTATAATTTAAAGAACATACAATAAGATGTCCCGCGCGTAAGCGTAACATAAACACATAAGCAAATGAGAATATGTGTCTAGAGTCAGAGAACTCAAATGATCATCATTCATTTAATAGCAATGTAAGCAAAATACAATTTTATATTCTTTAATCTAAATATAGTCTTACATCACATGCTCTGGAGGAGGCCATACTGGAAATAAAAAATTTTAAGAATGATAAATCCAAATTACAATTAGAGAATGATTTCTTAATGCTAAAATTGAATCTTTTTGTACGAATGTGTCTACCGATTTACATGCTAGATTTATCAAAAATCGTGTTGCTCCATGTTTTGATTATAATAAACAAATAAAATCAATGAATTTAAAATGCAGCTAAATTTTTCCAAAGAATATGACATGTTACTTATTTTTGAGAATAATTCCCTTATGCATAAAATTAGATTTGATAAAATTATTTAATAAAAATTTCTCCATCAGTAGAAAATATTTTATTTCAAATTTATCCAGCACTGGATGCCCTGCATTTACTAGTATCACTTGACATATTCGTTGATGTTGTAATATTGAGATTGATGTGTAGGCTATAAATAGTCATATTATTAGATGTGTGGGCTATAAATAGCCATATTATTAACCCTAATGAGATTATGGTTCATTCAAATCAACTTGGTATCAGAGGACAGGACGAAACCCGTTGCTGCCTGGGTTCAAGAAGAGTCAGGCCGATTGGGTGTAGCTTGCGCTTACTTCTCCTAGGACGAGCATTCAGAGCAAAGAACCTCACTCACAGAGGTGGATAACTAGAAAAAGATCTCGTGGGATGTAGCGACGAGGTCCTGCCACAAACCCGGAAAATCAAAGAGAGCTTTCCCTCCCAAACCAAAGCTGAGTTTGACACCCCGGAGCGCACTTGAGAGCACCAAAATGTCAATCCGAAAACCTGGGTGAACAGAGTGTTGGAGCTCTCACCAACCAGAGCCTGCTAAAGGAGAGAAGCAAAAAGCTTCTCTCCAAAGGTGCCTTTGTAGGTGTATTTATAATTTTTTGAAAATGATTTGCAGATAGCAGAATCACAATTTTTGGTATTATTAATTGCATCTCAAATTGGTCTGCCAACAGCAGAATCTCGTTGTTTGGTGAGGCTAATTGCAGGCCAAAATAAGATTCCTTGGAAAAATGTGTCACCCCCAGGGAAGAGTACATACCTACCACTTGACGTGTGCTCGCACTTACCCTCTTCCAAAATATTATGCCCCTTCTACATGTTGTTCTACTGATTCCACTCGACAAGTACGGTATTGCACAACCATGTTAACTAACTAAAACAGTTTGGAGAATAGCGCCAAGGGCTCAATAATGGTGTGGCTCGATGAGGACTATTGTGCGGGTCTTGAGATAATAAAAAGCAACTTATGTGGGGCGCGATGAGAGCATAACTGATTTTGAACATGCACAGAACAGGCTCGTTATCAGGAGTTCACAAGACGATTACATGTGGCTCAATGAAGCTTCACGCACACACAAAAGTTTTTACAGGGTTGGATGGGGGTAGCAGGACAACACGCATGCAGGTAATGGGGTTCGAAAATGTAACACCCCAAAACTCAAAAGAGCGACGGGTGACGTTTCGGGCCAAATTTGGAATTTGGCAGGGGGCACACGGCCTGGGACACGGGCGTGTCCCAGGGCGTGTCGAGCTGGTTCGACGATCTGGTCGTGTGTTCGACGATTTTGGATTCGACGATCGTCAAGCAGAGAACACGGCCTGGGACACGGGCGTGTCCCAGGGCGTGTCGAGAGGGGTTCGACGATCTGGTCGTGTGTTCGACGATTTTGGATTCGACGATCGTCGAGCAGAGAACACGGCCTGGGACACGGGCGTGTCCCAGGGCGTGTCGAGAAGGGTTCGACGATCTGGTCGTGTGTTCGACGATTTTGGATTCGACGATCGTCGAGCAGAGAACACAGCCTAGGACACGGGCGTGTCCCAGGCCGTGTCGTGTGGTCGGCGAACTTCGCTCGACGAAGTGTCGAGACAGTGAACACAGCCTGGAGCCCAGGCGTGTTCGGGTTTGACACGGGCGTGTCACATTGGGCACGGGCGTGTCCAGGACCCGTGTGAGTCTCGGGTTGTTTTCGGGGCTGTGTCGATGGGGGCACACGGCCAACCACACGGGCGTGTCAGTTGGAACATGGGCGTGTCAGGTCGAACACGAGCGTGTCGGATGCCCGTGTGTTTTTTGAGACGCGTCGATTTTGACGGCGAATGAGGGACACGGCCCTGGATACGGGCGTGTCACAGGCCGTGTTCGGCACAGGTTTTACTTTTCAGCTACGAATCGTAGCCATTCGTTTCCTTATTTTGGGATCCGACGGTTGGGGGTTGTTCCTACTGGGATATACCCGGGTTTGGGCCTTTGAAACCCTCATTTCTCTTGAGTGATTCTCTTTCTAAGTCTAGAGAGAGGGGAGAGCAAAGGAAGAAGAAGAAGCCTAGATCCGGTTACCGGCGGAGCTTCGGAGCTCCAAATCGCGAACCGACTTCGGATCTACGGAGGCAAAGAGAGTGTGGTGCTTTTCATCCGCTTACATTTCCATGGCGCCAAGGAAGAACGCTAGGGTAACGATTCTCTACTTTAGCATGTGAAGCTCTACTTCTTTTACATAGGGAAGCCCGCTCTCGCGAGTTGGTGGTGAGTTTGAAGCATTCCTTCGGGTAGACATGAATAGTCCCCGTTGTGTACTTGTAGAGTCCGTAATCGAGAACGGATATAGTCATGATGTGTGAAGCCTACCCAGACAAGTTGGTCTGGATCGGTGATGTTGCATTGCATAAATGACCGGAGAAGACTCCGCGCAAATGTTTGTTTTTTGGGTTTTCTACGCGGTAGATTGCAGCATGGAGCCTTGGGGGCTAACCTCGGGGTGCACCCGGAAAACTGGGCGGATGCGTGATTCTGCCGTCTTGGTGGCCTGGGAGTCAACTTGTACATAACTGGGTTATGTAATATTGTGCGTTCGATTCACGGGCTTCGGGGAAACTTAACTCGTGCCGATGATTTTAAATGTCGTGGCAAGTGAGCAACGGGTTGAGTGGAACCGTTCCTGCTCTATGTTGTTCGGTTTTTGAGGCCTACCGAGGGCATAGAGGTCGGGTCTTTGGCTGTCGATGATTTTAAGTGTCATGACTTCTGCTTATAGGTTGTTGATGATTTTAAGTGTCATAACTTCTGCCTAAAAGACTCAAATGCTCACGTGTGGTTCCGTCCAAGTGGCGGTGGTGGGACCGCGATTTTGACCGGGTTCACCGAGAATGTGCCCTGAGTGCACGGGGTGTGTGGCCGTGTGAGACTATGCCTGTGATGTAGTGACATTACTATACTGCTTGGTTATGCTAATAAACTGCAGGGAAGGAGCATCGCCGCCCCGAATTGGGGGCGGGATCGTTATAATTTGGTCAGCATTGCTGACCGTTGCCTTTGTTTGCCACCGTGCGGTGGTTTGTTGTGTGCAGGTGCTGCTGCACCAAGCGGTCAATAGCGGGCTCAAGCCCAAGTTACTGTGCCGGCCCTCGAAGGCCTAATCTTTTGGTTGTTTTCTTTGTTCATGTATGACCGGCTTGCGTGTCGAGGTTTGAAAACATGTAATTTTGAAGGAAATAATTTGTAAGGCCTTAAGGCCAGTACTTGTGTATTTGTACTTCATTC
The DNA here is from genome assembly GCA_039583875.1 of Platanthera guangdongensis. Taxonomy (NCBI): domain Eukaryota; kingdom Viridiplantae; phylum Streptophyta; class Magnoliopsida; order Asparagales; family Orchidaceae; genus Platanthera; species Platanthera guangdongensis. The sequence continues at coordinate 149,559,218 of CM077167.1, forward strand.
CTTTGGGTTTGTTTAGTGGACATTCATGCTTTTGTTGCTGGGTTCTTTTAATTGCAACTTATAAAACTGCTTCCGCTAGAATGACTCTGTGTAGGACGTTGGAATGGTTGGATGGTTTCCATTGAGTAACCTTCCGGTCTGTCTGTGGTATATGACGTCGGGCCCCGACCGGACCTACTGCTATATGCTATGCGACGGATAGGGGGTGTTACAATTTGGTATCAGACTACTGATTTTGGTCGGACTTAAAATGAATTCGTGGACAAATTCTTTTTAAGGGGTGGTGAGCACATGTATGTGCGTCATCGTTATAACAACAAAAGAACCCATGAATGTCCACTTAGGAATGAAAATGCACGTGTTTGGGGAACCTGCGTGTTCCTATAATTGTTGTTTGCAATTTTATTTGGTCGCTTAACGGTGTTTTGTACCACTGTAGGTGACCAGAAGCGGTGCTGGGTCGTCGGAACGTCGAGTTTCTGAGGCTAGCAGTGCACCAAATGATGCTCCTGCAACACCTCCATCGGCTGAGACCATACGATTGCTTGCCGAAGCAGTGTTTGTCATGATCAATGCGCAGCCTGTAAGGCAAATGCAGCAGCCTTCTCCTGCGATGGAGCAGGTACCTCTTCCAGAGGTTGAGCCGAGAAGAGTGGAGCAGGTAGTAGTGGAGCCGTTGGTGCCAAGAAGGGCAACTGAGAGACAGCTCAAACATGTCATGAGCTTTAATCCTCCGGTATTCTCGGGGTTGGGAACCCCATCTCAAGCTGAAGACTGGCTCTCCCGTGTGAAGAGAGTCTTGACAGCGACAGAGACGGAGGAGTAGCAGATGACCACTATAGCTACGTTCCTGTTGGATGGAGACGCTAGTCTGTGGTGGGAGGGTTTGGAGCTGCATCTATTGAGAGGAAGACAACTTATAGACGTCTCGATGGAAGAGTTCTCGAGACTGTTCTTGGCTAGGTACCTCCCTTCGGCGCAGAGGATAGCGTTGGAGAGCGCAGAGGATAGCGTTGGAGAACGAGTTCCTGAAGTTGGTTCAAGGAGACAGTAGCGTGGATGAATATCTCCACGAGTTTACTCGACTGAGTCGGTATGCTAGCTCCACCATCGCGGATGAGGAGCGCAAGACGAATCGATTCTACGAAGGGTTGAGAGATGATTTGAGGATACTACTCTCGGGGCCTATGACGCAGGGCTTCTTGACTCTGGTCAACACGGCCCGGTCCTTGGAGAAGGATATGAAGAGCGTCCAAGCAAAGAAAAACTATGGTGATAAGAGGTTGGAGTTCAAAGTGCCGAACTCCTCAAAGTCTGTATTCCGGAAGTGGAACAAGAAAGCTAGGACTTCGGGTCCAGCCCCCTCTGCTGGTGCTTCTGGGGTGACTATGGGTCGGACCCCGGGCGCATGTTACAACTGTGGGAAGCCGAGGCATTATGCCCGTGAGTGCCGGGTGGACGTCCAAAGTCTGAGTTGAAGCCGGGAGCAACGTATGAAGGAAAGGGTAAGGCGGTGGAGTCCATCGCGTCCCATTATGCTCCGGCCCAACCAAGAGTGTACAATATTGGCCAACAGGAGGCCATCAAACAGGCAGATGTGGTGACAGGTAAAATTTAAATTTATAGCAAGTTAATCTTTTAAATACTTGTTATGTGCATGTTACCTTACCACTGCTTGTTTATGATTTGTTTTGATTTGTGAGTATCCGGCAAGAACACTCTTTGATACATGAGCTTCACACTCCTTCTTGTCCGAAGGATTTATATCACGCATCGGAGTACCTTCTTCGATGGCGAAGGACAAGTTGGATGTGTTGTTGCCCAATGGGTGTTCGATGCGCGCGGATAGAATCTGTGGCGTGAAGATTCGAATTTGGAGCCAGGAGTTCCATTTGCAAGTATCGTTATTGCCGCTACCGGAATTCGACGTTATATTTGGCATGGACTGGCTCTCAGAGCAGCGATCCTATATTGATTGCGCTAGCAAGGAAGTCAAGCTGGGAGCAGGTCGTGAGACGACTTTCACGGGCTTGAAGGGGTCGAGCAAGACGTTGATGTCTGCTCTTCAGGTGGTGAACGCGGTTCGTGCCGGTGCAGAACTGTTCTTTACACTAGTGGAGGTTGCAAATCCTAAGCCCACGTTGGACAGTATTTCAGTGGTATCGGAGTACCCTGATGTGTTCCCTAGCGATCTTCCTGGAGCCCCTCCGCAGCGAGAGATAGATTTTACGATAGAGCTCGTACCAGGTGCAAAGCATGTGTCACGCTCTCCATATCGGCTAGCGCCTAAGGAAATGGCGGAGCTGAAGGTTCAACTGCAAGAGTTGTTGGAGCAAGGGTATGTGCGTCCAAGTTCTTCGCCTTGGAGCGCGTCGGTCCTCTTTGTTAAGAAGAAGGACGGAAGCTTGAGGCTATGTATTGATTATCGGGAGCTCAACAAGTTGACGGAAAAGAATAAGTACTCGATCCCCCGGATTGATGATCTATTCGATCAGTTAGTCGGGTCGACGGTGTACTCAAAGTTGGACCTCAAGTCCGGGTACTATCAGCTGCGAATAAGGGAGAGTGATATCCCGAAGACAGCGTTCAGTACGAGATACGGGCATTACGAGTTTACGGTCATGCCGTTTGGGCTGACTAATGCGCCGTCAGTGTTCATGGATTTGATGAACAGGACCTTCAGGGAGTACTTGGACCATTTTGTGATCGTCTCCATCGACGATATTTTGGTGTACTCGCAGAGTGAGGAAGATCACTTCAGGCATCTTCATTTGGTTTTGTAGACGCTAAGGAGGAATCAATTGTACGCCAAGTTCTCGAAGTGCGAGTTTTGGTTGTCCTCGGTGGCGTTCCTCGGTCATATAGTAAGTGGGGAAGGTATTGCAGTGGATCCGGCGAAGATTGTTGCGATACGGGAGTGGCCTGAGCTTTCTACGGTAGCGGAAGTCCGGAGCTTTCTGGGGCTTGCCGGCTATTATAGGCGCTTCGTAGAGAACTTCTCGCGAATAGCGTTACCTCTCACTACTTTGACGAGGAAGGAGCAGAAGTTCGTTTAGACGCCGGAGTGCGCGCGAGCTTTTGAGGAGTTGAAATGTCGGTTGACCACGACGCCTGTGTTGAGTTCGCCGAGTGGGACCGAAGGTTATGAGATTTATAGCGATGCTTCGGGCAGTGGTTTGGGTTGTGTGCTGTTACAACATGGAAGCGTTATAGAATATGGCTCGAGATAGCTGAAGGTGCACGAGAGGAACTATCCGGTCCATGACTTGGAGTTAGCGGCCGTGATTTTTGTCTTGAAGCTGTGGAGGCATTATTTGTACAGTATGAAGATTGATATCTACACCGATCACAAGAGCCTGAAGTATTTGATTGATCAGAAAGATCTGAACATGCGGCAACGTAGATGGATGGAGTTCCTGGGGGACTATACATTCAAGATTCACTACGTGCCTGGTAAAGGTAATGCAGTTGCAGACGTGTTGAGTCGCCGGGCCCCAGCTCAAGCCAATTGGCTGTCGGTTCATGACGAGCGGTTGGTTCGGGAGTTAGTGGCGTTGGAGATCTTTTGCGTTGATAAGCAATCAAGTGTTGAAGCAGTACTAAATTGGACTGAAGTCCAATATGACCTGGCTGATCGGATTCGGCAGGCTTTGGATATGGATGTCCACATGAAGCAACTCTTGATAGAGGCTCTGGATGGGTCAAATTCCCAATTCGTTGTGGAGGACGTATTACTTTGAAAAGACAGTCGTCTGTGCGTCCCAAGCGTGGGCAATTTACGGGTGGAATTGTTGCACGAGGCGCATCATACTAAGAACGTGATTCACCCGGGGAGCACGAAGATGTACCGCGATGTTAAGAAATTGTTCTGGTGGACAGGACTGAAAAAGGATGGGGCGTTGTGTAAGACCCCTTTTTTTTTCTTTAGACGCCGGGGTCTTAGGCCCAGAACCGCCGTTTTGCGGTGACTCCTTCACGCCCTGAAGGGTCATCACCACAAAGCGCCGATTCTGCCGGCCAAATTCGATCACAGAAAAGTAGCAGAATAATGAAGTAAACAGAAACTGCAGTCCACAGAGAATCACATGTCATAATAAATATAACTCCACGAAGGGAGTGTCCACAGAAATAAACATCAGAGTAGCAAAACGGGCTTACGCCCGGTACATCATAGCCTCACTACAAAATCACTCATGCGGAAGCAGAAAAACTACTCAAGGTCGAGACTCACGGTCCCGGCTGTATGAACTCCGGTGCTAGACTGCCCCACCTCCAAGCGCACCGGTCTCTGGGGCTGCTCCTCCATGTTGGTCTCCACGATCCCCTAAATGATGCGGTTCGAAAACCGTTAGTCTAAAAGACTAAGTCCTATCATCCCCCGCCCCTTCCCCCACGGCTCCTAGGCACCGAGCGGAGAGGAAGAAAGGGGAGGACTTGAAGGTGGAGAAAAATCAAAAGCAGATGACAGCGGACCTATACTAGCAATTCTATATCATGTATAGACATAAGTTGAAATATGAAAAGTAACCTTCACTTATGTGAAAACACATAAGCCAAGGGGTCTTCTGCAAGGCTCCCATCGTATAAAAAGTCTCATACCAATTTATACGTTGGGGTGTCGATGATCAAACAGCAGTAACTATATATATCAAAATTAACCTTAATTTATAAACTTGCCCACACAAGCTTATAGTATAAGGGGTCGTTTTGCAGGTCCTAAAGTATAAGCGTCTCATTCCACTTATACTTTAGGTGTCAAGGTTAAAGGTAACGATTATGCTATGACATGCAAGTGGGTATGATGGACATGCAAGTGCAACACACACACACACACGAATCTGTGCACACAGACCTTTAGTTCCCCCTTTTTGGAGCCGTAACCTCCCAGGATACCTCCATAGTGGCAGACGGAAGCGGTGGGTTGGGCCTCGCCCACCTCTAAACCAGTAAAGCACTACCGGTCAGACCTATCGTACGCCTCAACGCTTGGTGCACGAAGCGGACTCCTGCGTTTTCTTGTCGGCTGGCGCACCGGACTTCTGTTGGCGAAGTGCTAATCACACTTGCCGAGTCAATGTATTGGCGTCGGTGCATCGACCCTCCAATACCGAAGACCCACCACCTTAATTTCCTTTCTTTTTATGCACATGCAAATTAGCGTAATCAAGAACCGAGCCGAAGCTCCCCAGTCCAACCCGTCCGTCTCAAACAATCGAGCCGAAGCTCCCCGGACCCAAAGTCCGCCTTTTAACCATCCGAGCCGAAGCTCCCAGCTAACATCTGGTGCCATCAGTGTTGTGAAATGTGCAACCCTAATTACTAAGTTACTCTTTTCAGCTTGTTAAAACAGTTTACGTTAACCCAGGACTGCCCCCGGTATTCCCTGTGAAGGGCTCTCAAGGGGCACTAGGAACTGTGTTGGGATTACGCACAGCGTTCCCTTTCGCAAGGTACTTATTTTATTATTGGTTGATTCCCTTACCCATTATTTTCTCATGTTTCGATATGCTAATCCTAGGGTGATTTGACTCCAACTCTCCTTGGGTAGGACGATCTTTCGTCGGACCCGAACGCCCCTAAACCCTAGACAAAATCACACCCTACTCACTCATCTTCCATAGATGCAACCCACTCTACTTATCTTTCCAGCAAATCATCAAGACCCATCACACGTGCTCTAATTCATATCCAAAAGGATTTCCTGCAATTTTGCTATATGCAGACCACTTAAGCTACATGACCCGTAAAAAAAGGAAGTACATGAAATACTCATCCAGTATCCCTATGATAATTATTAGAGGTCTAAAATGACATTTGATGCATAAATCCAGAAACCCATAATTTTCCTAATTTGTCTGATAATTAATTTATTTATTCTAGTATCCAAAAAGCCCAAGTTTGAACATGAAGTAGCAATGTCAGACAAGATAATATTCCAATAAATTTGTGGTAATTACAAAATGCATAATCAACTCTAAAGCCTAAGTCTTCAAATCTTTCAGCAAGGTTTAGGCCTTTAAATTTAATTTCAAAGATACCTCCTAAAAAATCATTTTAAAAGATTTTACAGTAATAATACCTCCAAAAATTCAGAGAAAATTCAGGGATGATTGTGATGGCCTACAAGTACCCTAGAAAAAGGTTCATAATTTATCATTTAAAAATAAGGCTATATTTGATTTTCTCATGAACTTTCAAATTTAAGGGTTAATGAACAAATTGTACTAATTAGCCATCAAATATTTCCACAAAAATTCCCACATGATAATATTGAGCTAAAAACACTAGGTAGCAAGTTTCATGATTTTTCAATAAGTGATGGGCTCTTGCAAGCATTATTTAGTATGTAATCAAAATAAAGCACTTGTGAAGTAGATGCCCTAACTAGTTATCCAAAAATTCTATCAAAATTCATACATGATTAGTATAGCCTAAAACTACCTCTGCCAATGTTTCATACCCTTTCAATGGGCAGTGAGACCACAATAGCCAAATTATTAATTAGGGCAATCCTATTGGTTACAAATGAAGTGATACATATATTGATCAAAATTCCTCAAGTAAATTATCAGAGGCTCAAAATATCCTAACCCCCTCACTACCCAAATTTGGTTAAGATTCAAAATGTTTAGCTAACCTAAACCCACACTACAAGTTTTAGGTCCCAAGCTAGGGTTAGGGTTTTGGGGACCCTACCCTTTTTAAAATTAGTTAAGATTTCTAACAGAGGGTTTTATATATCCTAGGAACCTCCTTGCAAAATTTGGAGTTCATCCAAGGTGTTTAGGACTCATGCCCTTCACAAGGTAAAAAGGTCCCTCTTTAGGGTTTGGCCTAGGGACTTAGGGCAAATCAACTCTACTCTACCCCACATTCCATGGGGAGGTGCTAAGTTCCATAACAAGTCAGTGGCCCAAATTTCAGCCTCTGTTGAGGTGATTTGGTCACTGAAAATCAGAAATGCACTTTTTGACCAAAATGCCCTTATTAAGGTATAGTTAGGGTTGGGTCAAAACCTATTCAAATCATATCCAAATTAGGTGAAACTCTATACAGATACCTAACATGAGCCAAGGGACCACCAACCAAAATTTGGGATGGTTTGGAGATGTTTAGGGCACCTATTTAATTTATTTAATAATTATTAAATTTTTATAAAAACTATAGAAATATTTTCTCCAAAAATTCCCATTTTTGGACCAGCTCTAGGTATAGCTAGGGTAGACTCCCTGTAAAAATTTCAACTGATTTGGACTAGGGATGAAGTGTGGGCACTCAGTTTAATGACTGCCTAGCCCTAACGATATGTCCCACCAAAATGGGTGCCCTGATCAAACCAGGAGCCTAAATTGGTTCAAACCAATTTTAAAATAAATTAGACAGAAAGGGCTACGAATCATGTGTTGATCATTTCCTCATACAAAGCCTCTAACTATTTTTAAATATTTAAAACATTAAATGACAAAAGTGTGACAGAATGAAATAATTAGAAATAATTTCCTATAGTTTAACCCTGATGCAGCACGAATCTTGGCGCAGGGATCAACGGCATCCGGTCATCTTCTTCGTTGAGCCGACGGCTGCGATTCGTCCCGCCTGGAGCGATTTCCAAACGCCACTGCCGGCGACCCGGCCACCTCCCCGGCCGGCCACCGGCACCACCACCTTCGTTGAGGTGGTGGCCATCCCCAGGCGGCGGCTTGGCCGCCGGAAACCCCTTTTCCGGCGATCCCGAGAGGTGAGTTTTTCAGAAAAAATCCATAAAAAGCCGAATTGGATCGGGCTCAATTGAGCCCGAACCTTGGACCTATTGATTGATATGATCTAATCTTGAGTTAAGGAGAGGGGAAGGACCTTCTTGGTGGCCTGAATGCGGGAAGAGCGGCGGGATGCCATTGACGACGGCGGCGGCGCTCGGCTTCTGCAACAGCACAGTGGGATGTCTCGTCTCCTCTAGGTAAACGCTCTAAAATATTCCCCTTGGCCCCCTGATGGTGTTTAAATGGCAAATGGGGAAGAGGGGAGGCTGGTTCTTCAATGGCCATTAACACCATTAAAGGTGTGGCTCGGATAGAGTGGAGGGGGGCTGAATCCATCCCTTGGTGGCCGGGAAACGGCTGGAATCAACTCCTCTCCCCTAGAGGAGTTGATTGCAGCCATAAATGGTGGCTGTTAGCCTCCCTTGGCCGGCCTTCCACTCTCCTCTTCCTCTTCCTCAATTTCTCTCTCCTCCATTATCATGGAGGGGAGCTCCTTTCTCTCTCCTAGTCACCTCTGGTTGACTAGTCAACCTCACAAGCTAAATGCAGCCCACTTGGTTATGAAGGTCATGGGAATGTGTTTAGCCTAAGGGAGAAGTGGCTTGGGCTTGGGTTAGCCCTTTTGAGCTAGGTTTGACTTGACCTAAATGAGGGTTGACCTGGGTCAATTTGACCATCTGGGTTGTCCCCATTGGATTTTTAGTGGCCCATTAGACTCCCTTAAGGCCTAGGGTTACTTGAGTAGGGTTGGTTGGGCATCTTGGTGGTCACATGTCCCTTGGCAAGGGCACTTTGACCATTTTAGGGCTAGAGTTGACTTGGGTCAACATGACCAACTGGGTTGACCCCTATGGGTCCTGGGTGACCCATTGGCTTCCCTTAGGGTCTAGGTAGGGTTATGTAGGGTTACCCTGCACTTTGGAGGTCCCATACCCTTAGTAAGGGTACTTTGACCAGATTAGGGGCTTGAGTTGACTTGGGTCAACCTGGCCTCTAGGGCTGACCCCAATGTGTCCTTAGTGACCCATTGACCTCAGTTTAGGGTTAGGAGGGCATAGGTGGGGTCCTCTAGGCTAGGAGTAGGTCAATTGACCCTAAGTAGGCTAGTTTGACCCATTTAGGGTTAGGGTTGACCTTGGTCAACTGAGCCTCTTGGGTTGACCCTAATGGGTCCTTTTGGCTCTAATGGCCCTCCCAAGGTATTAGGGGTGTTGTGGTAGAGTCTTGGGGTTAGGGTGTGGCCCATGGTCATCCTACACCATTGTTCAGAGTTCTACTATTTGCAGACCATGATGATCTCCCACCTTTTTGTCCCTTATCTCTTGGCCCATTTCTGGCTTCCTAGGGTTTGTCATGACCTATTCATGGCCAAAACCACTCTTAGGGGTCTAGTTGGAGATGGGATGTTACAAATCCCAATAAACAAAAACAAAGATTTCGTCCCCGAAATCCAAGTTAAGCCTACGAGACTTACTACTGAAGAAAAGAACCTTGTAACATCCCAGTATGACGCGTTGTTTGCTAAAATAGGTTTAAAGGGAAACCTAGATCTATGACCATTTCGCCCAATCGGCAGACCAAGACCCCAATAAACAAGGATAAGCCCCCAATAAACAAAAGATAAGCATCTATCTTCCTAGAGCAGCCCTTAGTAAATTAAAGCAGGAGAATAAATTAACATCTTGAGGGATCTGAGAGGTATACCTGACTGAATAGCTCTGGGTATCTTTGTCGCATCAGGTCCTGCGGCTCCCAGGTATGCTCCTCCTGGCCGTGGTTCCTCCACAGGACTTTGACTAATGGGACCTTCTTGCGACGCAGGACTCGTACTCCTCGGCCGTCGATCCTAACCGGCTCCAAACGAACTGACCGGTCTGAAGCTACCGGCCCTTCGGTGGTCAAAATCTGCTGCTCCGGGCGTAGCAGAGCCCTCCTCAGCGAAGAAATATGGAAGACGTCGTGCAGCGCTTCCAGCTCTGGTGGTAACTCCAGCCGGTAGGCTAGGGGTCTGATCCGCTCCAGGATCCTGTAAGGTCCCATGTACCTAGGGCTGAGCTTCTTCCTCCGACCACGCACCCGCGAGACTCCATGCATGGGCCGGATCTTCAGAAACACCCGGTCTCCCACCCGGAACTCCACCTGCCGATGCCGGGCGTCATAGTACTTAGCCTGTCTACTCTGCGCCTCTAGCATCCTGTCTCTGATCAGCCTCACCTGTGCCTCGGTGTCTTCAACAAACTCTGATCTCAACACCTTCGGATCTTCGTTCTGAACCCAAGAAAGCGGGGTCCAACACCTCCTCCCGTACAAGGCTTCGTAAGGCGCCATCCTGATGCTGGACTGGTAGCTGTTGTTATAGGAGAACTCGACTAGGGGTAAGAGTTTCTCCCACGGTTCCCCGCGGTCCAAAATGCATAGCCTCAAAAGGTATTCCAGCGTCCGGTTGGTGCGTTCTGTCTGCCCGTCTGTCTGGGGATGAAATGCAGTGCTGAAGGTCAATCACGTGCCTAAGTAAGCTTGAACTGATCGCCACTCCGTGGATGTAAACCGCCCATCACGATCTGACACTATCGTCCTGGGCACGCCATGATAACGAATGAACTGCTCCACAAACTTCCGCACCAGTACTCCTACTGAATCGTCCTTCCTGATCGGTATAAATCGAGCCACCTTGGTCAACCGATCAACGATTACCCAGATCGAGTCATTCCCTGTCCGAGATCGGGGAAGCCCATGTATGAAGTCCATGGCTATGTCATCAAACTTCCACTCCGGCACCGGGAGTGGCTGCAATAATCCTGCGGGGTTCCTGCACTCCGCCTTCACTAGCTGACATGCCTCACAATGGGTCACGAAGTAAGAGACATCCTTCTTCATGCCCGGCCAGAACATAGTCTTCTTCAAATCAGCCGTCATCTTTGTGATCCCCAGGTGTACAGAATACCGGCTGCAGTGCGCCTCCGTCATAATATCCTCCCGGATCTGGCCTCCCTCCGGTATATACACCCGTCCTCTGAAGCACACCAGGTCGTCCCTCAGAGTGTAATCTCCTGCAGTGCCTGCCTCTAGAGCTTGGAAGATGGGCTCTAACTTGGCATCCTGCCTCTGTCCTTCTCTGACTCGGTCTCTGATGTCATCGGTAACGCCCATCGCGGCCAAGTACTCCTCGTAGAGCTCAGGATCGTCAGACGACACCAGAGTAATGTGCATGTCCTCTAGTTTCTGCAGCAGCTCCATAGACATCAACTGAGGCTCTGCTCCTGCTGTGGCGGCTCTCCTACTCAGTGCATCTGCTACCACGTTCGCCTTCCCCGGGTGGTAGTGCATCTCATACTGATAGTCAGATAGAAACTCCACCCACCGCCTCTGTCTGATGTTCAGTTCCTTCTGCGTGTCCACGTACTTAAGGTTCTTATGATCGGAGTATATATTACAGTGGACTCCATAAAGGTAGTGTCGCCATATCTTCAGTGCGAAAACAACTGCTCCCATCTCCAGGTCATGCACTAGATAGTTCTTCTCATGGGTCTTCAGCTGGCGGGAGGCATAAGCTATGACGTGTCCGTTCTGCATCAGCACCGCTCCCATCCCTTGATATGATGCGTCGGTGTAGACCTGAAATCCCTCCCTCCCCGAGGGGAGAGTAAGAATGGGAGCCGAGGTTAGCCGATCCTTCAGCTCCTGGAAAGCTGTCTGGCACTGCGGGGTCCACACGAACGGTACCTCCTTCTTCGTCAAGGATGTGAGCGGGAGGGAGATTCGAGAGAATCCCTCCACGAACTTCCGGTAATAACCGGCAAGTCCTAGAAAACTCCGTACGTCGGTGGCTGTCTTCAGCTGCGGCCAATCCGAAATAGCCTGAATCTTTGCCGGGTCCACCGCCAGCCCGGCTCCGCTGATAATGTGGCCTAAGAAAGCCACCTCCTTCAACCAGAACTGACACTTGCTGAACTTCGCATAAAGGCGATGCTCCCGCAGTCTCTCCAAGGTCAGTGCCAGATGTCGTGTGTGCTCCTCCTCCGTCTTAGAATAGATAAGGATGTCGTCTATGAATACTATGACGAACACATCCAAATAAGCCTCGAAGACCCGGTTCATGAGGCTCATAAACGCCGACGGAGCATTCGTGAGCCCGAAGGGCATCACGATGAACTCATACAATCCATATCTGCTACTAAAGGCCGTCTTCGGAATATCCTCCTCCTGGATCCGCAGCTGGTAGTAGCCTGACCTCAAGTCCAGCTTCGAGAAATAATGGGCTCCCTCCAGCTGATCGAACAACTCGTCTATCCTGGGGAGCGGATAGGTATTTCGGACGGTCAGCCTGTTTAGTGCTCGATAGTCGATGCACAGGCGAAGAGTGTCATCCTTCTTCTTCACGAATAGGACCGGAGCTACCCATGATGAGGAGCTCGGCCTAACAAATCCTGCTTCCACCAGCTCCTGCAACTGTGTCCGAAACTCCGCCAACTCCTTCGGGGCCATCCGATAAGGGGCCTTGGATACCGGCTTAGCCCCTGGTACCAACTGAATATGAAAGTCCTTCTCCCTATGCAGAGGCAGTCCTGACAGCTTATCCGGAAAAATATCGGCGTAGTCACGAACCACCGGAATGCTAGCAATCAGGTCCTTCTCCTCAGTCATCTCGAATAATACCTGATATACCTTGTCTCCTTGCATGTGAGCCTTAACGGCCTGAATAGATGAAAGCAGGCGGCGGGAAACCGGAGTAGTACCTTCGAATGTCGCATAAGTATCGCCGTGTCTCAGCACGACCCTCCCTGCCGGGCAGTCAATCTGGGCATGGTTCCAGACAAGCCATGTCATGCCCAAGACAAGGTCGAAGTCCGGCATTCTCAGGATCGTCGCCGGGGCCTCGAGTGTCACCCCGTCTATGGTAACCTCCAGGAGGCACTTCTCTGTGGACTGGATCTCCATCCCATTGGGGAGATGCACCCTCCTGGATAATCCCGTATAATATTGAATCTGGTCCAGATCCTTGACGAAATCCTCCGACACAAAGTTGTGCGATGCCCCCGTGTCGAACAGGGTATGGGCAGGCTTGCCGCACACCATCACCATTCCTAAATCAGTTTTAAGAAAGAACTTTAGTGTAAGGTTTTCTAACCTAGGTTGTGTAGTAGTTCTATCAATACTTAATATGAGCAGGGAATAGATTCAAAACTAAAATTACTCTCATACCTGCAATAACCCTGTCCGGGTTCCGGGGCTGTGCTAAGTCCAAAGCGTAAATCTGCTCCCCATTCTGTCTTCAGTCTCCTCCCTGATTACCACGTCCTCGGTCGCGTCCTCGGCCTCCGAAATGCTGGGCAGGTGGGCCACCCTGTGGTGCTGGAGGTGGTGCCCCCCTCATAGGGCAGTTTCTCCGGAGATGTCCCACCTGGTGACAATGGAAACACTCCGGCGGGGGATACGCCATACCCCCGGGTCTCGGCATCTCCTGAATCCGGAGAGGTTGAGGGGCCAAAACCACCTGCTCTCTCGGCTCCTGCCTCACCTCCTGACGAGGCTGCTCCTCTATCCTCCTTCCATCTGGTATGGTGCCTCGCCGCTGATCATTTCGGGCCCTCCGGCCCTGGTCCTCCGCTTGCCGTTTCCGGCCCCGAGTGGTGTGCCAATCGGCCTCAATCCTCTTCGCCATCTCCAAAATTCGGGAGATAGGCCCGTCAGATACAAACAGCAGGGCCTCCCTCAGCTCCTCTTTGAGGCCCTTATAAAATCTCTTGATGTAACCTGCGTCGTCCAGCTGGTAAGAGCCCGCATACCGGGCCAAATGGTCGAACTCCCGGTGGTACTCCACCACCGTCCTGGTGCCCTGTCTCAGCTGCAAGAACCGCTCCTCCAACTCGTCCCTGGCCGACTGCGGAACAAAGTGCTCCAGCAGCGTGGCCCTGAATTCCTCCCAAGTGATTTCTGCAATCTCCCTATCAGCGAATGTCGTGTCCAACAGCGTCTTCCACCACCTCTTAGCATGGGACTCCAAGCAAGATACCACCAAGGCCACCCTCTCCTCCCAAGGGCATCGTATCCCAGTCAACATCTCGTACATAACATCCAGCCACTCCTCTGTCCGCACTGCCGACTCTGTCCCCAAGTATGATGGGGGAGAGAGTCCTCGGAAGGTGCTCATCCAGTTGGCCCCTGGGTTTGGCTGCTGGGCTGGAGCCTGCTGAGCCCGGAAGGCCTCAAGGATAGCTGTAAGGGTTTGCCCATGTCCGACTGAAGGAAAGGTGTGGGGACCATGGGAGGTGGTGCAATGTCTGGAGTCTGCTGAGCTCCACCTTGTGGGGTGGGCTGAGCTGGGGGCTGCAAAACGAACTACATTAGTACGTAATCGACTCAATACCTAATAAAAGTGGACAATTTACATGTGATCCCCCATATGGGCCCACCACTGCTTCCGCTGCTTAGTTTGTCCCCAAACTAAACTCGCGCGGGGGTGGCCTAGGGTTGTGGACTGTTACTTTTCGATCGAGGTCTGCCTCTGATACCACTTGTAAGACCCCCCCTTTTTTTTTCTTTAGACGCCGGGGTCTTAGGCCCAGAACCGCCGTTTTGCGGTGACTCCTTCACGCCCTGAAGGGTCATCACCACAAAGCGCCGATTCTGCCGGCCAAATTCGATCACAGAAAAGTAGCAGAATAATGAAGTAAACGGAAACTGCAGTCCACAGAGAATCACATGTCATAATAAATATAACTCCACGAAGGGAGTGTCCACAGAAATAAACATCAGAGTAGCAAAACGGGCTTACGCCCGGTACATCATAGCCTCACTACAAAATCACTCATGCGGAAGCAGAAAAACTACTCAAGGTCGAGACTCACGGTCCCGGCTGTATGAACTCCGGTGCTAGACTGCCCCACCTCCAAGCGCACCGGTCTCTGGGGCTGCTCCTCTATGCTGGTCTCCATGATCCCCTAAATGATGCGGTTCGAAAACTGTTAGTCTAAAAGACTAAGTCCTATCATCCCCCGCCCCTTCCCCCACGGCTCCAAGGCACCGAGCGGAGAGGAAGAAAGGGGAGGACTTGAAGGTGGAGAAAAATCAAAAGCAGATGACAGCGGACCTATACTAGTAATTCTATATCATGTATAGACATAAGTTGAAATATGAAAAGTAACCTTCACTTATGTGAAAACACATAAGCCAAGGGGTCTTCTGCAAGGCTCCCATCGTATAAAAAGTCTCATACAAATTTATACGTTGGGGTGTCGATGATCAAACAGCAGTAACTATATATATCAAAATTAACCTTAATTTATAAACTTGCCCACACAAGCTTATAGACTAAGGGGTCGTTTTGCAGGTCCTAAAGTATAAGCGTCCCATTCCACTTATACTTTAGGTGTCAAGGTTAAAGGTAACGATTATGATATGACATGCAAGTGGGTATGATGGACATGCAAGTGTAACACACACACGACTCTGTGCACACAGACCTTTAGTTCCCCCTTTTTGGAGTCGTAACCTCTCAGGATACCTCCGTAGTGGCTGACGGAAGCGGTGGGTTGGGCCTCGCCCACCTCTAAACCAGTAAAGCACTACCGGTCAGATCTATCGTACGCCTCAACGCTTGGTGCACGAAGCGGACTCCTGCGTACTCTTGCCGGCTGGCGCACCGGACTTCTGTTGGCGAAGTGCTAACCACACTTGCCGAGTCAACGTATTGGCGTCGGTGCATCAACCCTCCAATACCGAAGACCCACCACCTTAATTTCCTTTCTTTTTATGCACATGCAAATTAGCGTAATCAAGAACCGAGCCGAAGCTCCCCAGTCCAACCCGTCCGTCTCAAACAATCGAGCCGAAGCTCCCCGGACCCAAAGTCCGCCTTTTAACCATCCGAGCCGAAGCTCCCAGCTAACATCTGGTGCCATCAGTGTTGTGAAATGTGCAACCCTAATTACTAAGTTACTCTTTTCAGCTTGTTAAAACAGTTTACGTTAACCCAGGACTGCCCCCGGTATTCCCTGTGAAGGGCTCTCAAGGGGCACTAGGAACTGTGTTGGGATTACGCCCAGCGTTCCCTTTCGCAAGGTACTTATTTTATTATTGGTTGATTCCCTTACCCATTATTTTCTCATGTTTCGATATGCTAATCCTAGGGTGATTTGACTCCAACTCTCCTTGGGTAGGACGATCTTTCGTCGGACCCGAACGCCCCTAAACCCTAGACAAAATCACACCCTACTCACTCATCTTCCATAGATGCAACCCACTCTACTTATCTTTCCAGCAAATCATCAAGACCCATCACACGTGCTCTAATTCATATCCAAAAGGATTTCCTGCAATTTTGCTATATGCAGACCACTTAAGCTACATGACCCGTAAAAAAAGGAAGTACATGAAATACTCATCCAGTATCCCTATGATAATTATTAGAGGGCTAAAATGACATTTGAAGCATAAATCCAGAAACCCATAATTTTCCTAATTTGTCTGATAATTAATTTATTTATTCTAGTATCCAAAAAGCCCAAGTTTGAACATGAAGTAGCAATGTCAGACAAGATAATATTCCAATAAATTTGTGGTAATTACAAAATGCATAATCAACTCTAAAGCCTAAGTGTTCAAATCTTTCAGCAAGGTTTAGGTCTTTAAATTTAATTTCAAAGATACCTCCTAAAAAGTCATTTTAAAATATTTTACAGTAATAATACCTCCAAAAATTCAGAGAAACTTCAGGGATGATTGTGATGGCCTACAAGTACCCTAGAAAAAGTTTCATAATTTATCATTTAAAAATAAGGCTATATTTGATTTTCTCATGAACTTTCAAATTTAAGGGTTAATGAACAAAGTGTACTAATTAGCCATCAAATATTTCCACAAAAATTCCCACATGATAATATTGAGCTAAAAACACTAGGTAGCAAATTTCATGATTTTTCAATAAGTGATGGGCTCTTGCAAGGATTATTTAGTATGTAATCAAAATAAAGCACTTGTGAAGTAGATGCCCTAACTAGTTATCCAAAAATTCTATCAAAATTCATACATGATTAGTATAGCCTAAAACTACCTCTGCCAATGTTTCATACCCTTTCAATGGGCAGTGAGACCACAATAGCCAAATTATTAATTAGGGCAATCCTATTGGTTACAAATGAAGTACTATATATATTGATCAAAATTTCTCAAGTAAATTATCAGAGGCTCAAAATATCCTAACCCCCTCACTACCCAAATTTGGTTAAGATTCAAAATGTTTAGCTAACCTAAACCCACACTACAAGTTTTAGGTCCCAAGCTAGGGTTAGGGTTTTGGGGACCCTACCCTTTTTAAAATTAGTTACGATTTCTAACAGAGAGTTTTATATATCCTAGGAACCTCCTTGCAAAATTTGGAGTTCATCCAAGGTGTTTAGGACTCATGCCCTTCACAAGGCAAAAAGGTCCCTCTTTAGGGTTTGGCCTAGGGACTTAGGGCAAATCAACTCTACTCTACCCCACATTCCATGGGGAGGTGCTAAGTGCCATAACAAGTCAGTGGCCCAAATTTCAGCCTCTGTTGAGGTGATTTGGTCACTGAAAATCAGAAATGCACTTTTTGACCAAAATGCCCTTATTAAGGTATAGTTAGGGTTGGGTCAAAACCTATTCAAATCATATCCAAATTAGGTGAAACTCTATACAGATACCTAACATGAGCCCAGGGACCACTCACCAAAATTTGGGATGGTTTGGAGATGTTTAGGGCACCTATTTAATTTATTTAATAATTATTAAATTTTTATAAAAACTATAGAAATATTTTCTCCAAAAATTCCCATTTTTGGACCAGCTATAGGTCTAGCTAGGGTAGACTCCCTGTAAAAATTTCAACTGATTTGGACTAGGGATGAAGTGTGGGCACTCAGTTTAATGACTGCCTAGCCCTAAGGGTATGTCCCACCAAAATGGGTGCCCTGATCAAACCAGGAGCCTACATTGGTTCAAACCAATTTTAAAATAAAGTAGACAGAAAGGGCTACGAATCATGTGTTGATCATTTCCTCATACAGAGCCTCTAACTATTTTTAAATATTTAAAACATTAAATGACAAAAGTGTGACATAATGAAATAATTAGAAATAATTTCCTATAGTTTAACCCTGATGCAGCACGAATCTTGGCGCAGGGATCAACGGCATCCGGTCATCTTCTTCGTTGAGCCGACGGCTGCGATTCGTCCCGCCTGGAGCGATTTCCAAACGCCACTGCCGGCGACCCGGCCACCTCCCCGGCCGGCCACCGGCACCACCACCTCCGTTGAGGTGGTGGCCATCCCCAGGCGGCGGCTTGGCCGCCGGAAACCCCTTTTCCGGCGATCCCGAGAGGTGAGTTTTTCAGAAAAAATCCATAAAAAGCCGAATTGGATCGGGCTCAATTGAGCCCGAACCTTGGACCTATTGATTGTTATGATCTAATCATGAGTTAAGGAGAGGGGGAGGACCTTCTTGGTGGCCTGAATGCGGGAAGAGCGGCGGGATGCCATTGACGACGGCGGCGACGCTCGGCTTCTGCAATAGCACAGTGGGATGGCTCGTCTCCTCCAGGTAAACGCTCTAAAATATTCCCCTTGGTCCCCTGATGGTGTTTAAATGGTAAATGGGGAAGAGGGGAGGCTGGTTCTTCAATGGCCATTAACACCATTAAAGGTGTGGCTCGGGTAGAGTGGAGGGGGGCTGAATTCATCCCTTGGTGGCCGGGAAACGGCTGGAATCAACTCCTCTCCCCTAGAGGAGTTGATTGCAGCCATAAATGGTGGCTGTTAGCCTCCCTTGGCCGGCCTTCCACTCTCCTCTTCCTCTTCCTCAATTTCTCTCTCCTCCATTATCATGGAGGGGAGCTCCTTTCTCTCTCCGAGTCACCTCTGGTTGACTAGTCAACCTCACAAGCTAAATGCAGCCCACTTGGTTATGAAGGTCATGGGAATGGGTTTAGCCTAAGGGAGAAGTGGCTTGGGCTTGGGTTAGCCCTTTTGGGCTAGGTTTGACTTGACCTAAATGAGGGTTGACCTGGGTCAATTTGACCATCTGGGTTGCCCCCATTGGGTTTTTAGTGGCCCATTAGACTCCCTTAAGGCCTAGGGTTACTTGAGTAGGGTTGGTTGGGCATCTTGGTGGTCACATGTCCCTTGGGAAGGACACTTTGACCATTTTAGGGCTAGAGTTGACTTGGGTCAACATGACCAACTGGGTTGACCCCTATGGGTCCTGGGTGACCCATTGGCTTCCCTTAGGGTCTATGTAGGGTTACCCTGCACTTTGGAGGTCACATACCCTTAGTAAGGGTACTTTGACCAGATTAGGGGCTTGAGTTGACTTGGGTCAACCTGGCCTCTAGGGCTGACCCCAATGTGTCCTTAGTGACCCATTGACCTCACTTTAGGGTTAGTAGGGCATAGGTGGGGTCCTCTAGGCTAGGAGTAGGTCAATTGACCCTAAGTAGGCTAGTTTGACCAATTTAGGGCTAGGGTTGACCTTGGTCAACTGAGCCTCTTAGGTTGACCCTAATGGGTCCTTTTCGCTCTAATGGCCCTCCCAAGGTATTAGGGGTGTTGTGGTAGAGTCTTGGGGTTAGGGTGTGGCCCATGGTCATCCTACATCATTGTTCAGAGTTCTACTATTTGCAGACCATGATGATCTCCCACCTTTCTGTCCCTTATCTCTTGGCCCATTTCTGGCTTCCTAGGGTTTGTCATGACCTAGTCATGGCCAAAACCACTCTTAGGGGTCTAGTTGGAGATGAGATGTTACACATTGTACGTGGCGAAGTGCCAAAGTTGCGCCTTTGTGAAGGCGGAGTGTCAAAAGCCAGGAGGATTTTTGAAATCCTTGGCTATTCCGGAGTGGAAGTTCGACGACATTACTATGGACTTTGTACACGGGTTGCCAAGGTCGCAAAAGGGGAACGACGCCATTTGGGTGGTCGTATGTCGTTTAACGAAGGTGCCGCATTTCATTCTGCATAGGAAGGATGATCCGGTTGAGAAATTGACAAAGTTGTATGTAGACAATATTGTGCGGCTTCATGGTGTGCCCCGCAGCATCGTGAGTGACCGAGATGGGCGGTTCACGTCAAATGATTGGAGGCTTGTGCAGCAAATGTTGGGAACAAAGCTGAGTTTTAGTACAGCCTTTCATCCACAAACGGATGGGCAGACCGAGAGGGTCAATTGGACAATGGAAGACATGTTTCGCATGTGTGTCCTGGACTTTGGAAAGCAATGGGAAGACCACCTATACTTGGTGGAGTTTGCGTACAACAATAGCTACCAGGCGAGTATTCAAATGGCGCCCTTCGAGGCCTTATATGGTAGAAGATGCCGCACGACATTGTCCTGGTTGAAAATGGGTGAGTCAAAGTTGTACAAGCGTCAAGAGGAGGAGGGAGCTACTTCATTGGTGCGAACCATTCGGGAGAGGTTGTTAATCGCTCAGGACCGTCAGGCGAAGTACTATAATGCCAAGCACCGAAACGTGGAGCTCGCTGTGGGCGACTGGGTGTATTTAAAGATCAAGCCGTTCAAGGGTGTCTCGCGGGTGCGGCGATTGAAAAAGCTAAGCCCGAGGTACCTTGGGCCGTTTGAGGTTCTGGAGCGAGTTGGTGAAGCAGCCTATCGTTTGAAGCTATCAGTGGAGCTTAGTGGTCTACATGATGTATTCCATAAATCGGTGGTACGGAAGGCGGTGCAAGAGCCTACGCAAGTGATCACAGTCGATCAAGTGCCGATTGATAGTGGGTTGACGACAAAGGTCAAGTCTGTACGAATTGAGGATTCGGAAGTCAAGCGGCTACGCAATAAAGAGATCAGGATGGTCAAGGTCCGTTGGGACAATTGCGGTCGAGAAGAGCTCTCTTGGGAGAGAGAGCAGACTATGCTTGACGAGTACCCGGAGTTGTTCCGTTCAGGTATAATTTTAGTTTTATGTTTATCTTTCCTTCATGTAATTTCGGGGCGAAATTCTTTTAAGAGGGAGAGAGCTGTAACACCCCAAAACTCAAAAGAGCGACAGGTGACGTTTCGGGCCAAATTTGGAATTTGGCAGGGGGCACACGGCCTGGGACACAGGCGTGTCCCAGGGCGTGTCGAGCTGGTTCGACGATCTGGTCGTGTGTTCGACGATTTTGGATTCGACGATCGTCGAGCAGAGAACATGGCCTGGAACACGGGCGTGTCCCAGGGCGTGTCGAGAGGGGTTCGACGATCTGGTCGTGTGTTCGACGATTTTGGATTCGACGATCGTCGAGCAGAGAACACGGCCTGGGACACGGGCGTGTCCCAGGGCGTGTCGAGAGGGGTTCGACGATCTGGTCGTGTGTTCGACGATTTTGGATTCGACGATCGTCGAGCAGAGAACACGGCCTCGGACACGGGCGTGTCCCAGGCCGTGTCGTGTGGTCGACGAACTTCGCTCGACAAAGTGTCGAGACAGTGAACACGGCCTGGAGCCCAGGCGTGTTCGGTTTGATACGGGTGTGTCACATTGGACACGGGTGTGTCCAAGACCCGTGTGAGTCTCGGGTTGTTTTCGGGGCTGTGTCGATGGGGGCACACGGCCAACCACACGGCCGTGTCAGTTGGAACACGGGCGTGTCAGGTCGAACACGGGCGTGTCGGATGCCCGTGTGTTTTTCGAGACGCGTCGATTTTGACGGCGAATGAGGGACACGGGCGTGTCACAGGCCGTGTTCGGCCCAGGTTTTACTTTTCAGCTACGAATCGTAGCCATTCGTTTCCTTATTTTGGGATCTGACGGTTGGGGGTTGTTCCTACTGGGATATACCCGGGTTTGGGCCTTTGAAACCCTCATTTCTTTTGAGTGGTTCTCTTTCTAAGTCTAGAGAGAGGGGAGAGCAAAGGAAGAAGAAGAAGCCTGGATCCGGTCACCGGCGAAGCTTCGGAGCTCCAAATCGCGAACCGACTCCGGATCTACGGAGGCAAAGAGAGTGCGGTGCTTTTCATCCGCTTACATTTCCATGGAACCAAGGAAGAACGCTAGGGTAACGATTCTCTACTTGAGCATGTGAAGCTCTACTTCTTTTGCATAGGAAAGCCCGCTCTCGCGAGTTTGCGGAGAGTTTGAGGTGTTCCTTCGGGTAGACATGAATAGTCCCCGTCGTGTACTTGTAGAGTCCGTAATCGAGAACAGATATAGGCATGATGTGTGAAGCCTACCCGGACAAGTTGGTCTGGATCGGTGATGTTGAATTACATAAATGACCGGAGAAGACTCCGCGTAAATGTTTGTTTTTCGGGTTTTCTACGCGGTAGATTGCAGCATGGAGCCTTGGGGGCTAACCTCGGGGTGCACCCGGAAAACTGGGCGGATGCGTGATTATGCGTCTTGGTGGTCTGGGAGCCAACTTGTACATAACTGGGTTATGTAATATTGTGCGTTCGATTCACGGGCTTCGGGGAAACTTAACTCGTGCCGATGATTTTAAATGTCGTGGCAAGTGAGCAACGGGTTGAGTGGAACCGTTCCTGCTCTATGCTGTTCGGTTTTTGAGGCCTACCGAGGGCATAGAGGTCGGGTCTTTGGCTGTCGATGATTTTAAGTGTCATGACTTCTGCTTATAGGCTGTTGATGACTTTAAGTGTCATAACTTCTGCCTAAAAGACTCAAATGCTCACGTGTGGTGTCGTCCAAGTGGCGGTGGTGGGACCGCGGTTTTGACCGGGTTCACTGAGAATGTGCCCGGAGTGCACGGGGTGTGTGGCCGTGTGAGCCTACGCCTGTGATGTAGTGACATTACTACACTGCTTGGTTATGCTAATAAACTGGAGGGAAGGAGCATCGACGCCCCTAATTGGGGGCGGGATCGTTATAATTTGGTCAGCATTGCTGACTGTTGCCTTTGTTTGCCACCGTGCGGTGGTTTGTTGTTTGCAGGTGCTGCTGGACCAAGCGGTCAATAGCGGGCTCAAGCCCAAGTTGCTGTACAGGCCCTCGAAGGCCTAATCTTTTGGTTGTTTTCTTTGTTCATGTATGGCCGGCCTGCGTGCCGAGGTTTGAAAACATGTAATTTTGAAGGAAACAATTTGTAAGGTTTTAAGGTCAGTACTTGTGTATTTGTACTTCATTTCTTTGGGTTTGTTTAGTGGACATTCATGTTTTTGTTGCTGGGTTCTTTTAATTGCAACTTATAAAACTGCTTCCGCTAGAATGACTCTGTGTAGGACGTTGGAATGGTTGGATGGTTTCCATTGAGTAACCTTCCGGTCTGTCTGTGGTATATGGCGTCGGGCCACGGCCGGACCTACTGCTATATGATATGCGACGGATAAGGGGTGTTACAGAAAAGGCACTCGGTGATGATGAAAATCCTTTGATGGCGAAGTAGCAAGAACGCGTAGGTTATCACTGGTCTTGATAATGATGGAGCTAAAGGAGGGTTGAGAGAGCTCTGTTAGTGGCGACGGGGTTGTTAACAAGGTTGTTAGGATCGAGATCCTAGATGAGATCGTTTCGAGGTAGGATCGGATCTGAAAGTAGGGTGGGATTGAGGATCGCTTTACAAAATCAGGATCGATTTACAATATCTGGATCGTAAGATCCTATGATCTGGATCGCGATCCTGACAACCTTGGTTGTTAAGGGCGGGAGCGTCCTTTCCTCCGGGGAAGAAAATGTTTGTAATATGACGATGTGCGGAATGAAACCACAACTAAGAGAGCTTTTCCAGAGAATCGATGGGTTTCTATGGGTTGGAGCGTTGTTTCCTCCTAAGAAGAAGATGGTAGCACTGTTGTGAGCATGCACTAAACGAAACTATGTCCGGTAGAATTCTGTTATATTGTTCAGTTTAACTCATTGGGAAGAATGAGGGCAGGCTACAACGTTCTGGCGTGAGGAAATGTGTGTTGGATGACTAATCTTTGTGCTACAGCTGTAAGAAGATTAATAAATGCCCTCTGAGTTAGACAAAACATGGCTTTGATACCAAATTGTCACGGGAAAGTCCGTAGAACATTGGTCGCTTTGTCGGAGGGTGGTCGAAGGTGGATATGATTAAGGAGAATACTATGGATCCAGAACCACGGCTACCTAAGCGGGATGTGCTTGGGAGAAAGAAAGCTACCACAATCTCATGCAGGATAAGAAAATAGACTCAATATTTGCTTCATTCAAACATCTCATGCTTTTAAATAGGCTTACATGATATTAATGATACCTAACACTCTCATAATGACTCATCATTTAATATAAATAAAAGTGACTTCATAACTACGCCTGAGGCGCATAATAGTTGGCTCTTGACAATAATGTGTTACTAGAACAACAAGTTGTAATATTCTCCGTGGGTTGCAAGCTATGAGTTTTGCATGAATTGGTGACTGACTACTCTAATTAAATAAGGAGCGATTATAAAAATATTAACAAGGAAACTCTAACTCACCACATGAACTACGTCCATTTGATGACAATAACCTCCCCCGTCACTTATACAGCCAACTTTTATCAAGCAGTTATCTTGGGCAGAAATGAGGGTCACATAGGCTAAAAGTCTATGTTTCTATTGTTATGATGTCTACAGAGTAGGTCATCATAGGAAAAAGTTTGTTTGGTTGGAAGTTGAAGAGGTAGAGGAGTCTGTGGAAGATTTGAATGAGGGGAATCAGAAATCTATGAAGCAAGGATACTTACAACAACCTTACAATTCTTATCCGAAACATTTCGGAGTTAGGATTCTCCCGAAAACTCTAGGAAACCCATCCCTGAAACTCAAGAAAACTTTTTTAAAAAAATTTAGATATAAAAATTTTGGATACTCACAATTACTTTCATATATTATAGGATACACCTGAGCGGGCTCAAGAATACCCAGAAAATAAGTGTCTTGCAATTGTGACGTGGAGAACATGTGAAAGAAAAAATGTAGAATTACAAGTGGTGGGATTTTATTAATTTCATACTTTTAATTCATGACTTCTATTTAGGATATGACATGTTTTTGTGACATATAAGCTACGAAGCACGGATACATAAAATTGCTCTGTGTATCGTCTCAAACGCATATCAGATACAGAAAACGCACGGAAACACGTATTCAAAATGCATGGAAACATAATTTTAAAATAAAAAGAAAAATTAATTTCGGAGTCACGTTTCCTGCAAGCGGGATAAGCGATTCCTGTGCGGACCCTTCCCGTGGCTTATTCATTTCATTTCACGCGACCTATTCAATTCACGCGCGTTTAGGTTTACGAAAAGAACTTTTGTGTGTCCCGAATTGAAGGTGTCCCGCATCACGTCGTTGAAGCTCTGTGTTAAAGTTCTCTGCCATCTCTGCGTCGAAGCTCTTCGGCATTTTTGCGTCGAAAGCCTCTGGCATCTCCCGCATCACGCTCGTCCCGAAATTCTCCTCTCTCCGTGTCAAAAGACTCTTGCATCTCCCGCATCCCGCTGCAACCCTCCTCTTTGGTGAGTTGACTGAATTCTCCTCCGCATTTTATTTCTTCTTCTTCTTTTGTTGCATATTATCTACTGTTGGTTAAGTGATTCCTGCCACATTTGTTACTATTTTTTTGTTATTGTTTGGGATATTTTCCTTGTTATAGATAGACCATAATATCAACTAATGTACTGATGGTTATAATCTTTTATAATGTTATTTTCTTATTACTGTTTGGGCTATGTATTGATGTCGACCTAATGTTTTTTGCTTGAAATGTTCTTATGTTTTCCTTGGATCATTCATTCACGGTTTCTTAGTTTGAATATTTATCAGGCTTAAATCTGGGTAATTTTTTCTCTACTTAAATCTATGCATGAATTGAGATTATTTTGATTCTGAGGTTTTTTAATATGGTATTATTCCTTTGGGCTCCTGTTTACTTGCATTCCTAAATTGTTTATTAGTTGTTTTTTTATATATTAATTAATACTTATATTAACATAATTTTAAAAAAATGTTTTTGTATCCTTATTTTTTTTAAATTATGTTTTTCATATCCGTTTCGTATCGTATCTCGTATCTTATTTTTGTCCCCGTGCTATATAACATACATGTCTGTTTTCATTTAATATATGATGTGTGACATAATAATGAAAAAACAATTGAAGATATGGATGTTACATGTCTGTATATTAATGTATACTTATTTATACTATATATAAGTGAAAATATTCCTTGGTGAAGCATTCATCTTTTCGATCTTACCCCTATTTTTTATTATAAATTTACAATCCTTTACTTGAGCTTAATTTGTGTTTTTTAACCTGTTCTTATCTCTTCAACTTTTAATTTGGCAAGCTAAAAAATTACGGGGATAGCGAATGACCGGTGTACTATCGAGCCGAGGCATGGGGGAACCCCATGCACGACTGCTTGTATTTCTATAATTTAAAATTTTAAAAATGTATTTTGTATACTATATTCTTTGAATATCATGTTTCTCATATCCTTATCGTATTGTATCGCATATCCCATCCCCGTGCAACATAGTGAGAAAGTGTATCCTTCCCTCAACCTTCAAGACAAACTTGATGTAGGGAATGAGAGAATTGTTATAGACACACTTTAGGGCAAGGCCTACCGAAGGAAGCAAGGAAAACCCAGTAATGTGGAATGCATGAGCAATTTTTTATTTCAATATTTAATGTTAGTTATCTTTCAGATTGTGCTTGCCAAGTTATTTTTGGCCCGTGTCAAATTATTTGTTGCCTATATCTCTGAGTTAGTTATTTGTAGGAGTTAACTCTTGTGGAGTATCGAAGGAAATCAATGAATTAATTAGTTTCCATTTGAGACTTCTGCTTTTTCTCTAGCATCCCTACATATCAGCATAAATTTTCTTGTTGCATCCACTGCCTCCCACGGATACAGGAAACCAATTCATCTTCGTGCTAGACAGACAAGGTCAAGAATTTACCCATCTACCATTGATTAACATCAAGGATCTGGAGAAGGCAACAAAAATTCACTTTATATCATCTTCCTCAATTAGCCATCTCTCAGTGACTAAATTCTTATCTTGGGTTCCTAAAATTTCATTGTCATTGTAGCAAACAAAGTAATATGTTTTGCCCTTCTTGGAAATTATGACAAATTGACAAGCTATTTATTGTAACCAGTTAAACCTAAAACTTTCTTGTACTTGCTTATGATTGCGTGCACCGTCGGTCAATCATATTCTGAATTTTATAAAATCGCTATTAGGCCTACAAAGTTGTATGAATATTGTTGAATGGAATAGAAAATACTTGCTTAATATTATTCATTCATATAGGGCTATTTATAACATTACAAAGGACTCACAAATTTTAACACAAGATGTGGAACTAAACCCACTCACCACAAATATAAACTTATAAATTCATAAACTCCAACACTCCCCCTCAAGCTGAAGAGGGACCTTTTAGCTTGGATACATCAAATATAACGGCATGGAGGTAGTCAATGAGGGACAAAACAACAGACGAGCCACAAGGGAAAATCCAAACCTGGAAATCAAGTCGGGGACATAGCCACACACGATGCTGACCCGCAAATGATGCAGGACCCACACACGACGTGGACTTGATGGAAAGAAATCAACATACGGGTGACCGGGGATACTATCACAAAATACAACCTGCGGGATAGGAAGGTCAATCAATCATCACCTACAGACACAACATGTGATAGAGAACAAACGGTATGTGGCCAATCGAAAGACACAGTCCCAAGCGACACAACCGTTGAGATTAGAACACCAACATCAGTCGCATCCCAACGCACGATCAATCGAAAGAAATATGAGGAGACGCATAATAACAGACGACAAAAAACCTAGAGATCGTGTGGAGCGAAGGCAAAAAATCAGGAAATATCATCTGAGTCGCATTTGTCCCAAACACTACCCCTCATGTGTATAACACGTGCATATAGGCATAAAACACACATGAAACCTTAGCATCAGAAAGACGGAACAATACAGCATAAAAGACTGAGTTGCAGCTCAGTTGGGTATTAGGAGCTCTCTCAAATCCTTGATAAAGATTCGTCGAGAGCTGATTATCTACCGCTAAAAGTTTATTGATTAGATATTTCAACTTGCCTTCCATTATTAGCTATCCTTGAGATACTCTAGTGTTAGTTGAGTAGACTGGCATCTTGACCCAGGCCATCATAAGGAGTCCTCCCATCTAAATAACACTCGCATGACTACCTAAGGCCCTATAGACATGAAAGATAGGTGTTCGTATATAGATTTTTCCATTCCAGTAAGGTTCAATGTCCAATGATTTGTCTGACACTTGATAATGAGATTGATTCTAATTTAGAACTTATGGAACCGATGGAGAGCAATCATAAGCAACCTAGCAAGCTCGGAGTTGTGGGATACCCTCTTCTTACTCACGGCCTAGGACTAGCTGGTGTCTTAACCATAAAATCTTTCTTCAGCACTCCACCCACAAATCCATTCTTGACTCATGTTCTTTCCACTCCAATTCTAGTCATTTTCCCTCAAGTCTCACCATGAACAAGAGTCAAGAGTCTAGCACTGACCTTGTATAAGCTGACACGCCAGACTGTAAGGGCAATGTCTCAGTTAATAATACACAACTAACAATAGAAGATTTCAAGGATAGATAGTTATGGAGGGCAAGTTGAAATATCTAATCAATTGACTTGCATCTTAACCCAGGCTATCATAAGGAGTCCTCCCCAGCCAAAGAGCACTCTCATGTCTACTCATGGCCCTATAGACACGATAGTCGGGAGTCCAGATATAAAGTGTTGGGAAAAACCCTTTCACAGAGTTTCCCATTCCAGTAAGGTCCAGTGTCCAATGATTTTCCTAGCACTTAATGAAGAGATTAATTTTAATCTAGAACTTATGGAACTGATGGAGACCGATCATAAGCAACCTAGCAAGTTCAGAGTTGTGGAATGGCCTCGTCTTACTCTTGGCCTAGAACTAGCTGGCATCTCAACCATAAAATCTTTCGTCAACAATCCACCCACAAATCCATTATTGACTATATGTTCTTTCCACTCCAACTCCAGTCATTTTCCCGAGTCCCATAATGAACGAGAATCAAGAGTCAAATGTTGACTTTGTAGTAGCTGACTCACCTATATCTAAGGGTAATGTCTCTGTTAATGATACTCATCCAGAGTATCATTCAGTCATTCATGAATTTGTTGATGGACCTCAAATGAGTCTCCCAATGAGCCACGACTTCCTTTTAAGAATGAGATACATGTAAGCAGCTCGTCACTAAATCATTGAAGTATCTTCAAGTCATATCGTTGATTTCCCCCATGAGCGAAATCTTTGAGCGCAAATTGAATATGTAGAGTTTGCTTCACATGTGCTTAAGGGAACTCGATATTTTCATATCCTACCTTGTTGCCCATCACGCTCTTCATGAGTTCTTAGATACCTAGTACGTTGATCCACCTGATTATTTTTTCCCACTTTGAGACATTTCACACACTCTAAAGCTGAGCTTTATCGTTGGTGTCTCATGTATTCATTCAAGTGATAAATTTTCTTTCATGCCGCCTGTTGAACCTCCTCCAAATAGTGTTGCCCTATTGACAATGCTTAGAAGTCTGTCATCGTGCTCCTTTAGAGTTTTTGACTTCTTCATCTTTTGAATTTCAAACCCCCTAAATTAAGTTCTTGCATCTTTTTTACCTGTTGTCTTCATCCTCATGCT
Organism: Platanthera guangdongensis; assembly: GCA_039583875.1. Classification (NCBI taxonomy): domain Eukaryota; kingdom Viridiplantae; phylum Streptophyta; class Magnoliopsida; order Asparagales; family Orchidaceae; genus Platanthera; species Platanthera guangdongensis. The sequence continues at coordinate 149,588,652 of CM077167.1, forward strand.
TGAGTAAGTCTTAGATGATTTTTGAGTAAGCCTTCTCTCTTTATGATTTTTATGAGTAATAGTTGGTTTGATTATCAAGCGAAGAACCGCAGACTCATCTCCTGCATCTTACCTTGGATCACTTGCATCTAAGCCTCCATTCTTGCATCCCTTTGGTAAATTTTCCCAATAAAAAATAGAAGGCAATTGATGAGCTTCAAAATTTTGTTGAATGACGTGAGCCCTCAACTCTTATAATCCCTCAAGCATAAATACTCTTAATAAATTTGAAGGATCTATTATTAAGCGGAACCCTTTTGGCACAAGGTCAATAAAACTCACAAAAATTTAAATGTCTGAAGAAAAAATTCCAATCCAATGGAATCAGAAAAGTTTTTAAAAATACATAAAATATGAACCAGAGAATTCATAAAATTAGTCATACAATAAATGTCATATCAAAAATATTAGCACAATCAATCCCAATAAAAGTTTAATAGATTCCTTATTTCTCTATTGCCTAGTTCTTGGTAGATTGATTATGTGATTCCTGAAAGGCATTGATGCATGCACGTGCATCAACAGATCTCACAAAATAAAATAAATTTAACCATTTATATCTTAAAACCTAAAAGCCCCAATTTGACATAAACATTTATGTTCAAGCTTTAGAAATTGGATTAAATTTCTTTATTTACTTTGAATGAATCTTTAGGTTCAATCTATACTATTTTTCACATAACCAAGACAATATATCCCTTGCATGGAAATTACAACATTCTAAATGGAATTTAGATCATCTTACATAAATTAATCTCTGAGAAGAACACTAATTATATATTCATGAATGAACATCAACACAACACATCAAAACAATGATTAAAATACTTTATATCATAACGATTAGTCATGAATTAACTATGATTAGAAATGTTAGGTATATTTTTGAATCATATAAACACTAGCTAAAGAGCATCCGTTTCTCATAAAATTTATCATCATTATTAGCTAAAGATATCAAGAGAAGTTTAAGAACTACATTAAAAATATGGACTAACCTAAAAGCGTAATCTTACACTAAACCTGAGGAAAATTAACATAAATTTTTTAAAAAATTCCATAACTACACAGAACTTTGTAAATAAGTGTATACATGTATTAAGAATGACATGAGATACTACATACTTGATCATCTTTATGGAATCTTCCAGACCCTTGAAGCCAGCATGTGGGAAATTGTATACAATTCTATCAAACTTTCTTCTCCTTAGATTTGGATGTACCCTCATTTGTCTCGCATCAACTTCATGTATAATTGTCGCCCCCATTTGCTCGAGCCTCCTAAGATTCTTACTGGCATTTTGATATCTTTTGAATAACTTGGCTGACAAATAGAATTTCATAATCAAACAAAATAAAATTAATAAACAAGAAATAATTTGGTTCAACAAAAAAAATCTATATGCAAATTATTAGCATAACAAGGAATAATTTGGACAAACGGAGAGCGTTCATGCAGGTTTGGTGTTGCTCGGAGAGAAGTTCCGCCGCGGCCTTCAGTTGGTTGAAATTGGGACAGTATTCAGTAGCGCAGGCATCCATGAAGGCTGTGACAGGGTCGGATGTCTCTGCTACAAGTGATAGGGCGTTGTTGGGGCTGTGCAATGAAACAGTGCCGGGGTAGGTTGAATTGGTGTCTTCCGGTTGGAAGAGGGCCAGCAGGGATCAAGGTAGAAGGTACAGCACGAAAAAATAGGGGAAGCAGTAATTCAGAGATTCTTCTTAGCATACTTGCAGGGATACAATCATGCCCATATATAGAGGCATATAACATTTAAAGGAAATAATTATAGCCATACAAAAAGATAAAAGCGGTAGAGTTCCGAAGTGGCGGTGGTGTGCTGCGGGCCAAGGGAATGTCATTTCCCCAGTTGCAGGGTTCCAAATGTGGGTGGAATCGTGTTGCAGGGTATCAGCTCCCTAACTGAGAGTCGCAACTGAGAGTCGCATATAAAAAATCACGGACCTAAGAAACAAGAACAAGAACTGATGAAATCAAAACAGTGCATACCTTTCGAGTCGAGTGAAGTGGCAATGATGTTTATGGCGGAACCAAAGGTATTCGCTAGGGACAAAGAAAAGGAGAAATCCCCATCCCCGACTAGGTGGATCAGATGGCATGAAGCGTAATGCTTGGCCCATTTGATCTCCTCATCCTCCTCATCCTCCTCATCCTCCTCATCCTCCTCCTCCTCCTCCTCCTCATCCCCCCTTGTTGAAAATCCAAATGAGTTTACTTCTTGGCTGACCCCTTGTTGAAAATCAAAATGAGTTACTCCTCATAAATTCCCACACTGTAGAAGATGAAGGAATGGTTATGGGAGCTGTAATGTAACACTCCACATGTAAAAATAATAGGAAAAAGCTATGGGTACTTAAAATATGACAAAAAGTGAGGCTCACATCTTTTTTTCTTAACCTAAACCCCTGACCTTCTTTCCCTTTCCTTTTCTTCTCAAACGCCGGCCTGCTTTTCATTTCTTCGCCCCTGACAACAGCTCCGACAACGCCGGCCACCATTTCTTCTCAAACACCGGCAGCGCCTCCCCTTCATCGTTCGTCCTACCGTTCATCTCCGGGCCTCTAGCCTCTGCTCTGCGTCTGCGATAACTGGTGTCATCGATGCCCTAGTCCGGTAGGTGGAAGCCCTTTTCCTTTTTGCAATTTTTTCGGGTTTAAGATATATGAATCTGATTTTGATTTCGGATTTTGATTTCTCCCAACACACATATCTTGATTTTTTGTTTTCGTTTGCTGAGAACTAGGGCACGATCAAGTTTCAAAATATTGTTTAGAGTTGAGATTTGGGAGTTGGGACTTTGGGTCTTGGGAGCAACCGAGCAAAGTGATGCCAGCAGATAACAGGTACCCATTTCAATTTCAATTTTCACAAATTAGATGTTCACAAACAGCGTCGCATAACCCCATGGTGTTCACAATCACTTCATAACCATCTGTCTTTCATGGGTGTCCAACCTCTCCCAAGGACGTCTATTCTGCCGGCTACAACCAATATCAATACATATATGCCAACCCAACCAAATATAATAAAGAGAAGTTAAATCCACACAAAGTATATAAGTCCAAAGTACATCGAAATAGAGAAGCTAAAACATGCTTCTACAATATATCAGAGTACAACTAATAAACGCCCAAAAGGGCTACATCAGAGTCGCTCAACACTCACATCAGTAACCGACGGTAGCGACGGTACCGTCCCTTCAGGCAAGATCAAAAGAGCGACGGTACCGTCCCCACAACAAGTGTTATCAAAAGAGCGAAGGTAAAATGAACAATACAGCAAGGGTAAAACACTGCCCAAGGCAAGATCAAAACGCACCAAGTGCTAGAAATAAACAACATGCCCTGTTAAAAACCTGTAGCAGCAACAAGGCAAGCATATGCCAAAATATCAACTTTACAGAAAGGAACTAACAGTCCTAACTTGTGAATCATTAGCAGTGGTAAAGTCATGGGTCTGGGTTGGCGACCAAAAACAGTCCTCATCCAAACAACAGGACCCATAAATACTCAAGGGTTCAACGGCAGCAGCCCTAAGGTCCAACACACCAACACAACCAGCCCAAACCGGAAGGTGTCGACACTAAGCCAGAAGGTGTCGACACTAAGCCAGAAGGTGTCGACACTAAGCCAGAAGGTGTCGACACTAAGCCAGAAGGTGTCGACACTAAGGCAGAAGGTGTCGACACTAAGGCAGAAGGTGTCGACACTAAGGCAGAAGGTGTCGACACTAAGCCAGAAGGTGTCGACACGCCAAGGTGTCGACACGAAGCCAGAAGGTGTCGACACTAAGGCAGAAGGTGTCGACGCTAAGGCAGAAGTGTCGACACTAAGCCAGAAGGTGTCGACCCCAAGCCAGAAGGTGTCTACCCTAAGCCAGAAGGTGTCGACACTAAGCCAGAAGGTGTCGACACTAAGCCAGAAGGTGTCGACACTAAGCCAGAAGGTGTCGAGTCCCTCTCGACACCAAAGTCTAAGCGGGGAAGGCGTCGAGTCTACTCGACGCCGCGTTGAGTGAGCTCCATTCGCTCAACGCCAAAAGACTTAGTCGCAGATCCACTAGCTGGACGATGGCGTCGAGTGAGTTCAGCTCACTCACCGCCAGAAGACTTAGAGAAAATAAAATTCTAATTCTTCTTTCTACCCCTTCTATCCGGCTACAGCTATCCCCCAAGCTAGGCTAATTAGCAAACTACAACTCTACCTCCAGCCACTACCAAGACACAAGACCAGCAACCAGGAGAGAGAGAAAAAATATTGAAATCTGGCAGACCTAGCTCGGGACAGAGGCTGCAGCAGCCTAGCTTCTACTTCCAGGAAAAATTGAAAACAAGCATAAATGAAAGAAGCTTGGCAAGGGCAAAGAGCACCACTTGCCTCAACCTTCAGGACACAGTAGCAGTCCTTCCAAACTCCAGCATCAGCGGCAAGATCGGCCGCAAAAACAGCAAACCTAAAGCTAAGATGGAAAGAAAACTGAGCAACACGAAAACCCTAGCTTCTAAGACAGCTCTAGAGCAAGCAAAACTTACCTAAGGAGGAAGATCTAGGCGAGAGCAGCTCAGATCTGCCTTTACCCAAGAAATCCGGACTCTAAACCTCCAGAACTCGCCGGTCGGAGCTCCAGCACCTCCGCCGCCCGATTCCTTCCTTGATTCCTTCCGCTGGAAGATTCTCGTCCGGTTTGGGGAAGAGGAATAGGAATAAGCTAAAATAATACTCACCCACTATAGTATTATAATATTATTATCACAACAACACTATCTAAACTATGATAAAATAATCGGGCACTAGCAACAAAACATATAAACATAATATAAGCCACTAATATTATATAAGTATAGTCAGCCACTTAGCTAAAACTTAACATATATAATCAGCCACTTGAGCTCCAGCACTCAAGCTTAAATATATATATATAAATATATATATATGTAAATCAAGCTAAATCCTAAGCTAAAAAATCAAGCTAATATATATATATATATACATACATATGAAGCCAAGCAAAACCGGCCACTGACGCGAAAAACAAACGATCTCGGAATTCGACGAAACTCGCACCGTAGCTAAACACTCATGCTACGAAAACAACAGCGAAGTCGAGAATAACATCCGATGATCAAAACTCGGGCTAACATCTCCCGAAGCCAAAACACAAGCATTCCCTGAGAGGCTCTGCCGAGTCACCAAAAACAGACTCTGGCTAGCTGGGGAACCTTACAAACAGGCTACAAAACAAGCCACTAAGAACTCCTCAAAAGCTAAGACGACGCTCTAACAACGGCAAAGGCCTGAAACGCGTCAACATAACGCCAAACAATGATTAAACAATCACAGGAAAATCGGGGGGCGTTACATCTCTACCCGTGTCACTGCACATGATACACTTCGTCGATCTCGACTAGTTTCGTCGATCTCGACACACACACACGGGTAGGGACACGCCGTGTCTCTACCTGTGTCATGTCACACGGGTAGTGACACGCCCGTGTCACTACCCGTGTCCTTCTTTGGACATACTCGAGTCGTCGACTCGAGAGCTGGGCTCTCCCACACGGGTAGGGCACGCCCGTGTCTCTACCCGCATCTTATGCTTGACTGATTTCTCCTCTTATTTACAAGTACTGCCCAGTTGCCAGCATTCCCCTGAGCCCAAGTCAGCTCTCCTGACTCAAAAATGCGCACGAGGGGCCTAGTGCGAATCGGGACGTTACACATTTTATGATAATAACGTTTTTGATCAAACTCATTATATCAAATATGTCGCCCCAAACGAAGCCCTAATTTATCCCGGACAAAACCTGACCCAAAGCCCAAAATTTACTCTGCATAGGTGGATCCGCTGGTCATGTGGCTTGAATCATAACGCTGTGAGATGACTTCAATAAAAATTAACTCTAGTGATATTCAATACAATATATTAGATGCACTAATGATAACTAAATATGGTGATTAAGTATCTGTTTAGGTCAGTGCTGGCAATTAGTACTTTCTTTTAGCCATAGTTTGGCTCAGCTTATACTTGTTATAGGTGTGCATTTAACGCCCCAGCAGTACTTTCTTTTTTTATTTTTTTAACACAAGGTTGTGTCGGGAAAGAACTGCAACCATGTGCTTTCCAAAGTTAGAAGAGAGGTATTAATCACCGCCCATTCCATGTGTTGAATAAAGTAAGGAGAGATTTATCCAATTTATTTTATTTTATTGTGGCCCCCACTTTTTTGTGGATTTTAGGTGAACTTTATGTGATTGTAGTCCCGTCCAAAATAATATGTGTGTGACGGAAACCCCACAATTTACTACATATACATGCTAAAAACTAAAAGATAACACAAAATTAAAACTACTACAATAGTTATCTCAAAGTTTTTTTTGTCAATTAGTGGAAGCAGATAATATATAAATCTTAGAACAGGAATATTCATTGTTAATCAATAAGAATGAAATAAAGTCGCTTGTTTTTTTTAAAATAAAATAAAATGATAAATATAAATAAATATGTCTACATTATATTAAAGTATCAAACAATACTTGATAATTGTTAAACATTCATAAAATTTTAAAAATAGTAAATAAATGTCATACATAGAAAATAAAATAATAAATACAGCTTATAAGATATATATAATTGTAAGTAATTAAAATAATAAATTTTAAGATATTACAAATTTGAATTATATTTATAAATTTAAAAATAATAAATAGATGCGTCGTTCCGAAATAAAATGGTAAATAAATGTGTCATACTTAAAAAATAAAATGATAGATACATGTGAAATAAATAAAAAATAAATGTTTAATGAATATGAAATAAAAAGGAAAATATATGTGTAATGAATAAAAAGTAAAAAGATAAATAAATGTGTATTGCATAAGAATTGAACTCATGACTACATAATAAAATACTAAAAACTTTACCAACTTATCAAAGAGACAAACATATATATTTTGTTAATAATATTATATATATATTTAAAATCAAACAAATAAAAAACATGTTTTCTACTATTCAAAAGCAATATTTTTTTCAAATCAGTGTGGGTGACCGCCCACACTGGGCCCTATGTGGGTCCGCCCCTACCCACGCTCGCTCCAGGTCCTGCAACCAAATATAAATTAGTGGAAAACGAGGATCGACTATGAGCTAACCACAACTATGTAACTGTTTACCCCTAAGTCCACAATCACCTCTACAACGATAGCTTTTTTCCGTGACCGTAGAGTTCGTCGAGGTCAACCCTTTCTTGATTGCCCCTCTTATAAGTTGCGATCGGCCCTTCTGTGGCAACGGTTAGGCCTTTTTCTGACTGTGGTGACCGCAGTGTTGCCCTTCTTAGAGGTTGCGGTCATCCCATCGGTGACCTTGGTGAAGCCTTTTCTGGCCGCGATGACGGCTGTGACTGCCCCTCTTAGAGGTCGTGGTCAGCCCTTTTGTGACCACGGTCAAGCCTGTTCTGATCGCCGTGACCGTAATGACTACACCTCTTAGAGGTCGCAGCCAGCCCTTCTTTGACCGCGGTCAGGACTTTTCTGACTGTGGCGACCGCAGTGACTTCCCCTCTTAGAGTTTGCGATCAGCCCTTTTGTGACCGCGATCATCCCCTTTCTGATCACGGTGACTACCTTTTTGGGCTTCCCTAGATTCCTAAGATTGCCCATCCAGGCAGCCTCTGATTCTTATAAATAGTGGTTAGATCCAGACCAGAGGGGACAAATGCAAGAGGCCAGAAACTGCGATCTCGATTTTTGTGACCGCGACGACCTGGGCGACCTCTTTCTAGCAGCGAGCCATTTTCTAACTGTGAGCTTCTGACCACGGGCTTCTTTCCTACTCGTGGCAATCTCCCCCCCCCCTTTCTTCTCACTTATTCATCTGTGACTCAAAGTAACCGTCCACTCAACAGTTATCTCTCACCCTGATTTAGTTTGAATATTGTGACTTGGTAGCACTTTTGGCATCAACACAACATGCATCATTGAAATCTTGAGTTGGTGAATAACAGTCGTGCTGAAGATGTGAGATTTAGTTCAAAATTAGATCCAAACTTAAAATAGCCATAACTTTTGATCTACTTGTTCGTATGAGCTCGGAGACATCCATGAAGTGGAGAATAGAGTTTACCCATTCGAGTTCGTTTAGCGATCTCAGACTACAAAAATTCAACTATATTTAAAAGTTATCGCAATGTTTCAATTTCGACAATTTGTATTTTAGTTAAATTGGCAGTTAATTAGGTTTGCCTGTGAGTTCCAACAGCAACCAGACCAACCCAGCTCAGGTGATGCGGTCATGTTGGAGGCCCTTGATTCTCACCTCGAGCAGTTTAACCTTGAGACTGCTCAGCAGTTTTAGGCCTTCAATCAGTCTTTGATCGTGTAACGTCTCAATTCGAACTAGAGCTCTCGAGTGATTTATGTAATTGTGGGTTGTCTTGTACTTAGTAGTGTTGGGTTTCTTAGTCGGATGTACATCACATGTGCGCAGCGGAAAAAGGAATCATGAAAACCCAAAGAGAAATGAATTTTGTGATGAACATTGATCAAGATGCAAAAACAACTTTATATAAGTTATACCTTAGCGGGATTGAGTCACTACTCAACCAAGGTATTCTAAGCAAATCCGATTAACACTTGCGGTTTGAATTCCGAGTGTAGAAGTATATCAATGCCTCTATGGGTATCCACACGAGCAAGAAGAACCCTTGGAGTCTTGTCACACAAGATCTAGGTTGGAAGAAGAAATGCCCTCAACGTATCCACGAGTTTTTAGATTCATTAAAGGAGAGGCAGCGATGACGAAGAAGAAGCTTAGGAAACACTTTCTCGGCGACGACAACGGATCAGGATGGTCGGCGACACGGAGCAGCGACTGCAACTTCTAGGTTGCGGAACAGTTCCATCGGGTAGAAGAAGTCGCCACACTCTCAATCTGGATCGATTAGGACAAGCACACATAGAGATAACATTTATCTCATATATATATACCGAGACAGTAGTTACCCACAGACCAGACCGAAATCGGACTTAAAGAATCAAACTGGAGTTAACAGCATTCGTCAAGATGACACGTGTATATACGACGAATCAAGGATCCATTCGTCGAGATAACACGAGAAAACTCGACGAATTTAGACAGATCAATTCTTCAAAACATCAAGAGAACATTCGACGAATCCAAGTCCAATTCGTCGAAATGTCAAGAGAGTACTCGACGAATCCAACTCCAATTCGTCGAGATGTCAAGAGAATAGTTGACGTATCCAAGTCCAATTCGTTGAAATGTCAAGAGAATACTCGCCGAATTCAGGCCGATTCCTCGAAACATCAAAATAGTTTTTGATGAATTACCCTTGAGTCTTTCGACAACTCACCTGGTCATCTATATTCACAATATAGGTCTCGGGCTGAAAAACCTCCAAGTCCATAATGTCATGGGATTGTCCTTTCACAACTATCATGACGATATTACACCTGTCTCGACGATAAGGTAGCTTTACAGAGCTAACATCGGCTATAGCATTCATGTCATCGTGAGCTCTCGATGATACTTGGGATATCTCGACGATACTTGGGACATCTCGGTGGTGCTTGTAGCTAATGCCTGGTAGTAGTAGTTATCACCAAGCGGTAGCTATCATGACGACCATTCATCTTATCTTGACGATGTTTGGATGGGTCTTGACGATATTTGACTGGTCAAGTTGATATTTGGACTGGTCACGACGATATTTGGACTGGCCTTGAATATTTGGAGTGGTCTAGACGATATTTGACTGATCACGACAATATTTTGATTGGTCGCAATAATATTTGGACTGGTCTCGATGATATTTGATTGTTCACAATGGTATTTGGCCTAGTCACAATGATATTTGACAAGTTTCGATGATATTTGTCTGGTTTGATGATATTTGGGTTGGTTGAGACAATAGTTGGTTCATCAGAGTTAACTCCTGTGGTAGTGGCTACCGTCAGGCGGTAGCGGACGGACAGACAACACATACATGATTTCATTAATTTTTGTGCCTTATCTCTGCACATTCCAAGGTTAAGAATTGATGCATGACCTATATGAGGGTGACACAAAGCTTGGGTTGACCAATCCAAAGTATGGGAAGTACTTTCCTATTAATTCTTAGTCAAATCAACCACCATTGTATCTCACCTCAAACTCTCCCTCTTTTACTTCGAGCTTCATTCCCTCAGTCGAAGATGGAACTCTCTCTCTCATTACTCAAGCTACAGACCCAACCATTTTCCTTGGAGCAATCAAGCTTGGAGCAAGATTGCTGGAAGCCGCCATCACCATTACATCAAGAAGACAAACCAGATACATGATGTTGAATCAGGTGAGCTTCCTCGCCTCTTCCTTGTACTAGATCTTTAGATCACAAATAAGAGAGACATCGAGTGCAAAAGAGCTTGATTTCATCGAGATTAAGGGAGATTTGTATGAAGAGATCACACTAGAACTTTTGTTCTAGGGCATCGTTCGTCAGAAAAATAATTTCAATCAATTCATCTCTTCAATATGGAGTTATGGACTTGGTCTCATGAAGAATGGTGGTCTATAGCTGGAGCATTGGAGGAAAAAAGGATAGTCTTATCCTATTCCTTGGCTAGAGGAAGAAGATGAACAACCTTCCTTAGATTTGCTTCAAGATCTGTATAGATTTGTTATATGCAGACCAAATTGGATTTCTTTTGTGTATACAGCTGGGTTCAAGCCACTTTTTAGGCATGTTCCAGCCAGAATCATCCCTTGGGATCAATAAGAAAGTTGTAGCCCTCGTAAAGACCTTTTCGAAAAAGGGTGGCACATTTTATAGAGAGCTTTGTAGCTCTTTAAAGCTTAAATTAAAATGTTGTGGCGTAGACTAACTATAATCAAGTTCCCAACAAAATATGTCTTATTATACACAGCCAGGTTCAAGACTAGTTTAAGCATGATACATTTAGATCTGGACCTCGAGCTTCTAATTGCAGACCTCTTTCCTACTCTTGACAATCTCCTCCCCCTTTTTTTCTCTCTTATTCATTAGTAACCGACCATTCAACAGCTATCCCTCACCCTTCTTTAGTTCGAACATTGTGACTTGATAACACTTTTGGCATCACAGTAACACCCTCACTCCTTCTGGCCTCCCTAGCGGGCCCAGACTAATATACTTCACCATACAAGTCAGTGTTTTGCTATATATTTTTATACTATAAGGAAAGACTAAAGTCACCATGGTGTAACTTTGGATACCCAAAATACCCTAAAAAATCTTCTTTATTTCAAAACTCTCTTATTTTTTCACCATTTGGTTTTCCCGACTCGTTCCCCTCAGAATGATGCATTAATTTGTATATCCTCCTCAAAAACTACTGCTACACGTTACACTTATCATTGACCACTGCCTGCCCGCTGAATGACTTTGTATCACATAACCTCTACATAAACGCTAAGGTATTGGTGAATGGGTCTTTATCATGCTTCCTCCTCGACAGAGCTTCAACCACTCCAAAGCTCCTCCTCCATAAAGTCTCCTACGCAACTCCTCCTTCCCAGCTCATTCTTGACAGCTCCTTCCTCCTCACTATCTCCTAATTCAACGCTAAGGTATCGATTCAGCGCACCTCCTCATTCTTACTCAGCGCACCTCCGCAGCTCTTCATCGATAATCTCTCTTACTTAGTGCACCTCCTCATTCATTTTTTCTTTCTCCAAAGGAATAATGTGCTTCCAAGCTCAGCGCACCTCTCCTCCGTTCGTACTTGGTGGAAACCTGACGCTCCACGTTCTCTCCTAGTAAAGATTTCCAAGCAGTTCTTTTTCGATTTTTTGGGATTTCTCTGCTCTTTTGCGCTTTGAAATCTTTCCATTCATGTAGTTATGAACTCATATTTTTTTTTATTTTCATCCAAGCAGTTATGAACCCTTATGCAGAACAATCTATTGGATTATTAGCAATCTTTTCTATTTTTTAATTCTTGTGCTAACATAGGTTTTATGAACACGTATTTGTGTTTATATCAATTCAGAAGTGGAACTACATGACGGAAGAAAAGGAGGGAAATCTCAAGTTAAACAAGTCATTGACACACATTTTATTTCAGAGTGCTTATGAACACGTATTTTTTATTTTCATATTTAGAACTCGCAATCTCAAAACACGCAATCACAAGTTAGGATTTTTAATTGTTGTGCTAACATAGTGTTTATGAACACGCTTTAGATTTTTTTTGTTCATGATTACACATTTTCAGAAGTGGAATTGCTGGTATAAGAGGCCTGGAAGAAAAAGTGGGATATTACTTTGTATATTCTAGATTTTGTGTGTAAAATGTACAGTTATCAATTCATTGACGATCCTAATATTGGAAATGTGAACCGGCTGCTAAAGCTATATGGGAAATGAGAAAGTGTTAACTAAGGATTAGAAGTCTAAGAGCCATTACTTTGAGAATATAATCCACATTAAATGTATTAATTACTACAGCTATTATAAAAGCAATCCATGTAACCATTTCAAGATATAAACGAATCCAATGAAGCTTGTTGTTTTTCCATACTTCCTCCCCTGTTTTACTTCCATCTACTATAGAGAGAATATAGACATGTGTATCTGATCTTCTATCAGTGGTATTAGAGCCAGAGGGAGGTTGAATCCTTCATTCCTGTTTCATTGGAGTTCATGGCATCATCATCTACCCCGCATTCCTCTGGTTCGCTCAGTGCTGCCCCCATTTTCAATGGGGAGATGTACGAGCATTGTGCAATCAAGATGGAAACCTATTTCGTGTCTCAGGATCTCTGGGACATTGTCCTGGTTGGTCCAGCACCTGATCCCAAAGCAAAGGCAACTGAAGGAAGTGAAGCAGTGATACCCAAAGGAGAGAAGAAGAAGAACTCCATGACACTGCACATTATCCAGAATGTCGTATCCAGCAACATTTTCCCACGCATAATGGGAGCAAAAACAGCCAAACAAGCATGGGAAATACTGAAGGATTGCTATCAAGGAGATAAGAAGGTGATATCCATTCGGAGACAGAACTTGCGGCGGCAGTTTGATGATTTAAATATGAAAGAAGGAGAAAAAAATATTTGATTACCTTCCAAGAATAACAAACATCACCAACCAACTCAGCAACCTTGGAGCCTCCATACCAGACTCTGAAGTTGTGCTGAAGATATTAAGGAGCATGCCCAATACCTATGAACATGTTGCGACAGCAATTGAAGAGAGCAATGATGTTGAAGCTCTCTCTATATCTATCCTTGTAAGTAAAATCCAGTCTCATGAAGAAAGGATGAAAAGGTTCACTCACAACCTTGACCATGCCTTGCAAGCAAAATTATCTCTTGGAAGGAAGAATCAAGATAACAAAAGTTCTAAGCAGCAGATAAATTACCAAGGAGGACCTTGGAGCTCTGGAAATCAAAATTATCACACCAAGCAGCATCTGGGTACAAAACCCGCTGCATTTCAGAATTCTGAAACATCAGTGTTTTGTAACCTTTGCAAGAAGGCTACTCATGATACTTCCAAATGTTATTACAAGTGTAAAAGATGTCGCAAGCCAACCCACTTTGATAAGGACTGCTGGTTCAAGAATAAGGAGAGAATAGAAGATGCAAAGTTCACTGAAGAACAGAAGATACATGAAGAGAAATTGTTCCTTACCACTTGCATGGAGGCCACTGTACCTGAAAAAACAACCCAATGGTACATTGACTCCGGCTGTTCAAATCATATGACCCATGAAATCACCCTATTTGATACCTTGGACAAAACATTCAAGTCCAAGGTAATCCTCGGTGATGGAAAGAGCAAGGAGATTGAAGGAAAGAGGAATATCACAATCAGCAATCTGGATGCAGGGGAGCAGACATTACAGGGAGTGAACTATGTACCCTCCCTAGCACAGAATTTGCTAAGTGTGGGGCAAATGGTAACTCATGGGTATAGCTTCCTGTTTGACTCAAATGCATGTACTATCTATGACCCATCCCAGAAAAACATTGCCTGCACACAAATGACGAACAACCACATATTTCCTATCAATCTTGACTCAATAAAACTATCTGCCCCTACTGCCTTGACCTGTTGTGAAGACCAGGCAATTATGTGGCATCAAAGGCTCGGGCACTTGAACTACAACTCAATCAAACTGCTATTTGAAGACAGGATGGCAGCTGACCTTCCCCCACTGCAAATACAACTACAACAACATCAACATTGCAGTACGTGTGCTCTTGCAAAGTCACACAGGATGCCCTTTCCCCCAACTCAATCACAAAGTACACAGCCTTTGGAAGTGGTTCTCTGTGACTTGTGGGGGCCTGCGACAACAACACCACATGGGGGGTAAGAAATACTTTTTCTTGCTTATTGATGATTATAGTAGATATTCTTGGATCTATTTCCTAGAGCAAAAGTGTTGGAACACCCTATTACTAATTTGGGTCAGGATCACTATGTCTCTAGGAAACCTTTGTTTGACCTCCTGTATAGCTTAAAAGGTCAATTAGAATTGAGTCTAAGGGTTAGAAGTCTAGGTTTGGGAGCTGCCCTCAAGACCAGGATTTTCTGTTTGGAGACTAAGTCATATCGTCGAGCTCAGCACGACGATTCGTCGAACTCCGATCGACGATCGTCTAGCTCAACTTCGACAGATCGTCGAACTCCATTCGACGATCGCTGAGCTCAACCTCATTATATCGTCGAACTCCGTTCGACGATCGGTGAGCTCAGGTCGACGATTTTGACTCTGCTTTGGATCTTTATCTCTGAGCTCAGTTCGACGATCTTTGAGCTCAGATCGACGATATTTTGCTGCTGTATATTTCCAGATCGCTGAGCTCAGCTCGACGATAGCAGAGCTCAGTTCGACGATTTCAGATAACTTCAAGGATGTTTCTAGATTCAAATTCAAATCAGTTAAGGAGTTATTCTGCAATTAATTCAGAGATTTCCTAGCCATTTTTATTCATTTCTAGACCAAGTTTCAAGAAATATTTCTATGGACTTTCCTCCAGAAGAGATTTTCCAATTAAGGATGCCATTAATGCAGATCACCGGCTATTCTTCTCAGAGAGAATGTTTTTGTTCAGTACCAGAGAATAAAAGAGAACAATTCTTTTTGAATTACAAGAAGAGATACACATACACACAGTCAGACATCATAATCTTCAACAAAATCTTCTGTCTCAAAGAATTCTCAAGAACACTCATCCAAGGAGATCAATCTTTTCAGAAATATTCAGATCTCTTCTAGTTTTTAAGTGTTCAAGGCCAACATATTTCAAGACTACAGACATTCAACATTTCAGCTATTGCTGAAATCATCTATTGCTGGAGTTCAATCTTTGAAGGCCTATCACCCTCAGCAAAGCTTTTCTTCCTAAAGATCTCAAGGATTCAGGGGGAGCTTTGACATCAACAATCCACATAGTCTTCTCAGTTGTTTGAGAAAGAGAAGACTTCCTTCACTCTCTCACCCCCTCTCTGTAAAGGGTTTCTCAAAATCCCTTCAAAAGTTTGAGCTTGGCTTTTGAGCACCTTATCAAAAGCTCATTGGTGGCAAGACACCTGATCAAAAAATCTGCTTTGGTTTTTGAGCACCTTATCAAAAGCTCATTGGTGCCCAGGACACCTGATCAACTCATCCTGCAGTGGATTCCTACCTAGGGTGGTAGAAGAGTGGATGTACCCAAGTTTAGGGGAACCACTATATTTCCTTGTGTCTTCTGGTTTTGCTTTTTTTTATTTTTGTTTCTGGCCTTGATTATTTTGTGATTAGCTTTTGGATAGTTTAGTTCTGTGATTAGATTTTTTATTGCTTCCCTGCTCACTCTTATTACAACAATTGTTGTAAAAAGTTTCAAAGCACCATATACTCTATTCACCCCCCTCTAGAGTATATCAGATCTAGCTGCACTTTGAATTGGTATCAGAGGGAGGTTGGTTAAACATACCATACCTGATTGGTTGTACAGGCTAACACCTGAACCCAAAGATCCCAAGTTAGATCTGTTTTTCTTTTGTATTTTATTATTAGATTTTGTTTTCACAAATCATGGCCCAAAACAAAGATTATGCTAGCACCAGACCTCCAGTGTGCAATCTATCCAAGTTTGCACTTTGGAAAGCAAGGATCAGACTGTACATGAATTCTATTGACGAAGATATTTTTAACTCTGTTTTGACAGTGTGTCCAAGACCCCCAGAGAACACAAGTACAAATGCTGTTCCACCTCCATCAGGAACAGATGCTGACATCAAGAGATGGAAGGTAGCTGATGCCAAGGCTATGAATATCTTGGCCCAGACAATGTCTGATGACATATTTCAAAAGGTGGCTGAATGCAATTCAGCAAAGGAAATTTGGGACTAACTCTCAGAAATAGTATCAGGCTCAGCTGATGAGAGAAAGCATAGGAGATCCCATCTCATCTCTCAATATGAGAATTTCAAGAAGGGAGAAACTGAGTCAGTGGGAGACATGTACAACAGGCTAAGTCTAATTGTCAGTGAACTCAGGACATTAGACAAAGAGATCTCACTAACTGAACTTAATGACAAGATCCTAATGTGCTTCCCCAGCACTTGGGATTCAAGAATCTGGCCAATTAAGGATGCCAGAAGTCTGAATGAGATCACTACTGAAGCTCTATTGGGTAAGCTCAAATCTTATGAGCTACTCATCAAGAATAGAGAGGAAGAACAGAAGGCTGCCTCACCAGCCACAAGAAAAGAGAAGACCATAGCCTTCAAGGCAACTGAAGATCTGCCTGAAGACAAAGCCACAGGCAATGATGAACTACTCAGTTTGTTGGCCAAAAGATTCTACAAGATGGCCAGAAAGGACTTCAGAAGGAGATCATACAAGGAGCAGGATAAGCCAAGGTATGACAAGTCCATTAGTAATAATAAAGACATTATTTGCTTTGGTTGCAGGAAACCAGGGCACATAGTTCCTGACTGTCCAGAGAACAAGAACAAGGACAGAAGGGACAGGAAAGAAAGAAGAAAGGAGAAAGACTCCAAAAGGAATGGCAATGGCAAACCCTCTTCAAGCAAAAACAAACATACAAGAAAGGGGTTTGTTGCTGAATCCTGGAGTGAGACTGAAGAAGAGTCAGAAGCCTCATCCAGTTCCAGTGATGATGAGGATGATGCAGAAGAGAAAGAGTTCTGCATGATGGCAATCAATGCCTCACAGCACAATTCAGAAGAAGAGGAGTCAGAGTCAGACTCAGAGACTCAACCTGAAGAAGATCAGGTAATTGGTTCTTTTGATTTTAGTTCAGAGGATTTTAAATCTGAATTTAAAGCACTGTGTTTAGACCTGCTAAAGTCTGAGAAAGAAATTATCTCTCTCAGAAATCAATTATCTAAACACAATACTTTAAAGTCAGAAAACCTCAAACTCTCTCAGGAGTTGGAGTGCTGTAGGGAACAGATAGCTTCACTGAAAAGTGAGCTCTCTGAGGCCAAAAAGCTTGAAGAATCCCTTAATGGGAGAAGCATCAAGCTGATGGACATCACAAGCACAGTGAACTCCAGATTTAACAGTACACTGGGCTTGGGTGCTTCATCCAGCCAACCTATAGTTCTAACAACTCCAATCAAATTCATTTCTGACAAAGGAAAGGGAGTTGTAGAGGTTGCTAGGAAAAATTCTGATCTGCCCCAGAAAACTAAGTCCCAGCAGAAATCGTCGAACGGAGATCGACGATCGCCGAATGAAGATCGACGATCGCCGAACGCAGATCGACGATCTCAGCCAACATCGTCGAACGCAGCTCGACGATCTCAGCCAAAATCGTCGAACGCAGGTCGACGATCTCAAGTACCTGATCTCAGCCATAGTCGACCGTCGAACGGAGCTCGACGATCTGACCCAAGATCGTCGAACGCAGCTCCAAGATCGTCGAACAGAGGTCAGAGCTCTGGAAAATTTTTCAAAGGCAAATCAAAATTGAATCCTAAGGGTCCTTCATCCCAAATCTTTAACTCTTATACTGAATGGATTATACCTCTAAGGAGATATCATCCTGAAGGATATAAGATTCAACCTGGGATGTCTTTCATTTCAGCATTTAAAGGTTATCAACCTAGGCCCAAGGTAAACTGGGTCAAAAACAAATGAATTGTCTTATGTGCAGGTGAAGACCTATCCAACATCTAACCAGCAATGGTACTTGGATAGTGGGTGCTCTAAGCACATGACAGGGAACAAGGACAACCTCACATCCTTTAGAGCCAAGCTTGGACCCAAAGTTATCTTTGGTGATTCAAACTTTGGACAGACTAAAGGATATGGTGCAGTCCAGATTGGATCAGTAACTTTCAAGAAGGTAGCTTATGTGGAAGGACTGAAGCACAACCTAATTAGCATCAGTCAGCTGTGTGATGAAGGCTACTAGGTGACCTTCAGCAAAGCCTTATGTAAAATCAAGTCAGAGGACAACACAACTGTGTTGACAGGTAAAAGGAAAGGTAACATCTATCTAGTAAATTTTCTTTCAACTGATGTAGATATTTGCTTGTTTAATTCTGTCTGTAGACCAAATATCTTATGTCATAAGAGACTAGGACACCTAAACCTTAGAACTGTTGCTAGGCTATCCAAGGACAACCTTGTTAGAGGATTACCTTCTGGCCCCTACAAGAAGGAAGGACTCTGCAGGGCTTGTCAATTAGGCAAGCAAACTAAAAACAGCTTTAAGTCACTTAATAAAAGTGATTCACCTAGGATATTGTATCTGTTACACATGGATCTCTTTGGACCCATCACAGTACAAAGCCTAGGAGGGAAATCCTACACTTTAGTAGTTGTAGATGACTTCTCTAGATTCACTTGGGTGTTCTTTCTAAGGAAGAAGTCTGATAACTTTAAGTGTCTGACAGAGTTTCTCAAATGTATACAGATTGAGTTCAATACTCACATTGCCCTGATCAGAAGTGATCATGGGACAGAGTTTGATTCTCTTCTTATGCAAGAGTTCTGTCAGAGTGAAGGGATCAGGCATACTTTCTCAGCTCCTAGAACTCCTCAACAAAATGGGGTAGCTGAAAGGAAAAATAGAACCCTTATTGAATCTGCCACTACATTGTTGTCAGATGCTCACCTTCCTCTATCCTTCTGGGCAGAGGCAGTGAACACCTCCAACTATGTGCTGAATAGAAGTCTGATACATAAACTAAAGGAAAAGACTCCCTATGAATTACTCAAAGGGAAGAAACCTAAAGTTGATTATTTTAGAGTCTTTGGTTGTATTTGCTACATTCACAATAATGACAAGAAATATTTAGCAAAATTTCAAGCCAAAGCTGATGAAGGAGTGTTTTTGGGATACTCCATGATCAGCAAGGCTTATAGGGTCTATAATAAATCATCTTTAAAAATTGAGGAATCTGTTCACATATCCTTTAATGAATCTAACATGTCTTTCAAGGAGAAGATTTCTTCTAACATAGAACCCTTGTAGGAACATTCTCTAGTTGAAGACTTGAACAAGTTACAGGTTACTCAAGAGGATGAAAGCAGTGAAGATGAAGGAAATGCTCAACATATTGAAGAACAACTTGAAGAGCCAGTTGTTGTACCACAAGAGGAAACAACAACACAGGTTGGTGAACAATCAACACCCCCTGTTGATTTAGTAACATCAAGAGACCATCCAATTTCCCAAATAATTGGAGAAATCTCAGCTGGTGTGCAAACCAGAAATCAGGTCAACCAAAACCTGTTGCACACCTGCTTCCTATCTCAAATTGAACCTCAGTCCATTCAAGATGCAGAGCAAGATCTACACTGGATCATTGCAATGCAAGAGGAGTTGCATCAATTTGAGAGAAACAAAGTATGGGAACTAGTGCCAAAGCCTAAGGATCACTCCATTGTTGGAAAAAAATGGGTATTCAGAAACAAACTGGATGATCAAGGAGTAATTGTAAGAAACAAGGCAAGGTTAGTTGCTCAGGGCTACTCTCAAGAAGAAGGAATAGACTACGACCAGACTTTTGCACCAGTTGCAAGATTGGAAGCCATCAGAATATTCTTAGCTTATGCAGCATATAAAGGTTTCAAGGTATATCAGATGGATGACAAAAGTGCATTTCTAAATGGAGACATCAAAGAGGAAGTTTATGTCAGACAACCTCCAGGTTTTATCTCTCCTACTTTTCCCGATTATGTTTTTAGATTGAAGAAAGCATTATATGGTCTCAAGCAAGCTCCTGGAGCATGGTATGAGACCCTAGCATGCTTTCTCTTGGAAAATGGTTTTATAAGGGGTAGAGTAGACCAAACTCTTTTCATTAGAACCCATAAGTCTCATACCCTACTAGTACAAATTTTTGTAGACGACATCATTTTTGGTTCTACTGACTCCAAATTGTGTAGAAGGTTTTCTAACCTGATGCATTCTAAATTTGAGATGAGTAGCATGGGTGATCTATCCTTCTTCCTAGGATTGCAAGTCAAACAACATGCTGAAGGCATCTTTATTTCCCAAACCAAATAAGCAAATGAACTGGTTAAGAAATTTGGCATGTCTGAAGCATCTTGTATGAAAACACCCATGCCTACTAATGTTGTATTGGATGCTGATGAACATGGGAAACCTGTTGATCAGACAACATATAGAGCAATGATTGGCTCTTTACTGTATCTTACAGCTAGTAGACCAGATATAATGTTTGCTACATGTATATGTGCTAGGTTCCAAGTAAGCCCTAGAGAGTCACACCTAACACTAGTTAAGAGGATTCTCAGGTATGTTAAAAGTTGTCCAAATCTAGGTCTCTGGTATCCAAAAGATTCAGCATTTGATTTAACTGGATTCTCTGATGCTGACTATGCTGGATGCAGAATTGACAGGAAAAGCACCAGTGGAACTTGTCAGTTCCTTGGTGACAGACTTGTCTCTTGGTTTTGTAAGAAACAAACATCTGTGTCAACTTCAACTGCTGAAGCTGAATATATGGCTGCAGGCAGTTGTTGTTCACAAATCTTGTGGATTCAAAACCAACTCCTAGACTATGGCTACAACTTAGAGAAGTCTAAAATCTTTTGTGACAACACCAGTGCTATTTCTATAGCTCAAAATCCAGTCCTCCATAGTAGGACAAAACACATAGAGATTAGGCATCATTTCTTAAGGGATAATGTTGAAAAGAATAAAATTGAACTACACTATATCCCAACTGATTTACAAAGGGGAGATATTTTCACCAAGCCATTGGATGAAAAGAAACACACCTTCTTCCTAAATCAGTTAGGAATGTTAGATGGAGGAAGTCTTAAATAATATCCAAGATTTTGAAAGCTTAAAATTGACCAAGACTAGGCAAACATTCTGATTTTTCTTAGTGTCTAGAATTTTTCTGATCTCTGAACTGCGCTCGACGATTTGCCCCAAGATCGTCGAACGGAGATCGACGATTTCCAAAAATCGTCGAACTAAGTTCAGCGTCTCTCAGATAGTATGAACTATCTCTTCCGATCAACGATCGTCGAACGACGCTCGATGACTTTGTTCTCTGAACGATCGTCGAACGGAGCTCGACGCTCTCCAATATCGTCGAACGGAGATCGACGATGTTGAAGACTCTTCAGATTCCTTTAGAAGCCTCGATCGTCGAACTGAGTTCAACGATCTTTCCAATTCTGCGTCGAACCCTAATATAAAATTCATTTTTTCGCCGTCGTTCTCCTTTGCGCTTTCGATTTCTCTGCAAGAATTTTCTTTCCCTCCAAACAGTTCTACACTTGGTCGTTTTGTTTGTTGAATTTTTGCAGGTACCCATGGCTGTGTCAGTTGCTGTTCTTGTTGCCATGAAGTTTGATGCTGGTTTCGACATTGACATGGAATCATTCAGCACAACTGACCAGGTCTTTCAAGATAATTTGGGATTATTCAAAGACCAGAACCTGACAGCCATAATGACCACAAGGATCAAGCTGGCTTCTGATGAGATAAAGGAGTGGGTCTATACTGCCCACAGTCAAGATAACTCCACCATTGTTGGGTCTATATCTGGAACTCAGGTACCCTTAACCCCAGCAATTTTAACAGAAGTTTTTGAGTTGAGAAATGGAGAAGATACTGCTGACTTATCTGGAGAAGAGTATTCTGAACTGCTTGCCAGAATGGGTCATTCTGAGGCCAACCCTAGCAAGCTCTTCAAAAGTAACCTTTCTGTAGAATACAGATTTATGGCAGATGTTGTTGGGAAAGTGCTACTGGCTAAGCACTCTGCCCATGATACAATTTCAAGGTATCAGCTCTGCCTCATGGGAGCTCTTGTAGACAAGAAAAATCTGAACTGGGGAGAAGTCTTCTTTGACCTTATCAAAAAGAAAATCAACAAAAGTTTTGTCAACTTTGGGAGGATCATTGGAGTGTTTCTGCAGCACAGGTGCCCTGCCTTGCTGGTCTCCTCTGGAATTCATATCAATGCTTCCAAGAGACTGTCTTGTGCCCTCTTTGGAAAGTGGGACAGACAAATCAGCAAGCCCAGCAGGCCCTCCTCCAGCACTCCTTCAGGCACAAGGACTCTAAGAGTCACTTCTCCACAGGCCTCTGCCCCTGCAGATGACCTGCCTGCTGTTGCTGCCTCTCCTCCTCCTCCAATCCCATCTCTTCCAACACCATCTACCATTCCAGCTCCATCCACCATCATCATATCCAGCCCCTCTCCAACATCCACACCATCTACAGTACCTATTCTACCACCACCAGAAGACCACTTCCATCCATTATTCTCCTACCCTCCACCAGATGTAACCTCATCACCCTCCCATCCATCCTTCACCCTAATTGATGATTCCTTTATGGATGATTTCCCATCATCTCCTCCTGAGTTACCCTCATACTCCACTTCCTTTCAAGACCTTCTACACCAAATCATTGACCAACCAACATTCACCCCATCTATCTCCATTCCCCTGTCCTCCATATCCACCTTACCAACACCTCAGCCATCCCTTCCACCATTCAACAGCTCTCCACTACCCTCACCATCAGCTACTCCTCTATCTTCTACCTCTGCTCCAGTCACCCTTGAGCAAGTAGACCTTCCTGCCCTTGCTGACAGGTTGTATGAGCTGCTTGCCCCCAGGCTTTCTCTTCCGTTGGAGACCTCCTTGGCTCCACTACACCTGTCAGTGGCAGCCCTCTCTGCCAGGCTTTCTTCTGTATTCCCTCAGGCAGCCCCTACAGCAGTGTGCCTTGATCCAGACTTGTCTGAATCTAGGCAGGGGGAGATGCCCTATGAAGTGAGTTTTCATGCTGCTGCTGCTGCTGTTTCTGTAAGCCTGTCTGCTGCTGCTGTTGGTATTGCTGCTTCCTCAGCTTCTACTCTTGCTGCTGTTGCTGTGCCTCAAGCACAAAGTCCTCCT
Organism: Platanthera guangdongensis; assembly: GCA_039583875.1. Lineage (NCBI taxonomy): Eukaryota > Viridiplantae > Streptophyta > Magnoliopsida > Asparagales > Orchidaceae > Platanthera > Platanthera guangdongensis. The sequence goes on from CM077167.1 coordinate 149,612,118, forward strand.
GCTGCAATCCTTACAATAGACCTCAGGTCTTTGCTTTCATCTTTTGATTCTGCATACTTCAGCTGTCTGCCAGAGTTCAATGCTGTCCAGCCTCCAGAGGATCTATCCAAGGCACTTGTGCAATTTTATTGCTGTGACCCTAGCATTATCACCTCCTTTGTCAATTCAGTTTATGCTGCTGCCTCTTTTGAAGAAAGCATTATTGTTGCTCCTACTGCTGCTGAACCTTCTGAAACTGCTGCTGAAGTTTCTGTCATTACTGATGAACTAATTTCCAAGGAAATTCTTATGACAGAGGCACCTGAATTTGAGCCTTCTGCAGTCTTTGATGATATTCCTACTGTTGATGTTGCTGTTAGTGAGACTGTTGTTGCTGCTGTCACCTCTCCAGAGCCCATAGTTGCTCTGCTGTTGTTACTGCTTCTACTACATCTGCTGCTGTCATTTCTGCTGTTACTACTTCAACACCTGCTGCTACAACCTCTGCCTCATCTGCTTCTGTACAGCTCAAGAAGGACTTAATGAAGAAAATTGATGCTCTTTATGATGACCAGAGTTCTGATAGTGATGAGTTCAAAACAGACTCTGATGACTCTTCTGCTACCATTGTTAGGAAAAGAAAGGCAAGGAGCAAAGCTATGAAGAGAGTACCTCCTACTAAAGTCAAAGACAATAATGATATCCCATATTACCTTCTACATGACTGCCCTATTACTGAGCACTGGATGCAGTACTCCAAAAATCAGCTGAAGGCAATGAAAAAGAAGAGAAAATATGAGAAGGGTTCCTCTCAATTCCAACACTCTCATCCTCCTCCACCACCTCCTCCTGATGCAGGTGCAGGTGGAAGCTCTGCAGCTCAACCCCCAGCCAGAAGTCAGGCTCCCTATCAGCCTCATGCCAGATCTTACCATAGGGAAAGCCAATCCAGGGGTTCTCATTCTAGGAGAGGAGGATACAGAGGAAATCAAAGAGATCTTCAAGTCTACTCCAAAGGGTACTCAAGGCAACACCCATATTCCAGGGAAAGACAAATTTCAACTGATACAACATCTGGTCCTTTCCCTTATAAGCTGAAAGAAACTGTGTCTGCCAGGCCTCCTCAAGACAATCCCTCTAACAGATATGAGCCACCTGTACCTTTTGAGGATCCTGAGAACAATCCAGCTGCCTGGGCTGCCAGATTAAAAGAACTAGCTGCACTGGATCAGATTAAAAAGGCTAGAGAGCAAGGAAAAGATTCTTCCAACATCTCAACTATATCTGAACAGAGACAGAAGGAGCTAGAAAGATATGCATCAAGTAAATTCTTTGATTCTGACACATATATGGAATTACATCCTGAAGCTGTAGTTCCCAGGCCTAAAAAGCAAACATATTTGAGTGCAGCAGATGATAGCAGATCAAACAAAGAAGCCCTCAATCCTAACAGAGAGATCAAACTTGTTAAGGGCAAGGAAAAGAAATGATATTGTAAGGTGACATTCTCTGTGATTTCTGATTACTATCTGGATGCTATATATCTCTGTGATTCTGCTATGTCTAGCTTGTTGTTTTTCTGTTTTGCTGATTGTATGTTGTTATTAAACTTTTTCCAAAGTCTGTAAATAGTAATCCTAACCCAAATAGGGGGAGATTGTTGGAACACCCTATTACTAATTTGGGTCAGGATCACTATGTCTCTAGGAAATCTTTGTTTGACCTCCTGTATAGCTTAAAAGGTCAATTAGAATTGAGTCTAAGGGTTAGAAGTCTAGGTTTGGGAGCTGCCCTCAAGACCAGGATTTTCTGTTTGGAGACTAAGTCATATCGTCGAGCTCAGCACGACGATTCGTCGAACTACGATCGACGATCGTCTAGCTCAACTTCGACAGATCGTCGAACTCCATTCGACGATCGCTGAGCTCAACCTCATTATATCGTCGAACTCCGTTCGACGATCGGTGAGCTCAAGTCGACGATTTTGACTCTGCTTTGGATCTTTATCTCTGAGCTCAGTTCGACGATCTTTGAGCTCAGATCGACGATATTTTGCTGCTGTATATTTTCAGATCGCTGAGCTCAGCTCGACGATAGCAGAGCTCAGTTCGACGATTTCAGATAAGGATGTTTCTAGATTCAAATTCAAATCAGTTAAGGAGTTATTCTGCAATTAATTCAGAGATTTCCTAGCCGTTTTTATTCATTTCTGGACCAAGTTTCAAGGAATATTTCTGTGGACTTTCCTCCAGAAGAGATTTTGCAATTAAGGATGCCATTAATGCAGATCAACGGCTATTCTTCTCAGAGAGAATGTTTTTGTTCAGTACCATAGAATAAAAGAGAACAATTCTTTTTGAATTACAAGAAGAGATACACAAACACACAATCAGACATCATAATCTTCAACAAAATCTTCTGTCTCAAAGAATTCTCAAGAACACTCATCCAAGGAGATCAATCTTTTCAGAAATCTTCAGATCTCTTCTAGTTTTCAAGTGTTCAAGGCCAACATATTTCAAGACTCCAGACATTCAACATTTCAGCTATTGCTGAAATCATCTATTGCTGGAGTTCAATCTTTGATGGCCTATCACCCTCAGCAAAGCTTTTCTTCCTAAAGATCTCAAGGATTCAGGGGGAGCTTTGACATCAACAATCCACATAGTCTTCTCAGTTGTTTGAGAAAGAGAAGACTTCCTTCACTCTCTCACCCCCTCTCTGTAAAGGGTTTCTCAAAATCCCTTCAAAAGTTTGAGCTTGATTTTTGAGCACCTTATCAAAAGCTCATTGGTGGCAAGACACCTGATCAAAAAATCTGCTTTGGTTTTTGAGCACCTTATCAAAAGCTCATTGGTGCCCAGGACACCTGATCAACTCATCCTACAGTGGATTCCTACCTAGGGTGGTAGAAGAGTGGATGTACCCAAGTTTAGGGGAACCACTATATTTCCTTGTGTCTTCTGGTTTTGCTTGTTTTTATTTTTTTTTCTAGCCTTGATTATTTTGTGATTAGCTTTTGGATAGTTTAGTTCTGTGATTAGATTTTTTATTGCTTCCATGCCCACTCTTATTACAACAATTGTTGTAAAAAGTTTCAAAGCACCATATACTCTATTCACCCCCCTCTAGAGTATATCAGATCTAGCTGCACTTTCAAAAAGTCAGATGCCTTATCCCTGTTTATGGATTACAAAAGAGAAGTAGAAAACAAGTTAGAAAAGAAAATCAAGACCTTAAGGAGTGATAATGGTGGAGAATTCACCTCCCATGCATTTGATCACTTCTGTAGAATCCATGGAATTAAACATGAGTTCACAGTCCCGGGATCCCCACAACAGAATGGTATAGTAGAAAGAAAAAACAGGACCATAGCAGAAATGGCAAGGTCCTTAATGATTCACAAACACCTGCCCAAGCAGTTCTAGGCCGAGGCTGAAAGTACATCAGTGTACATCTTGAATAGGTGTCCAACTAAAGCCTTGCAACAAGCCACCCCATATGAGAAGTTGTTTAAGAAAAAGCCAAACTTGGACATCTAAGAACTTTTGGTGTATAGCCTATGCCTATATCCTTAAAGAAAAAAGCGACAAACTAGACAACACTAGCATAAAATGCATTTTTACTGGGTACAGTGAAATTAGAAAGGCTTATAGGCTCTATGACCCGGCAACACAGTCCTTGGTGGTGTCTAGAGATGTTGTGTTTCATGAAGGAATGTGCTGGGTCTGGGATTCAAACAATAGAGATACAATCATCTCTTCTGGAGGCCCGGTTGTGCCCACTGGGAGCACCTTCCTGGAGACTCCAGAAGATCACCTGCAAGAGCATCAACCTGCTTCAGATTCTGAATACCAAAATGAACCTGAAAGGCCACCTCTATCTGACTCAGAAGAGTCTTCTCATATGTCATCACCACCCCCAAGAATGAGAACATTAGCAGATATATATGCAGACTCCTGTCCTGCCCTGCTAACACATACACCAGCTTCGTTTTCAGATGCTGCCACAGTTCCTGAATGGCAGGCAGCAATGCAAGAAGAAATGGAGTTAGTTGAGAAGAATAAAACTTGGAGTTTGGTGCCCAGGCCGAACCATAAAAATGTAATAGGTCTGAAATGGGTATACAAACTCAAGTGTAATGAAGCAGGAGAAGTAATCAAACATAAAGCCCGAATTGTGGCTAAAGGGTTTAGCCAAAAGTTTGGGCAAGACTTTCAAGAAGCCTTTGCCCCAGTTGTAAGAATGGAAACAATCAAATTAATACTCGTTGTTGCTGCTAACCACAAATATCCAATTTACCCTTTAGATGTTAAATCAACCTTCTTGAATGGAATGTTGAATGAAGAGATTTATGTAGAACAGTCAGATGGGTTCCAGAAAAAGGGGAAGGAAAGTCATGTCTATCGACTTCACAAGGCACTTTATGGCCTCAAGCAAGCCCCGAGAGCATGGCACTCTAACATCACCTCATTCTTTCATGATGAAGGCCTCTCAGCCTGCAAGCATGAACCATCCTTATACCTCAAAAGGAAGGAGGGAGCAATTGACCTTATTGTCTGCCTGTACGTTGATGATCTCCTCGTTACTGGAAGATCGGAGGCTGCAATCAACCAATTCAAGAAGAAGATGAAGCAAAGGTATGAGATGACAGATTTGGGGCAACTAAAATTTTTCCTTGGATTGCAGGTCAAGCAAAGCCCGGGGCACATATACCTGTGCCAGGAATCATATGCCAGAGACCTTCTAAAGAAATTCAATATGGCCGACTGCAATCCAAGCTTAACCTCGATGGAACCTGGAGAACGTCTATGCAAAGCTAGAACAGAAGATGAAAAGGTAGATGCAGAGAATTATCGAAGTCTTGTTGGGTCGCTCATCTATCTCACCCATACAAGACCCGATATAGAACATGCTGTAAATTTGATTGCAAGGTTTGTCAGCCAGCCAACAAGGAGCCATCTTAATGCCGCAAAAAGGATCCTCAGATACATTCAAGGGACGAAGCAGCTGGGCATCCACTTCACCCCGGACTCATCTCCCTCACTCAATGGATTCTGTGATTCCTATTGGGGGGGGGGTCAGTTGATGATAGAAAAAGCACTGGAGGTTTTATTTTCTTCATCGGATCCAATCCTATAGTGTGGAGCTCACGGAAACAACAGACGGTGGCGCTATCAACTACGGAAGCTGAGTATATGGCCTTAAGTTCAGCAATCTGTGAAGGGATATGGCTGAAAAGGATGATTAAAGAACTAATCGGAGAAGAAAGCAAGCCAGTCCTACTGAAGTGCGATAATATGTCAGCAATTGCACTTGGAAAGAACCCCGTATTCCATAACAAAAGTAAACACATCAAAATAAAGCATCATTTCATCAGAGAGAAGATAGAAGCCCATGAAGCGTCCATCGAGTTCGGCAACTCAGAGGAACAAATCGCCGACATCTTCACCAAAGCGCTGCCTAGGGCACGCTTTCTCCAGTTGCGGGAAAAATTGGAGCTCGACGCGCCGGCTCAAGAAGGGGTATTGGAAATGTGAACCGGCTGCTAAAGCTATATGGGAAATGAGAAAGTGTTAACTAAGGATTAAAAGTCTAAGAGCCATTACTTTGAGAATATAATCCACATTAAATGTATTAATTACTGCAGCTATTATAAAAGCAATCCATGTAACCATTTCAAGATATGAACGAATCCAATGAAGCTTGTTGTTTTTTTTACTTCCTCCCCTGTTTTACTTCCATCTACTGTAGAGAGAATAGAGACGTGTGTATCTGATCTTCTATCACCTAATACTGTATGATTTGCTTACCGGTCGAATTTCTTTTCCTCTAGTCTTCGTAAACTAGACTTTAGAATAGCGCCTGAAGCGTCTCAGTCTGATATCTAGATTCTAGATCTAGATACGAAAGATTTGAATGGCTGCATAACAGCCCAAAGCACACTACTAAATGGGTGTCACATAGGAAAGAAATGGGATGACTGGTTGAGGAATATGCAGAAATATTCTACTCCTGAACAACTTGCCTCTTTCTCTATGAAAAGAGCATATGAGGTGTCACTCTACTGCATCTACGTGTTATGAAATAATAGATCTAATTGTTGTTCCGAAAGAAAAGAAGAGATATTTTAATCGTTGTGTAAGAAAAGGAGCGACTTTGTTTATACACATTTTTTAAATTGTTGTGCTGATGTTACTTTGCATATGCACGGTACATTCACAAAAAAGAACGAAGATACATGGATAAGCAAAAAAAATAAAAATCTAATATAGAGAGAGAATGCACTGGCACTGATAAGCTTTAAAATTTTAACTTGAGAATTTTCTCTTCATAAGTATTTGAATGGGTTCTATTTTATTGCACTTGCAGATATCAGTTAATGTTAATAAAACAATGAGTATTAAGATGTCTTTGCTTTAGATTTATTTTTGAGATTTGAAAATCATCTTCTAAACTTCATTTTATTAAAATGCAGTTAATTAGTAAAATTTCCTATTTGTTGTATTCAGAGAATATCACCGTTTGTTCATATAAGAAATCTATATTTTGTTAAAACGTTGCAATAAGCTAATAATAAAAGAAAATGATTATTATTTTTTATCTATACCATCCTTTGGTTCATTTATGAATTTTCTTGATCATCATTCATGGTTCTTCAACATTTCATTTTTTTGTTTATTTGCCTATTCGGAACCACAATAAATTTCTCAAAACCCGAAAATGCTGAAATATATACCTGTTGTGGCTCACTCGAGGCTCTAGGTAGACTGGACTAACTGAATCATCTTAGCATGCGGAGCAATCGAGCGCGCAAACAGACACAGAAATTAAGTCGGATGGCACGACAATTTTTTTAATGTGGAAGACCTCGGAAAGGAAGCGGCGTGCGCGGGGGAGCGCAAGGAAGCGGCGTGCGTGGGGACGCGCAAGGAAGCAGCCCACGCAAGGAAGAGGCACCCCGGGGTCGCGTAAGGAAGCGGGGCGCGCTGGAGCATGCAAGATAATCGAGCACGCTTAGGGACGACGCTCTAAGTGAAATCCCTATGGAACACTCAAAGGCACTCGAAGATCTTGTAAGTGCTTGAAGGTATTCAAGGGTAGCTTCAAAGATCGAGGGGAGATCCCGACGGAACTCCTATGCGCACTGGAAGAGAGGTGGAAGAGGGAAAGTTCGTAGGAGATTTCGGAAGAGGAAAAAGATGGAAATAAATGAGGGTCAGGGGTCGTATTTAGATATTTTAGGAGGGGCGACCCAGTAATTCCCCTGATAACTGCAGGACGGTCGAAAAAGAACGTCCAAAATGGGGCATGCAGATCACAAATTTAATGGATATGACAACTTTGCCCAACCTTTCTATTTGGAATCTATGGAAAGCACAACTAGCGGTCTGATGGGGGAAGGGAGGTCTGACGGGGGAGGGGCTGCCCGACGAGGAGGAGGCCGCCCAATTTGGGCGGCCTCGCCCCCTTACACAACATCGACAAGGGGGGAGGGTGGCCAAGGGGCCGCCCCCTTGGACAGGAAGAAGGTCACATAGATGGGGAGGTAAGTGGGCTGTCCGATTTTGGAGGCCTCACCACCTTTGCGGGGAGACTGCGAGGGGAGGGAGGCCAGGGGGCGCCCGTCCCCAGCGAAAAGGATGCCTCCCCGATAGTGCGGCCAATGGGTCACCCGATCTAGGCATCCTCACCCCCTCTACGGGGAGACGGCAAGGGGAAAGGCGGCCAAGGGGCCCCCATCCCTAGCGAATACGAAGCCACCCTGATTGGGCGGCCCTCTGGCCTGATCTAGGCGGCCTCCCTTTATGGGGAGACGATGAGGGGACGGGAGGCCAACGGGTCACCCATCCCAGGAAGCACACCACCACCAGTCCACCGCGAAAAAGGGATTTACGGAAGAGTAGTGGTATGCACGTCTCAACCCTCTCCCATCATTCTCTTCTAAGCTACAAACCGACGATGATGTTAAGCAAACGACCCACATACCCCAACCAGGGTATACTATGAGCAGTAGTGGAAGTAGTACTAGCTGAAGACTAGTAGCCACATAGTACTGTATGATTTGCTTACCGGTCGAATTTCTTTTCCTCTAGTCTTCGTAAACTAGACTTTAGAATAGCGCCTGAAGCGTCTCAGTCTGATATCTAGATTCTAGATCTAGATACGAAAGATTTGAATGGCTGCATAACAGCCCAAAGCACACTACTAAATGGGTGTCACATAGGAAAGAAATGGGATGACTGGTTGAGGAATATGCAGAAATATTCTACTCCTGAACGACTTGCCTCTTTCTCTATGAAAAGAGCATATGAGGTGTCGCTCTACTGCACCTATACGTGTTATGAAATAATAGATCTAATTGTTGTTCCGAAAGAAAAGAAGAGATATTCTAATCGTTGTGTAAGAAAAGGAGGGACTTTGTTTATGTACACATTTTTTAAATTGTTGTGCTGATGTTACTTTGCATATGCACAGTACATTCACAAAAAAGAACGAAGATAAATGGATAAGCAAAAAAAATAAAAATCTAATATAGAGAGAGAATGCACTGGCACTGATAAGCTTTAAAATTTTATCTTGAGAATTTTCTCTTCATAAGTATTTGAATGGGTTCTATTTTATTGCACTTGCAGATATCAGTTAATGTTAATAAAACAATGAGTATTAAGATGTCTTTGCTTTAGATTTATTTTTGAGATTTGAAAATCATCTTCTAAACTTCATTTTATTAAAATGCAGTTAATTAGTAAAATTTCCTATTTGTTGTATTCAGAGAATATCACCGTTTGTTCATATAAGAAATCTATATTTTGTTAAAACGTTGCAATAAGCTAATAATAAAAGAAAATGATTATTATTTTTTATCTATACCTTCCTTTGGTTCATTTATGAATTTTCTTGATCATCATTCATGGTTCTTCAACATTTCATTTTTTTGTTTATTTGCCTATTCGGAACCACAATAAATTTCTCAAAACCCGAAAATGCTGAAATATATACATGTTGTGGCTCACTCGAGGCTCTAGTTAGACTGGACTAACTGAATCATCTTAGCATGCGGAGCAGTCGAGCGCGCAAACAGACACAGAAATTAAGTCGGATGGCAAGACAATTTTTTTAATGTGGAAGACCTCGGAAAGGAAGCGGCGTGCGCGGGGGAGCGCAAGGAAGCGGCGTGCGTGGGGACGCGCAAGGAAGTAGTCCACGCAAGGAAGAGGCACCCCGGGGTCGCGTAAGGAAGCGGGGCGTGCTGGAGCATGCAAGATAATCGAGCACGCTTAGGGACGACGCTCTAAGTGAAATCCCTATGGAACACTCAAAGGCACTCGAAGATCTTGTAAGTGCTTGAAGGTATTCAAGGGTAGCTTCAAAGATCGAGGGGAGATCCCGACGGAACTCCTATGCGCACTAGAAGAGAAGTGGAAGAGGGAAAGTTCGTAGGAGATTTCGGAAGAGGAAAAAGATGGAAATAAATGAGGGTCAGGGGTCCTATTTAGATATTTTAGGAGGGGCGACCCAGTAATTCCCCTGATAACTGCAGGACGGTCGAAAAAGAACGTCCAAAACGGGGCATGCAGATCACAAATTTAATGGATATGACAACTTTGCCCAACCTTTCTATTTGGAATCTATGGAAAGCACAACTAGCGGTCTGATGGGGGAAGGGAGGTCTGACGGGGGAGGGGCTGCCCGACGAGGAGGAGGCCGCCCAATTTGGGCGGCCTCGCCCCCTTACACAGCATCGACAAGGGGGGAGGGTGGCCAAGGGGCCGCCCCCTTGGACAGGAAGAAGGTCACATAGATGGGGAGGTAAGTGGGCTGTCCGATTTTGGAGGCCTCACCACCTTTGCGGGGAGACTGCGAGGGGAGGGACGCCAGGGGGCGCCCGTCCCCAGCGAAAAGGATGCCTCCCCGATAGTGCGGCCAATGGGTCACCCGATCTAGGCATCCTCACCCCCTCTACGGGGAGACGGCGAGGGGAAAGGCGGCCAAGGGGCCCCCGGCCCTAGCGAATAGGAAGCCACCATGATTGGGCAGCCCTCTGGCCTGATCTAGGCGGCCTCGCTCCCTTTATGGGGAGACGATGAGGGGACGGGCGGCCAACGGGTCACCCATCCCAGGAAGCACACCACCACCAGTCCACCGCGAAAAAGGGATTTACGGAAGAGTAGTGGTATGCACGTCTCAACCCTCTCCCATCATTCTCTTCTAAGCTACAAACCGACGATAATGTTAAGCAAACGACCCACATACCCCAACCAGGGTATACTATGAGCAGTAGTGGAAGTAGTACTAGCTGAAGACTAGTAGCCACATAGTACTGTATGATTTGCTTACCGGTCGAATTTCTTTTCCTCTAGTCTTCGTAAACTAGACTTTAGAATAGCGCCTGAAGCGTCTCAGTCTGATATCTAGATTCTAGATCTAGATACGAAAGATTTGAATGGCTGCATAACAGCCCAAAGCACACTACTAAATGGGTGTCACATAGGAAAGAAATGGGATGACTGATTGAGGAATATGCAGAAATATTCTACTCCTGAACGACTTGCCTCTTTCTCTATGAAAAGAGCATATGAGGTGTCGCTCTACTGCACCTATACGTGTTATGAAATAATAGATCTAATTGTTGTTCCGAAAGAAAAGAAGAGATATTCTAATCGTTGTGTAAGAAAAGGAGGGACTTTGTTTATGTACACATTTTTTAAATTGTTGTGCTGATGTTACTTTGCATATGCACAGTACATTCACAAAAAAGAACGAAGATAAATGGATAAGCAAAAAAAAAAAAAAAATCTAATATAGAGAGAGAATGCACTGGCACTGATAAGCTTTAAAATTTTATCTTGAGAATTTTCTCTTCATAAGTATTTGAATGGGTTCTATTTTATTGCACTTGCAGATATCAGTTAATGTTAATAAAACAATGAGTATTAAGATGTCTTTGCTTTAGATTTATTTTTGAGATTTGAAAATCATCTTCTAAACTTCATTTTATTAAAATGCAGTTAATTAGTAAAATTTCCTATTTGTTGTATTCAGAGAATATCACCGTTTGTTCATATAAGAAATCTATATTTTGTTAAAACGTTGCAATAAGCTAATAATAAAAGAAAATGATTATTATTTTTTATCTATAGCATCCTTTGGTTCATTTATGAATTTTCTTGATCATCATTCATGGTTCTTCAACATTTCATTTTTTTGTTTATTTGCCTATTCGGAACCACAATAAATTTCTCAAAACCCGAAAATGCTGAAATATATACATGTTGTGGCTCACTCGAGGCTCTAGTTAGACTGGACTAACTGAATCATCTTAGCATGCGGAGCAGTCGAGCGCGCAAACAGACACAGAAATTAAGTCGGATGGCAAGACAATTTTTTTAATGTGGAAGACCTCGGAAAGGAAGCGGCGTGCGCGGGGGAGCGCAAGGAAGCGGCGTGCGTGGGGACGCGCAAGGAAGCAGTCCACGCAAGGAAGAGGCACCCCGGGGTCGCGTAAGGAAGCGGGGCGTGCTGGAGCATGCAAGATAATCGAGCACGCTTAGGGACGACGCTCTAAGTGAAATCCCTATGGAACACTCAAAGGCACTCGAAGATCTTGTAAGTGCTTGAAGGTATTCAAGGGTAGCTTCAAAGATCGAGGGGAGATCCCGACGGAACTCCTATGCGCACTGGAAGAGAAGTGGAAGAGGGAAAGTTCGTAGGAGATTTCGGAAGAGGAAAAAGATGGAAATAAATGAGGGTCAGGGGTCCTATTTAGATATTTTAGGAGGGGCGACCCAGTAATTCCCCTGATAACTGCAGGACGGTCGAAAAAGAACGTCCAAAACGGGGCATGTAGATCACAAATTTAATGGATATGACAACTTTGCCCAACCTTTCTATTTGGAATCTATGGAAAGCACAACTAGCGGTCTGATGGGGGAAGGGAGGTCTGACGGGGGAGGGGCTGCCCGACGAGGAGGAGGCCGCCCAATTTGGGCGGCCTCGCCCCCTTACACAGCATCGACAAGGGGAGAGGGTGGACAAGGGGCCTCCCCCTTGGACAGGAAGAAGGTCACATTGATGGGGAGGTAAGTGGGCTGTCCGATTTTGGAGGCCTCACCACCTTTGCGGGGAGACTGCGAGGGGAGGGAGGCCAGGGGGCGCCCGTCCCCAGCGAAAAGGATGCCTCCCCGATAGTGCGGCCAATGGGTCACCCGATCTAGGCATCCTCACCCCCTCTATGGGGAGACGACGAGGGGAAAGGCGGCCAAGGGGCCCCCGGCCCTAGCGAATAGAAAGCCACCATGATTGGGCAGCCCTCTGGCCTGATCTAGGCGGCCTCGCTCCCTTTATGGGGAGACGATGAGGGGAAGGGCGGCCAACGGGTCACCCATCCCAGGAAGCACACCACCACCAGTCCACCGCGAAAAAGGGATTTACGGAAGAGTAGTGGTATGCACGTCTCAACCCTCTCCCATCATTCTCTTCTAAGCTACAAACCGACGATAATGTTAAGCAAACGACCCACATACCCCAACCAGGGTATACTATGAGCAGTAGTGGAAGTAGTACTAGCTGAAGACTAGTAGCCACATAGTAGACCATACAAATGTATGAATAAATAAGACATGACAAAAATATCCACAACAGCAACACAACAACCCCACCATCCAAGTCTAACACCTTCCCTACAATGACCATATATTATGGGTCCGACCGGGGCCCCACAACATATAGACGTCACATCTTAAGCATTATAAAGTGATATAAAAGCGCTACCCAACTCATAACTGAAGATATAAAACCGCAAAAACATACCAAAATAGACTAAAAGTTATTCACGAATACAAAGGAGTCTAAATTGGCCTTATGGCCTTACATCACCCAAATGTCCAAATCATCATCACATTTCTCAAAACAAGAATACAACAATCCTACGCTACCTCGACATTCAAGCTGGAAACAAAGTAAGGAAACATAAAAAACTGCCAAACAGGATATGCAACACTTCATGAGGTTTTGACCATTTTGGCCGGCGAGCTAGCTTCAGCTTGCGATTCTTGCCCTGTAAAAATTTGATGTAACGTGGGTCAGCTAAGGCTAACCTCAACTGTGTAACTAACACCCCTCCTCCTGGTCATTCCTAGCGACCTCAGGTCACTCCATCACCCTGCAGGTCAACACTTCGTATACAAATATAAATAATCATAAGGGAGAAGTAGCATAGAAACAACAAGTGAGGGTGTCACAATCATCAAACACTTTTTTATGTTAAGCATTAAAAAAACGGGGGTCTACCATGCAACATGTATGCAAACCTGAGTTTCACCCAAGGCACCCTAAGTGTGTATGATTCTAACACATTAACACACATCATCACATCACATCAATCACATGGGTACTTCCAATTTCCCCAATGGCTTTCAAGTCGCATATGGAACTCTTGTTTAGGCCCCACCCGCTCATGGGTCTCAACACCTAGGCTTTCCTGCAAGCTTAACGCTCTCGTCAATTCCACCAAAACATTTCAACCGATGCTAAGAACCCTTGCTTTGACTTTTCACGCTCATGGGTCTCAACACCCGGGCTTTCCTGCAAGCTTAATGCTCTCGTCAGTTCCAAAAGCTTGGCGTTCTCGTCAGTTTTCACAAAGGGGGACTTTTCCTACAAGGACACCCTCCACATGTGACTTGTTATGTCTTGGTGCTAGCCAGCTGACCACAAAGACAAATACATGCCTTCACATATCATTCAACAATCATATCCTTTCCCGCCCTAGACCACCATTCGTTCCCTCACGAAAATAAGGGCATCACAATGGTGCATTTGCCATAATAGGATTTCTAGCATAATCCCTAACATGCACGTCAAGCAACATTACCGAATCTGACCACCGATCGCGATTACGGCTTTGCCCATAATGCCTAATCCACTAACTGAGCGGATTTCTAATACAAAATATGTCGGGGACAGACTCAATCGACCCGGTGGTCCTTCTTGAACAAGGGCGACCCGAACCCCTCTCATTTGAGAGATCTGGTGCGTAAACACTCAAAATAAAGGCATAAACGAAAGGGATGCAATGCACGCATCCTAAAACTTGAGAGGAGAGATATTGTTACCTTACAAAACCTCTTCCTCGCCTTGAAAACTTAAAGATGCATGGATGATCGTGTTCGCCTCTACGCCCTCTCCGCGGATCCGGTCTTGGATAACCAATCAGAGCTCCAAGGCGATCAGACACCCAAAAATATGCTCCATCGGATTCGCCCTACAATGTTAAATAGTGTAACTGAAAGATATGGTACCTAAACACCTAGAGGGGGGGTGAATAGGTGACCAAAACCTTTTTAAAACTTTGTTGGCAGCACAACAGTTTATAACATAGATTTCTGAATAAGTTCTCACAGCAAACACAGCAATTCACAACACAGCACAATCACAGTACAGAATACACAAGATTTTATAGTGGTTCCCCAATCTTTGGGTACATCCACTTTCCCCCTTCGCCTATCTAGCAGTGTACTAGATTCGACCAAACTTCTCCACTAGCTCAGAACCCAAATAGGTTCCTACACCTCAGGCCCAAAGCCTTACACTCAGCCACCAAGGCCTACACTCAGCCACCCAGGCCTACACTCAGCCAATTAAGGCCTACACTCAGAGTTCTTCAACTCCTACACTCAGGCAATCAAGCCCTACCCTCAGCCTTTATAATATAGGCTTACAATTCTCTCAGATCCAATGGATCCTACAAGTTAAAGTATAAATACAATTGCTAACTCTACAACTCAGAAAATAAGAGAGGAGTTGAGAGTTTCTTGAAGAGTTCTTGGAAGAACTCAGTTAGATCCAAACTGACTTAGCTTCCTTCAAAGCTTCTTGAGTTAGAACTGAATTAGTCTGAATCTTCTGCAGTTGTTCCTTGACCTCTGCTTCTTGAGATCCAGATGTTTCTGAATCCTTCTTCTCAGCCTTAGTTCCAAAGACTGAATTCTTGATTGGAGCTCTCTCTCTCCAACTTCTTAGATCTGCAGTTGGACTGACAGATCTTCTTGTGTTGATCCTCTGTGTATCACTTCTTGATTTAATCTGATCAACTACTTTTAGTATTCTCTCAAACTGTAACTCTTGTTTCTCAATCACAACCACTCACTCTTTCTGTAAACAATGGGTGCCTATTTATAGGCTTCCTTCATGATAACCGGCTGATCCGGTTCATAACAGACTTCTGATTCCTCTGACAGTTGCAGTAGACCGGCTGGATCGGCAGCTGTCATGTCAACCAGTCACTTCTTGAAATTCTCTAACTGTCAGATAGTGTCGAGACTTTCTGTTCTTAAGTGTCGACACTTATAGACTAAGTGTCGACACATGTTGTGTAAGTGTCGACACAAGTCTACAAGGTGTCGACACAATTCCTTGTATGTCTCGATACAGATTCTTCTGCATGTGTCGACACTGAAATTGAGTGTCGACACAAATACTTGTACTTCATTCTTTAACTGTATTCTTCTAAGTGTCGACACATGTTCTTTGTGTCGACGCATCTTCATGTGTTGAAACTGTCAAGTGTCGACACTGCTTCTTGGTGTCGACACAAGTCTTCACTTTTGTTTCTTCAGCTGAGTGTCGACACATTCTTTTAGTGTCGACACTTGTACTTAGAATATTTTGTAACTTTTCTGTTCTTTGCTAAGTGTCGACAAAGCTCCTTGTGTCGACACTTTCTTCAAGTGTAGAGTCTTCAATTAAGTGTCGATACATTGTGCTGAGTGTCGACACTTTCTTCAAGTGTTGACTCTCCTGGTTGTGTGTCGACACATTGTGCTGAGTGTCGACACTTTCTTCAAATACTGACTCTTCAGCATAGTGTCGACACATTATGTTGAGTGTCGACACTTGTACTTAGATTCTGCAGACTTTTGCTAAGTGTCGACACATCTTCAAGTGTCGACACTTTCTGGTGTAGACTTAGCTCTTCTAGGTGTCGACACTTCTGCTAAGTGTCGACACTGCTTTTCTGCATACTTCTTCACTGAGTGTCGACACAGCTCCAAGTGTCGACACTTTCTGTCTGGTGTCGACTCTTCATCCCAGGTGTCGACACAATGACTCCAAGTGTCGACACTGCTTGTCTGGGTGTCGACACAAGCTTTCTCAAGTGTCGACACTTTCCCTCTGGGTGTCGACACATGAACTTAGAAACTTTTAGCTTCAGTCTAGTGAATACCTAACCTGCACAAGTAACTCAAACAAACATCAAATACATTATGATGCATATCATTGAGTTAGGTGAGGCTTCTTCAAATCAGGTACATTTGACCAATGTACCCAACAATCTCCCCCTATTTGGAGAAGTCATAACCCTTATTCAATGATATACATCACTCATAATTAAAAATTAGAGAATGATGTAAAGCAGATATATATCAACAGGGTATACTTAAACATGTAATAAAGCACACATGTATACTCATTCAGCATTACAGAACAACCAAGAATTACACACATTCTACTGAATCAATCATGAAATATATTTATCAAAAACTGTCCAAACATTGTGTTCAATACATTGTCAATGATTTACAAAAATATTTAGATGTAACAAATTACAACATTCTTCAGTCTAATCTTAATCTAATTCTGCTCTGGTTCTTTTATAACTATGCCTTTCCCAGCTTGTATTTTGGCTTTTACAGTAGCAGCAGCAGCAGGCTCAGTATCAGCAACCTTCTTCCCTTTGGAGTCCTTCTTCTTAAGTTTTTCAGCCTTGATTTTCTGCCTTTCAAAATAATGATAGGGCTTAGGAAAGTACTTGCTAGGCTCCACAGCTGTAGGAGGTAGCTTTCCTAACTTAGCCTTCCTTCTATATTGGACAATGGCTTCCTGCCTGATTTCATGCTTCCTCCATTCTGCTTCTGAGAACCATTTATTCCTCTCATGTGCATTGTCCTTGGCTGCTTTCCAGGCTGTGAGAATGATATTCATAGAAGTAGGGCTCCACTGTTCAAAATCTGGTTTTTGCTCAGCCAGTTCCCTGAACTTCTTCTTTGACAGCCTTGTCTCTTCTTCTTTGTCCATAGCCTCTTGCATGGCTGCTGTAATAGGTTGAACAACCTTTTCCAGAATAACATTTGGCTTGCCAGCAGTTGGGCTATACATTGTGCTTATCTCAGCATGAACCATGTCAAAATCTGGAGGTGGATAGATCACCTGAGCTACTTCCTGTTGCTCTCCTCCAAGATATACACTTTGAATACCAGATTCAGCTACATTGTCATCATCACACAGGGGAGGATAGCCCAGTGTAGCTCTGATGGAATTAGAAATCCATTTGGCATGGTCAGAGCTAGCTTTGACTAACACCCTCTCCCCCTTTATGACTTCTTATGCTACATGATCTCTCATATCATCTTTCTGGAACCTGATTTGGCTGTCCAAATACCTTATGCCATCCTTAAAGAAAGGTCTAAGCTTGGTAAGCTGTTCAGAAATGACCTTCTGTGAATCTTTAATAGCAGTCTTGACAGCAGCAATTTCTTCCTGAAATATTTTGTCAAATTCAGCTTTGGCAGCAGCAGATGATGTTGAAGGTGCAGCAGACTTACTCTTCAGTTCAGTGACTATTGCATTGTGAGAAGCTGTCAGATTATCATTCATTCTCAATTGATTTTCCAGCACATAGCCTTGCTTCTGTGCTATATCATCTACTTAAGACTTTATTTTCTCTTGATGGGTTGCCAGATAGACCACTGCATTAGCACCCTTTGTAAAACAATCAGTCATCTCCTTTTTATTAAGGTTCATTTCAAACCTTATTGACTTGATGTCCTGTGCCAGATCCGATTGAAGTGCCTTGTGCCCTTCATCAACATAAGTTTCTATAGCCTTCCTTTGTTCATCCATCTTGATTTGCATTGCATGCAGTAGAGCACTGTAATCAGTTGATGGAGCTTGTTGGACTAAGGAGTGTTGAGCAACAGTTTGTAGAGCCTTCTTGTAGCTCTGACTCCTTCTTTTGAAAACAAAGAATTGCTTCTTTTTAGCTTGTGCAGCCTCATCTTCCTCAGAGTCTGAAGTACTGGCAATATCAACCCTGTCCTTAGGGCTTGATGGTTTTTCAGCTTGCACATCTTGTGCCTTCTCAGTGTCTAGCCTTATAGGCTCTTCCTGAACATCCAAGTTCTCCCCCTCAACAGCAGCAGTCTTGTCCATGTCAAAGTCCTCTTGATCTAGATTCAGAAAGAGGTCTTCCATTGTATATTCTGGGGGTGACTGAGCAGGAGATGTACTTGGTTCTTCAACCACTTTATCAGGTATCACAACAGATGTGTCTGGAAGAACAACATCTGGTGCTGTACTTGCTTGCTGAATGTGCTGATGGACATCAGACAAATCAGAATCCATTACAGAAAAATCTAAAGTATTGAGGTCAGAAAGTACCTCTTGGATAATAAGTGTAGCTTGCTCACTCTCCAGTGTAGAGGGATGTTCTACAGCTGGAGGCTCCCCCTGGCTTGGATCCTTGGGGCTAGCTGGAGGCAACTCCCCCTGGATCTCAGCTGGCTCTTGAGGAGCAGGTGACTTCTCTGCAGCCACATCTATTGGACTATCAGGAGTGAAAACAACATGTTCTTCACTGCCTGAGCTGCTGGAGGACTCCTGAGTCACAGCAGCAGTCTTCCTCTTCTTCCTGGGAGGAGAGTCTTTCTTTGAAACTTGCTTTTCTGGGGTTGGAACTTCTTTGGACAGCACTCTTTCCCATCTAGAGAATATCCTTGAATCCATTCTCCTCATGTGATTGATTTTAGTTCCAGCAGCAGTGCTCATTACCTCTGGAATTGATCCAGCCAGGTAGAGACTTAGTATCCTGCCCAGATTGGGCTTCTTCAGACTTTCCTTCACTTTCTCAAATACAATCATAGACCAGTCTGTTTTGAGGTTGAAGATGATTCTGGTCATAATACTGAACATAGAGGCTGACACCCTGTCATGTCCTCCTGGTTTGCTTAGTATAACTTTGCCTACAACTTCAGACAGGAATTTGCCTTGATTATTCATTCCCTTCCTGTTGAAAACTGAACCTATTTTCATCTTAGGATCAAGACCACACCAGGTAAGTGCTTCTCTGGTCTTAGATGTGGTCACTTCCTCTTCTTCTTGAACTTTAGGTAGCTGAAGTACCTTTCTCAAAGACTTGGGTGAAATCTTGACCTTGGTGCCATGCACCCTTGACTTAATTCTGTAGCCTGAGTCATCTACAGACGCTCCTGTAAGAAATTCTATAACTTCCTTCTTCCAAATTTTGGTTGGTTCTGAAACCAAGAACTCCAATCCTGAATCGGTGACTAGGGTTATCACCGATTTGATTTCTTGATCACCGTCGTCGAATGCACCACGCACCAGTTCATAGCCTTCGTTAACGTTCTCTTCCAACTTAGGAGCCATTAGGGTTTGGAGAATTGGTCTTTAGAGAAGAGAAATGTCGACACAAGAGTTTTGGTCTCGAAACTTTTGAAAGCGTGTCGACAAACAAAGACAGAACCCTATTTATACCTTTCTTGTTTGAAGACGAACAGGCGGGATGAATTTCTAAAGATGTGTCGACACTGTCAATAAGTGTCGACACAGACTTATAATGTCTCGACACACATGTGTCAACACAAGTTTAAGTCAACAGATTTTATGTGTCGACACTTGGTTAAGTGTCGACACCACACTACTCGACATGTAGTCGAGACTTTACTTAGAAAATTCTGAGTAAAACTTAAGTGTTGACACCTTATTGAATGTGTCGACACCAACTCGACATGTGTCGACACTAGCATTCTGAAGTGTCGACACCAACTTCCTAGATGTGTCGACACCATTTTCCTGAAGTGTCAACACTTACTATTCTGTGTCGACATAGACTTGTCCATGTGTCGACACTTTTTTACTTAGCCAATTTTTAGTTCTGTAAACTTAGTCTAAGTTTATCATACCTAGTTCAATTTTGAACCTATTGAACTTAGCTTCTTCTAAGGGCTTAGTAAACATATCTGCTATCTGATTATCAGTTTTAACATATTCAAGTGCAATATCATTTCTTTCTACATGCTCCCTAAGAAAGTGATATTTAATCTCAATATGTTTAGTTCTACTATGTGATACAGGATTATTAGCTATTGAAATAGCACTTGTAGAATCACAGTAAAGTGGAGTTCTACTTACCTGAAATCCATAGTCTTCTAGCTGATGTTGAATCCATAGAAGTTGAGCACAGCAACTTCCTGCAACTACATATTCAGACTCAGCTGTGGATATAGCCACACTAGTCTGCTTTTTACTGCTCCATGAAATTATTCTTTCACCTAGGAATTGATAGGATCCAGTAGTGCTCTTTCTATCTTCTTTTCATCCTGCAAAGTCTGCATCTGAATAACCTGTTAGATCAAAATCTCCATTCCTAGGGTACCAGAGGCCTAGATAGGGAGTGCCCTTTAGATATCTCAAGATTCTCTTGACTGCAGTCAAGTGAGACTCTTTGGGGCAGACTTGATACCTGGCACAAACACATGTAGCATACATAATGTCAGGCCTACTTGCAGTCAAGTATAGTAGGGAGCCAACTATCCCTCTATACAAGGTTTCATCTACAGGTTTCCATGCATCATCCTTGCTTAGAGACATACTTGACCCCATAGGAGTCTTCATGGTACTGGATGAATCCATACCATACTTCCTTATGAGTTCTAGGGTGAACTTGGACTGACATATGGATAGACCACTTCCAGTCTGTTTAACTTGGAGACCCAAGAAAAAATTCAGTTCTCCCATACTACTCATCTCAAATTGACTTTGCATAAGCTTTGCAAACTTTTTGCAAAGGCTACTTTCAGTAGACCCAAATATAATGTCATCTACATATATTTGGACAAGTATGACTTTGCCTCTAGATTCCCTAAGGAATAGAGTCTTATCTATTTTCCCCCTTGAGAACTTGTTCTCAATGAGGAAACTAGATAGGGTTTCATACCAAGCTCTAGGTGCTTGTTTTAACCCATAAAATGCTTTCCTAAGTCTATAGACATAATGTGGAAGAGTAGGATCAACAAAACCTGAAGGCTGCTCCACATATACTTCTTCTTTCAAATTACCATTTAGGAATGCTGACTTCACATCCATTTGGTATACCTTGAATCCTTGATAAGTTGCATAGGCCAAGAACATCCTTATGGCCTCCAGTCTGGCTATTGGGGCAAAGGTTTGATCAAAATCAATACCTTCTTCTTGCCTATATCCTTTTGCAACTAGTCTTGCTTTATTCTTTATGATTACCCCTTGTTCATCTAACTTATTTCTGTATATCCACTTAGTTCCTATAACATTGTGGTCTTTAGGCTTTGGAACCAGCTCCCAAACCTTGCACCTTTTGAACTGATTAAGTTCTTCTTGCATAGCTTCAGTCCACTGTGGATCTTGTATAGCTTCTTCAAATTTCTTTGGTTCTATTTGAGACAGAAAACTTGAATATACTACAGCATTCTGATTTCTGCTCCTTGTCTGAACACCTTGTCTTGGATCTCCAATTATCAGCTCTACTGGATGATCTCTTAGATGCCTGGTGGCTGGAGGCATCCTTGCTTCTGGTTGTACTTCTACAGCATCTTCATCATGCTGAGTTCCTTGTACTTCTTCAGCTCCTGGTACATGTAGTTCTCCCCCTGAACATAAGCCATCTTCTTCTACTTGCTGTCTTGCAGCAGGTACATCTTCTATGGTTAGCTTGTCCATCTTCTTAGTAAGACCTGTGGGGCTGCACACACTACTAGACAACTCATTGTTAATTAGTTGTGTTTCATCAAAAACTACATGCACAGACTCCTCTACAACTTGAGTAGTCAAGTTGTAGACACTATAAGCCTTACTATTATTGCTGTACCCAACAAACACTCCCTCTTGGGACTTGGCAGCAAACTTAGTTAGATAAGACTTTCCATTGTTAAGTATGTAGCATTTACAACCAAAGATCCTAAAGTAGGATAAATTTGGTTTCCTGCCTTTCACAACTTCATAGGGGGTCTTATTTAACATTTTAGTGATGGTAGCCCTATTTATCACATTTAACTTGAGGACCATTCCTCACTAACTCTTTGCTAAAGAGTTTGCAAATAGTCTTATAGTTAAGATGAGCTAGCCTCTTGTGCCACTTGACACAATGAGAGACTGTCTCATCAGCTACAAGACAAACAGGAGAACCATTGTTCTCAATCATGATGTCTAGACAGTAGACATTCCTCTTTCTATATCCTGTCAAAATGATCTCTTGATCACTTGACCTCTTGATATGACAACCATTTTTAACAAATGAGATGTCATACCCTACATCACTTAACTGACTTATACTAATGAGGTTGTGTTTCAACCCTTTAACATAAGCCACTTGAGTAATGGTAACAAGGTTTGAAGAGATGTTACCAAACCCTTTGATGATTCCTTTTTCAGAACCACCAAAGGTCACTTTAGGACCATTTTTGATTGGAATGTAGTCCTTCAGTAGTCCCCTTATTCCAGTCATATGTCTGGAACATCCACTATCCAAGTACCATGTTGGGGTATGGCCACTTGGATTCACCTGCAAAACAAATTAATGAACCTTAGAACCCAAAGTAAACTTGGGTCCTTGGTGATTGTTAGTTTGCAACTTGACATAGCTACCTACTGGCTTTCCATCAGGTAACTTGCTACTCAACTTGGCACTGGCATTGTGCCAACAATCCAAGGCAAAGTGGCCAACCTTGCCACAGCACCAGCATTCAAACTTGTTGTACCTTTGCTTAGATACAACCTTTGCTGTCTTGACTACAGCAGGCTTGTTGAATGTTGGGGCTTTACCCTTGGACTTGAACTTGGACTGTACAGTCCCTGCAGGTCTAACAAAACCTAGTCCAGCTTTGCCTTTTTGATGAACAAATTTATCAATTAATGGTAATACTGATTTAGGTTTTGAAAACCTGGCAGCAAGTTCTTTTTCCTTCTGGAGATTGATCTCCAGTCTCTTAATTTGATCATTCTTAAATGTAATAATACCCATCTGAATCACTGTAATGTGTTTCAGCCTGGCTACTTCATTCAGTTTTTGATCATACTGTTTTTCAAAATCTGTTGCAGCTGCCTTGAGATCAGCAATCTCCTTTGCCTGACTTTTGGCAAGGGACTTGCTTTTCTTATAGGCTTGCAACAGTACTTTATATTCATCTAAGAGCTGATGAATATCTCCCTCAGATTCAGAAACACTTCCATCACTTGATGAAGATGAATCTGACTCTGAACTAGAACTGAAATCTGAACTTTGAGTTGGACTTTGTACCTGACTAGGTCCTGGCTGCTCCAGGATTTTGGTACTTTCAGTCAATGCCATCAGTCCTTGGCACTGACACTCTTCTTGTTCATAGATTGATTCCATAATCTGCATAAACTCTTCTTCTTCTTCAGCAAATAGCCCTATGTAGGCTTCAACATCTGTCTCAGTATCTGAAGAAGAAATGTCTGAAAGAGTCTTCTCATTCTTTGCAACAAAGGACTTCTCCTTCTTTCCTTTGAAGTGAGTCTTTTTTTTGTCACTGGATTCTTTTCTTCTCTCAGGACAATCTGCAATTACATGACCCTGTCTATTGCAGCAGTAACACACTATCTTAGACCCAGTTGCCTTACTAGTCTTTGTCTTTTTCTTGTCCTTCTTTGAAGGCTTCTTCTCCTGATACTGTACTTCTTTCCCTTTGGAAAATGAAGGTCTGGACCTCCACTGTTTCTTCTTCAGGAATTTCTGAAAATGTCTGGTGAATGCAGCAAAGTCTTCATCACTTTCACTGCTTGTAGACTTTGTGCTAACAGATTCATCAGATTCTGATTCAACTACCTCTGGAGGTGGAGTTGATGACTTAGTCCTGCCCTTTCTAGGTACTTCTGACTTGAAGGCAACTGTCCTTTCCCTGTGCTCAGTCCTTGTTGATTTTTCTTCCTCTTTTCTCACTGACAGCTGCATCTCATAAGACAACAACTTCCCAAACAATGTGGGAGGAGGAATTTCTCCCAACTTTGCCATTTCTCTGATGGCACAGATCTTAGTGTCCCAATCTTTGGTTAGGGACCTTAAGAACTTATCATTCAATTCATAGTTAGTGAACTCTCTTCCATTGGACATGAGTTCATTAACAATTCTATATAACTTTTTGTAGCATTCAGTGATGCTATCTCCTCTTCCTTGCCTAAAGCTCTCATACTCTTGATTAAGCAAGGACTTTCTATCTTGCCTTACTTCTTCAGAACCTTCCATATAGACTATAAGAGTGTCCCACATCTCTTTTGCTGTCTTACAGTGAATTAAGTTCTGGAAGGTGGCATCATCAATGACACTTACTATTATGTTTTGTGCCCTTTTGTCCATAGTGGCTAGGACAATTTCATCCTTGGTCATCTCAGAGAAATCCTTTGGAGTCCTCTGATTTGCATCCAATACTGAGATCTTCATGGGCACATAGAGCCCCTCTTTGACTGTGATGTAGATTCTAGGGTTTGAGGCCTCCATAAATAGCCTAACCCTTTCTTTCCAGATTCCAAAAATTTCCTTCCTACATATGGGTAACTTCATGGAACCCAACTCTTTGTGATTCTCATAAGAACCCATGTTTCTTGAAGTTCTTGAATTTCTTGAATCTGTTTTCTGACTTAGACTGTTTCTGCCAAACAGGATCTCCTTAGACTGTTAGTCCTTGTTTTGAGGAACCTGGCTCTGATACCACTTGAAAGATATGGTACCTAAACACCTAGAGGGGGGGGGGTGAATAGGTGACCAAAACCTTTTTAAAACTTTGTTGGCAGCACAACAGTTTATAACACAGATTTCTGAATAAGTTCTCACAGCAAACACAACAATTCACAACACAGCACAATCACAGTACAGAATACACAAGATTTTATAGTGGTTCCCCAATCTTTGGGTACATCCACTTTCCCCCTTCGCCTATCTAGCAGTGTACTAGATTCGGCCAAACTTCTCCACTAGCTCAGAACCCAACTAGGTTCCTACACCTCAGGCCCAAAGCCTTACACTCAGCCACCAAGGCCTACACTCAGCCACCCAGGCCTACACTCAGCCAATTAAGGCCTACACTCAGAGTTCTTCAACTCCTACACTCAGGCAATCAAGCCCTACCCTCAGCCTTTATAATATAGGCTTACAATTCTCTCAGATCCAATGGATCCTACAAGTTAAAGTAGAAATACAATTGCTAACTCTACAACTCAGAAAATAAGAGAGGAGTTGAGAGTTTCTTGAAGAGTTCTTGGAAAAACTCAGTTAGATCCAAACTGACTTAGCTTCCTTCAAAGCTTCTTGAGTTAGAACTGAATTAGTCTGAATCTTCTGCAGTTGTTCCTTGACCTCTGCTTCTTGAGATCCAGATGTTTCTGAATCCTTCTTCTCAGCCTTAGTTCCAAAGACTGAATTCTTGATTGGAGCTCTCTCTCTCCAACTTCTTAGATCTGCAGTTGGACTGACAGATCTTCTTGTGTTGATCCTCTGTGTATCACTTCTTGATTTAATCTGATCAACTACTTTTAGTATTCTCTCAAGCTGTAACTCTTGTTTCTCAATCACAACCACTCACTCTTTCTGTAAACAATGGGTGCCTATTTATAAGCTTCCTTCATGGTAACCGGCTGATCCGGTTCATAACAGACTTCTGATTCCTCTGACAGTTGCAGTAGACCGGCTGGATCGGCAGCTGTCATGTCAACCAGTCACTTCTTGAAATTCTCTAACTGTCAGATAGTGTCGAGACTTTCTGTTCTTAAGTGTCGACACTTATAGACTAAGTGTCGACACATGTTGTGTAAGTGTCGACACAAGTCTACAAGGTGTCGACACAATTCCTTGTATGTCTCGACACAGATTCTTCTGCATGTGTCGACACTGAAATTGAGTGTCGACACAAATACTTGTACTTCATTCTTTAACTGTATTCTTCTAAGTGTCGACACATGTTCTTTGTGTCGACGCATCTTCATGTGTTGAAACTGTCAAGTGTCGACACTGCTTCTTGGTGTCGACACAAGTCTTCACTTTTGTTTCTTCAGCTGAGTGTCGACACATTCTTTTAGTGTCGACACTTGTACTTAGAATATTTTGTAACTTTTCTGTTCTTTGCTAAGTGTCGACAAAGCTCCTTGTGTCGACACTTTCTTCAAGTGTAGAGTCTTCAATTAAGTGTCGACACATTGTGCTGAGTGTCGACACTTTCTTCAAGTGTTGACTCTCCTGGTTGTGTGTCGACACATTGTGCTGAGTGTCGACACTTTCTTCAAATACTGACTCTTCAGCATAGTGTCGACACATTGTGTTGAGTGTCGACACTTGTACTTAGATTCTGCAGACTTTTGCTAAGTGTCGACACATCTTCAAGTGTCGACACTTTCTGGTGTAGACTTAGCTCTTCTAGGTGTCGACACTTCTGCTAAGTGTCGACACTGCTTTTCTGCATACTTCTTCACTGAGTGTCGACACAGCTCCAAGTGTCGACACTTTCTGTCTGGTGTCGACTCTTCATCCCAGGTGTCGACACAATGACTCCAAGTGTCGACACTGCTTGTCTGGGTGTCGACACAAACTTTCTCAAGTGTCGACACTTTCCCTCTGGGTGTCGACACATGGACTTAGAAACTTTTAGCTTCAGTCTAGTGAATACCTAACCTGCACAAGTAACTCAAACAAACATCAAATACATTATGATGCATATCATTGAGTTAGATGAGGCTTCTTCAAATCAGGTACATTTGACCAATGTACCCAACAGTAACCCATCGCACAAGACGGTATCTACGAGACTCTCATGCAGTCTCGCAGATATTTCCGAGACTCCTAGGCGCGACCTGACGGTGGGCGGATCCATCCCGCTGACTCCATCACGCCCTGTGACTCCACATGTATCCACACTCGCCCCTCTTGTAATGCCCCAAATTTCCCGAAACCGATAGAGAATTTGTCACTGGAGGTTACCGCGTGATGGTAGACCTATCACTGGCAGTAGCTAGCAAAAATTGATGGATCAAGGTCTCTGGTTGGTACCGTCCGGCGGTAGTAAGCTACCATATAACGGTAATGAGAGCAGCAGAGCGGCGTCATTTAGGTTAAGAGGCCACCGCCTATGATACCGCGCGACGGTATCAAGATACCATGCGACGATAGCTCTCAGATAAAGGCTTGAAATGAGATTGAGTTCTCATTTTCTCTCGTTCTCTCTCTCTCTCATTCTCTCTCTCTCTCTTGGTTCTTGAGGAAAGATAAGGAAGAAGTCAGGAAGCAAAGGGCAAAGGTGATCCAAGGTGTGCATGTGATCGAAATCGCGAGTCGAAGCCAGATCTGTGGAGAGGAAGTTGTGGTGATCTGTTCCATCCGGATCAAGAGCAAGAACATGGCTCCTAAGCGATCAACAAGGGTAATGACTTTCTCCTTGGACAAGTGAAGTCCTTAATTTGCATAATTGCGTGGAACTCGTCACCAAAGGTTGAAGAAAAGGGTGATTTCCAGCGGGTAGATCGTTATGATCCCCGACAGAACTTGCATTTATAATCTGGAATCGAAGTACGAAATAAGCATACTGTGTGAAGCCCATCTTAACAAGTTGGTCTGGATTGGTGATGAATTATTTTGTGTGTCGGAGAAGACTCCGTGGATAAACGTGTGGAATCCAGGGTCATGGGGTGTGCAAGATGCTGCAGTGAAAGTATTGGAATTGGTTTCTAGGAAAACACCAAAAACTAGGGATTCTGTCCCCTACCGCGCGGCGGTAGCACTACCGTCGACGAGAGATCCCATTGAGATATGTTTCAATCTGAGAGTCAGAATAGCCCAGCTATTGTGACCGTGAGAGCCATTATTGCGTTGATTGTGAGCTCAGGTCCTTGGGACAATGTGAGCGGCAATTAAAGCTGGGAGCCAGAAGAGCCCAGCTATTGTGGCCATGCGAGCCATTGATTGTGGATTGTGAGCTTAGGTCCTGGGGACAATTTGGGCGGAAATTGAAGCTGTTGAGACTAAGGTTCCTAGCTAAAAGGCCAGAGAGCCGAACGGGAATGGAGAGGTCGACCCGCATCCTGTCATGGGGCTTGATTGCTTCGGCTTTCGTCAATGACATGATGATTTGAGCAACGAGAAAAGCTGAACTGTACCCACGTTATGTCATTCCTAGTTAGACCGCCTAAGGTAACTGGCTCTCGTCATTGGCATAATGAGAGTCTTAGGCCATGAGCGAGAAAGACTAAAATGCTCAAATTTGGACCATCAAGTCTAAGACTATAGATGGTGGTGGGTGGTGGTACCTAGGGAAATCCAGTACATCGTTAATGTGCCCTGAGTGCACGTGGCGTGTGGCTATGAGTGCCAACGTCTGTGGCGAATGGTGCTTACATGCACGTTTGATTGCTAGAAAAGATATATATGTTGTTGTTTGCAAGGAAGGAGAATCGCCGCCCCGAGTGAATGGTGGGGTCGTTATAATTTGGTTAGTTGATGCTGATCGTTTCTTTGTTTACCATGTTTTGGTGAGCCATGCTTATGCAGGTGCTGGAGATCCAAGTGGAGAGTAGTGGGCTGAATTCCCGTATGCTGCGATTGGCTGGCCCTCGAAGGCCCAAAGGCGAACGTTTACAGTTTTCATGTGTCGCTGGTCTGTGTACCGATGTATGGAAGACACATTTTGTAACAGAAATAGTTGTAAGGTATTAAGGCCAGAACATGTTGTGTATTTTATATATCATTCTTATGTTTATAGTGGACATTCCTGGTATGAGGGTTCTACAATAAAATAACTGCTTCCGCTAGAATGCACTCTGAGTTAGGATGCGTGAAAGTTATGGTTTCAATGAGTAACTCCGCTAACTGTCCGTGGAATATGGTGTGGGGCCCCGACTGGACCTTCTGTTATATTCTATGTGACAAATGAATTTGTTACAATTTGGTATCAAATTTTGATGTAGGTCTTTCATATTCGAATTCGTGGTCTAATTCTTTTAAGAGGTGGTGAGCACGTGTCTGTGGCCGTGTACATCAGGCTGTACAAAAATCAATCTCAAACCGACAGGAACACGGCCAGTGACACGCCCGTGTCACAGACCGTGTACCCAAGACACACCCATGTAGTGGGCCGTGTACACCAGGCCTCAATGTCTTGGGCACATCCAGAAAAGGACACGGCCTGTGACACGCCCGTGTCACAGGCCGTGTGCCCATACACGGCACTAGACACACCCCAGCTCAATTTCTTCGAGCTGAAATTCGTCGACCCGCAGAGGACACGGCCTCTGACACGCCCGTGTCAGAGGGCGTGTGCCCTCACTCTTCGTCGAAATGATTTTCATCGAACGCTCGTCGACTGCTCACCTTAAACCCTAAACCCTAATTGAGCTGGGGCGTGTCTAGTGTCGTGTATGGGCACACAGCCTGTGACACGGGCGTGTCACAGGCCGTGTCCTTTTCTGGATGTGCCCATGTTGAAGTATTAGACCGGGCGGCTTAGCGGTCTGTTCCAGCGGTTTGTTGACCGAGCGGTCTGGCGGTCTCTCTGGTGCCTGGAGACCGGGCGGTCTATCGGTCTACCTCTGCGGCCTGTTCTATCCTGCTGGAGTTGCCGAGCGGTTAGCCCATCTGTCTAACCGCGCGGCCTATGCGGTCTCCGTTGTTCTAGCCGCTCAGTACTGTAAATGTTTAGTCCCACATTGTTTGTATACTCTCTTTCTTATCTCCTCCATTCTATATAAGGGAGGCCATACCTTTGTAAATGATATCTTTTTTGGATAATAAAATTTCAATTATTCAAAAGTTTATTCGCTTGTCTTCTACTTTTCGCTTCTTTTCTCTACTTTCTAACATGGTATCAGAGCACACGGTCATTTCCCTCTGATTCTGTGCGCTCTCTGTTGTTCGCGGCTTGTTTTCCGCATTCTGCGACTTGCTTCGCGACTTGGCTTCTCTCTGTCCGCACGGCTTGTTTCTATCCGCGCGGCTTGTTTCTGTCCGCTGCCCTGTTCGCGCGGCTTGCTTCTTCTTCTCTTCTCCTACTGCTCTTTGTCGCCGCGACCTGTTTCCTTGTCGCCGCGCTCCTTGTTCTTTCCTCCCGCTCCGACTTCCTAGTCGTTGCGGTCTGTCCCTATCCGCGTGTGTTGTCTCTCTACTCGCGGCTTGCTGCTGTGATCTGCCTGACCGTGCGGGTTGTTCCTTTCTCACCCGCATCTTGGTCGCGGTCATCAGCTCTTCTCCTCTCTTCTGTTCGCTCGGCCTTTTTAGTCCGCGCGACCTCTTCCCCGCTGTGCCTTTGACCGCCTTCTCGCCGCTGCTGTGATCTGCCTGACCGTGCGGGTTATTACTTTCTTACCCGCATCTTGGTCGCGGTCACCTGCTCTTCTCCTCTCTGCTGTTCGCGCGGCTTCGTCTGTTTTCTAACCGCTTCAGTTCGCGCGGCTTCTTCTGCTTGCCGGGTTCTATGACTACCTCCGGTCTCACCACTACTCCTGCAGCTCCTTCTCCTCCTCCTCCTTCGGGCAACCTTGGCACTCTGTCCAAGCTTGTTGGCTCCAACTATCCCGATTGGAGTGTTTCTTTCACCTTTCTCCTTCGTTCTCAACGCAAGCGTCATCACCTCACCGATGACCCTCCTCCTCGCACCTCTCCTGAGTTTGATGACTGGGATGCGAGTGATGCTCTTGTTCGCACCTGGCTGGCCAACAGCCTTTCTGATGAGTGCCTTCCCGTCATTCGCCATGATGAGACGGTCAAGGCCGCATGGCTTCACCTCGCTGCTCTCTATTCTAAGGGGGGCCAGACGTCCCGCATTTATACTCTCTATGCGGACCTCTTCGCCCGCCCTTCCATGTCCCCAGCTGCGGCTTATCAGCAGGTTCAGGCTCTTGGGGCTGAAATCCTCCAGAATCGCCCCTTCTCCGCGGACTTGGCCGACCAGCACAAACACTTCCAGGAACTCCTGGTTGTTTGTTATCTTCTTCGTCTTCCCGACTCTTATGATATGATCCGCCAGCAGATCTTGGGTGAGGCGGAATCTCCTACTTTGGATGCCACTGCGGCTCGCATTGCCGCCGTTACTTCGCTCCTCCAGCGTCCTCTGTTGGCCTCCCCCCCTTCCCCGGACTCCTTTGCTCACCAAGCTCAGCGGGGGGGCCCTAGTGGCCGTGGCTCCTCTGGCGGACGGGGTTCCTCCCGGTTCTTCTGCTCTCACTGTGGTCGTACTGGCCATAGTGTTGACCGCTGCTGGCAGAAACATCCTCATCTTCGCCCTTCCGGTGATGCTCCTTCTTCGGCCTCCGCCTCTTCTAGGCCGTCTGCCTCTGTGGCCACGACGTCAGGTAGTGCCCACGTCGTTACCCAAGGTAAATGGCTGATTGACTCCGGTGCCACCAATCATATGACGGGCAACCCTCATTGCTTCTCCCGTCTTGAGACCCATGACCGCTTACCCCCTGTTCGTGTGGCGGATGGTTCCCCGTCTCCGGTTCATGGGACGGGCATGGTTCAACTCACTCCTTCGCTTTGCTTGGAGGATACCCTCTATGTCCCGAAGTTCCCGTGCAATTTGTTATCAGTTACTACTTTATGCCGGCAACTTCAGTGCTCCGTTTTATTCACTCCCACTACTTGTTCTTTTCAGGACCCGAGGACCCAGCGGACGATTGCTACTGGGACTGAGAGCGGAGGCCTCTACTTCCTCGACGATGTTTCAGCTCTTTCTGCCTACTCCTCCTCCACCGATCTCCTTCAGTGGCATCTTCGTCTTGGACATCCTCCTCCTCGGCTCATTCGTCAGCTTCTGCCCCACTTACCTCCCACCAGTTCTCCGCTCAACTGTGATGCGTGTCAGCTTGGCAAACATCATCGCTCCTCCTTCCCACCGAAGCAAGGCCGTGGCTCCTCTCGCATTTTTGATCTTATTCATTCTGATGTATGGGGTCCTGCTCCTACCCTCACAGTTGGTAGGGGCAGTTCCTATTTTGTCACCTTTATCGATGATTTTACTCGATGTACCTGGGTGTATCTATTAAAGGATCGCTCTGAGCTATTTTCTGTTTGGCACTCTTTTTACTTTATGATTAAGACTCAATTTGCTCTTTCTATTAAGGTCTTACGTTCTGATAATGCCAAGGAATATCTGTCTCATGAGTTCTCCGCGTTCTTTCACCAACACGGCCTCATTCATCAAACGACTTGTGTTTACACCTCCCAACAGAATGGGGTGGCGGAGCGTAAAAACCGTCACCTGCTTGATGTTGCGCGTACTCTCATGACGTAGATGCACGTCCCTCGCTCCTACTGGGGCTACGCTGTGCTTCTCGCTTGCTATCTCATCAATCGCATTCCCTCCACGGTCCTCCACGGCCGGACTCCCTTCTCCCTTCTCTACCCCCACCAGGAACCTTTTCCTCTTCCTCTCCGTGTCTTTGGCTGTACGGCCTTTGTTCACGCTCCCTCCGCTACCCGCGACAAGCTTTCCCCCCGTTCCACCAAGTGTGTCTTTTTGGGGTACTCTACCACTCAAAAAGGCTATTGCTGCTTTGACCCCCTTCTCCGCAAGCAGTTTGTCTCCGCAGATGTGACTTTTTTCGAAAATGCTTCCTATTTCTCTCCTTCCTCTTCTCTTCCTTCTCTTCCTTCTGATATCTCCGTTTCTTCCACCCCTCTTCACGTTTTCCCACCTTCGTCTCCTCCTCCACCCACTCCTTCCCAGTCCGTCTCCCCACCCACCCCTCCACCCTCCTCTCTGCTGCCGTCTCTCTCTAGTCCCGGGCCAGCCTTCTCCGCCACGGACGCTCCGGTCGCTGACGCTCCTGTCGCCGACGCTCCCGATAATCTGGATGTTCCCATTGCCCTTCGCAAAGGGGTGCGGGCGTGTACTCAACACCCGCTCACGGCTGTTGTTTCTTATGATCAGCTTTCTCCTTCTCGCAGGTCGTTTGCCTTGGCTATCTCTGCTACTTCTACTCCCCGTACCTACCAGGAGGCTCTCGCTCTCCCTCATTGGAAGTCTGCCATGGATGAGGAGATGGCTACTCTTACTGAACGGGGTACCTGGACTCTGGTTCCTCCTCCCGTGGGCACTGATGTGGTTGGCTGTCGCTGGGTCTTTGTTGTGAAATTTCGCCCCGATGGCACTGTGGATCGCTACAAAGCCCGGCTGGTGGCCAAGGGCTTTACTCAGACTTATGGCGTTGATTACTTTGATACCTTCTCTCCGGTTGCTCGCCTCAGCACAATCCGGGTTCTCTTTTCTGTGGCCGTTAACCGGGCTTGGGCTATTTCCCAGCTTGATGTGAAGAATGCCTTTCTCTATGGCGATCTTCAGGAGGACGTCTATATGGAGCAACCTCCTGGGTATGTTGCTCAGGGGGAGACACGTGTCTGTCATTTGAAGAAGGCCATTTATGGCCTAAAGCAGAGCCCTCGGGCATGGTTCGAAAAATTCAGTGGTATTGTGGCAACCATCGGCTTTCAAAGGAGTTCGGCCGATCACTCCTTGTTCATTCGCAAAACGGCCTCGGGACTGGTGGTTTTAGCCGTATATGTGGATGATATTCTCCTTACTGGTGATGACCAAGATGGGGTGGACCTGACGAAGAAGCACCTCCGTCAGCACTTGGTCACGAAGGATATGGGCTCTCCAAAATACTTTTTGGGGATAGAAATCTCTCGGAAGCCTGACTCCTTGGTTCTCTCTCAACGGAAGTATGCCCTTGATCTTCTTCAAGAAGCAGGCTTGACAGGTGCCAAACCAGCTCATCTTCCCATGGCTGTTGGAGAGGACAAGACGTGGACGGATGAATCGCCTCCTCTATCTGATGTCACACGGTACAGACGTTTGGTAGGCAAACTCATCTATCTCACGGTGACTCGACCCGACATCGCCTACGCTGTAGGAAAGGTCAGTCAGTTTATGCAAGCTCCCAGGGAGTGTCATCTTCAGTCCGCCCTGAAGATTTTAGAGTATATCAAAGCAGCACCGGGCAGAGGGTTACTCTTCCAGAAGAATGGCCATCTGAGGGTTGAGGCCTACTCAGATTCCAGTTACGCAGATGACAAAGGCGATCGTAAATCCACGTCAGGTTTTTGTACCTTTGTTGGAGGTAATCTCGTAAGTTGGAAGAGCAAGAAACAGTCAGTTGTTTCCAGATCCAGTGCCGAAGCAGAATACCTGAGTATGGCGTCAACTACGTGTGAGTTAAAATGGTTGCGGGCTCTCATGCTTGACCTGGGCGAGGTATATGATTGTCCTCTCCCTATGTTCTGTGACAACAAGGCCGCTATACACATATCCAGGAATCCGGTCTTCCATGAGAGAACGAAGCATATAGAGGTTGACTGTCACTTCATTCGGGAGGAGATTTTGAAGAAACAGATTTGTACTCCTTTTGTCACCTCTGACAAGGAGTTGGCAGATATCTTCACCAAGCCGGTTTCTACTTCCTTCTTCCGCATTTGTGACAAGCTGGGCATGATTGATATCTATGCTCCAGCTTGAGGGGGAGTGTTGAAGTATTAGACCGGGCGGCTTAGCGGTCTGTTCCAGCGGTTTGTTGACCGAGCGGTCTGGCGGTCTCTCTGGTGCCTGGAGACCGGGCGGTCTATCGGTCTACCTCTGCGGCCTGTTCTATCCTGCTGGAGTTGCCGAGCGGTTAGCCCATCTGTCTAACCGCGCGGCCTATGCGGTCTCCGTTGTTCTAGCCGCTCAGTACTGTAAATGTTTAGTCCCACATTGTTTGTATACTCTCTTTCTTATCTCCTCCATTCTATATAAGGGATGCCATACCTTTGTAAATGATATCTTTTTTGGATAATAAAATTTCAATTATTCAAAAGTTTATTCGCTTGTCTTCTACTTTTCGCTTCTTTTCTCTACTTTCTAACAGCCCAAGACATTGAGGCCTAGTGTACACAGCCCACGACACGGGTGTGTCTTGGGTACATGGCCTGTGACACGGGAGTGTCACTGGCCATGTCCCTGTCGGGTTGAGATTGATTTTTGTACAGCCTGATGTACACGTCCACAAACACGGGCGTGTCTGAAGGCGTGTCAGGTGACACTGCCCGTGACACGGGCGTATCACATGGGCGTGTACTGGACTGGATAAGTCGGTTGAGCACCGCTTGAGGTACACGACCTGGGACACGGGCGTGTTACAGGCCGTGTCAGGCAAAAAATATGATTTTGTGGCAAAATCGTGGTTGTCCATTTCTTCAGCTGTGATCCAATGGCGGAGGTGTCGCCCTGTGTCCTTAAGGCCGGAAATGAGATGAGAATTCTCATTTGCCATTTGGCCTTCATCTTTCTAAAGTTTAGAGAGAGAAATAGAGGAAGAAGGAGGGGGAGGAAGAGGAGTTGGCCACCAGTGGTGCTGCGGAGTTCCGGCTAGAGATCCGAGGCCAGCATTGTGGAGGAAATGCCATTGCGGTTCTTTCAAGCCAGCTAGGAGCACATGGCGCCGAAGCGGTCTTCAAGGGTAACGATTTTTCTTCCTAGCCATGTGAAGGCTTCCTTTTTGGCATGTGCATGTGATTCCCCCACCAGAGGGTGGAGTGTTATGGGAGTCTCTTGGGTTGATTTATGGAATCCCTATTCATTTGGCATATAGATCCGGAAATGAAGTACGGAATAGACATGCTGTGTGAAGCCCATCTGGACAGGTTGGTCTGGATTGGTGATGTTGCATATACGCATCGGAGAAGACTCCGTGATAAACATGTAGTTTAGGAGTCGATGGGTTAAACCTGTGAAAGGTAGTAGCAGGAAGTACTGGAGTGGTAGTCCAGGAAAATACGCTTGTGATGTTTGTGCTATTGGGTTATACCTGTGAAAGGGAGTAACGGGAAGTACTGGATTGGTAATCCAGGAAATACCCTTTGTAATGCTTGATGTTCATGGGTGGTACATGTGAAGGGGACTAGCAGGAAGTACTGGCGTGGTAAGTCAGGAAAATACCCTTGACATTTGCGATAATTGTGGGGTTGTACCTGTGAAAGGGAATAGCAGGAAGTACTACTGTGCCCAGAAAAGACCCTCTGATGTTGTGATACGAATGGGTGTGATAGTACGTACTGGTGTGCCCAGGAAAACACCCAGGCTTTATGCCAAACAGGTAAGGTGAAACCGACCCGCGCCTTTGATTTAGCCGCGAGTACGTCGTACTCGGTGATGGCAAGGCATTTGAGCAATGGGGGGTGGATGATCCGACCTGCATTATGTCTGTCCGATGTGAGACCTGAAAGTGCGTTCTGTTGGAGCACATAACGAGAGTCGTAGGCCTGCGCGCCGTGATACAATGGGGGGCTACGATCCAATCCCGGTTCACTAAGACTATAATCTCCGGTTGCATGCCATGGAGAAAATGCTCAATGTTTTACCTTTGGTTGCGACCCTGATACGGTGGAGGGCAACTGGTTCGCCGGTACACCAAGAATGTGCCATGAGTGCACGGATCGTCGGGCCACGTGGCTGACGGTTGTGATGGAATGTATGTGCGTGAGAGCACAATGTATGATATACATATTTGCCTGTGAAATGCTATGCTTGCAGGGAAGGAATACCACCGCCCCGGGAAAGGGGTGAGGTCGTTATAATTTGGTCAGCTGAATGCTGACCGTTGCCTGTTTGCTACCGTTGGGTGGGCTGTCCCTGTGCAGGTGCTGGAGATCCAAGAGGGACGCATAAAGGCTGAAGTTCCTACTGCTGCTGCTACTGCTAGCCCTCGAAGGCTAAATGAAAATACTATGTTTGATTATACATGGCTGGCCTGCGCGCCAATGTTTGAGGCTACTGTTGTGTAAATCCCTGTAAGGCCATAAGGCCAGTTGACTTTGTATTTGCTACGATTCCTATTTTATATAAATGTGGAGCTTTTATATGGTGGACATTCATGTGTGTGAGTTCAGCTTCATGTTATAGGCTTCCGCTAGAATACAATGAGTTAGGATGCGCAACTCTGGTATCACTACGTGACTTCCCCGCCTGTTTTATGGTATATGCTGTGGGGCCCCGACCGGACCTTCTAGTATATACCTGTGAACGGATGGAGTCGTTACATTTTTGGTATCAGCTGTCTCGGTCTTTCCCTTTTGAATTCGTGGTCGAATTCTTTTGTGGGGTGGCGAGCACGTGTCTGTGTTAACCAAGTTAACACTAATGAACTCCGGAATGTCCACCGTGGGAATGTAAATACATGTGTTTGAGGAACCTGTGCGTTCCTATTTTGTTGTTTTGCTTGTGTGCGGTCGCTAATGTGAGTGTCTTGTTCACCTATAGGTGACGCTGAGTGGTGTGGGGCAATCGGAGCCCCAACGTTCTGATGAAAGTACGGCACAAGCTGAGGTGCCTACACCTCCGCCTTCTGCGGAAACTGTGTGATTAGTTGCTGAGGCATTGTTTGCCATGATCCAAGCACAGCCGATTGGGCAGGCACAAGGGCAGGCGCAGCCGACATTGCGGCCAGAACAGGTTGCGGCAAGGCCAGAACCTGTAGCGGTTATGGGTCCTCGAGCAGCTGAGAAGTAGTTGAAGCAGTTCATGAGCTTTAACCCGCCTACGTTTGCGGGAGTCGGATCTCCTACACAGGCTGAGGATTGGTTGTCGTGCGTCAAGCATATAATGATGGCGATCGGGACGGAGGAACATCAGAAAGTCACCTTAGCCACCTTCTTGCTGGAAGGAGAGGCTCGTTTATGGTGGGATGAGATGGAACTACACCACTTAGCTGGTCGACCGTTATCACAAGTGTCGATTGAGGAATTCTCCCGACTCTTCCTGGCAAAGCACCTCCCGGCGACACAGCGTATTGCCATGGAGAATAAATTCCAAAGGGTGACGCAAGGAGAAGGCAGTGTTGAAACGTACCTGCATGAGTTTACACGCTTGGGGTGGTATGCGTGTTCTATATTTGCTGATGAGCAGAGGAAGTCGAATAGGTTCTATGAAGGACTGCGGGACGAGTTGAGGTTCTTGCTCTCTAGTTCTGTGAACCAAGGATTCCAGGCATTGGTCGACACCGCGTGCGCGCTGGAAAAGGATATGAAGAGGGTGCATGAGAAGCGGGCCTTGGCTGTGACACAGCCGAAATTCAAGGTGCCCCGACCAGCGAAGTCATTTTTCAAGAAGAGATGGGGCAAGAGGTCCAAGTCGGCTGGACAAGATCCTTCGTCAGTTTCCTCGGGAGCAACGTCGGGGGCCACTTCAAAGCCGGAGACTCGTACATGCTTTAATTGTGGATGGGTGGGGCATATAGCCCGTGATTGTCGGGTACTGCCAAAGAGTGAAAAGAAGGCAGGAGCATCGTATGCGGAGAAAGGAAAGGCAGTCGTGGAGTCCTCTGCCTCGCAGGCGCAGCCCCGAGTCTACAATCTTGTCCTGCAAGAGGCCATTAAGCAGAGTGACGTCGTCACAGGTACGAGTTATATATTGCATGCTTTGTATTGCATATTTATATGCTGCTTGTGTGTGTGACATGATTGTCACAGTATTTGTGATGATTCGAAACACGCTGGCGCGAGCACTGTTTGATACGGGTGCTTCACATTCTTTTTTGTCTAAAGAGTTCATAGCGCGACTTGGGATACCTAGTCGTGTGAAGACAGATAACATCAGAGTGGTGTTGCCGAATGGTTGTTTGATGCTCGCGGATCAAGCTTGCGATGTGGAGGTACAAATAGGAAGTCGGGACTTCTGTTTGACTGCATCTGTATTGCCGATATCGGAATT
The DNA here is from genome assembly GCA_039583875.1 of Platanthera guangdongensis. Taxonomy (NCBI): domain Eukaryota; kingdom Viridiplantae; phylum Streptophyta; class Magnoliopsida; order Asparagales; family Orchidaceae; genus Platanthera; species Platanthera guangdongensis. The sequence continues at coordinate 149,650,883 of CM077167.1, forward strand.
CGATGTGATCTTGGATATGGATTGGCTCGCGGAGCAGCATGCCTTGATTGATTGTAATGTCAAGGAGATCACGCTCGACCAGAATATCGAGCAGGAGACTAAGTTCGCGGGGATGCGAGGAGTGGGCAGGACGTTGATGTCTGCACTCCAAGTAGTCAAGGTTGTTCGGAAGGGCGCGGAGTGCTACTTCACGCTAATTCAAGTTGTTGAGCCTAAGGCCGGTATGAGAGATGTTCCGGTGGTATCAGAATTTGCAGATGTATTTCCAAAGGATCTCCCTGGGCTACCACCCTAGCGAGAGATTGACTTCACGGTCGATTTGGTGCTCGGTGCGAAACCTGTGGCCCGCTCGCCATATCGCGTCGCGCCAAAGGAAATGGAGTAGTTGAAAGTCCAACTGCAAGAGTTGTTGGAGCAGGGTTATAAACGCCCAAGCATGTCACCTTGGAGCACGCCTGTTCTGTTTGTGAAGAAGAAAGACGACGGCTTGCGGTTATGTATTGATTACCGCGAACTGAACAAGCTGACCGAGAAGAATAAGTATTCAATCCCACGGATTGATGAGTTGTTCGATTAGCTGGTGGGGTCAACCGTCTACTCCAAGTTGGATTTGAAGTCTGGTTACTACCAGTTGAGGATTCGGGAAGGTGATATTCCCAAAACCGCATTTGGAACACGTTACGGGCACTATGAGTTCACAGTAATGTCGTTTGGGCTGTGCAATGCGCCCTCGGTGTTCATGGACTTGATGCACCTAACGTTCCGAGAGTACCTGGATCTGTTCGTGATTGTGTTCATTGATGATATTCTGGTGTACTCACAATCGAAAGCCAATCATGAAAACCACTTGCGGTTGGTGTTGAATACGTTGAGGAAGAATAAGCTCTACGCCAAGTTCTAGAAGTGCGAGTTTTGGCTATTGTCAGTGGCTTTTCTAGGTCATGTGGTAAGCGGAGAGGGCATAACAATGGATCCGGCAAAGACTAGTGCCATACAAGAGTGGCCAGTGTTGTCTTCTATGGCTGAAGTCAGGAGCTTCCTTGGACTAGCAGGCTACTATAGAAGATTTGTTGTGAACTTCTCGCGGATCGCTTTGCCTCTAACCATACTGACGAGAAAGGATCAGAAGTTCTTTTGGACGCCAGAGTGTGCACGAGCTTTTGAAGAGCTGAAGTGTCGGTTGACCACGGCGCCAGTGTTGACGTCGCCATGTGATACTGATGGATTTGAAATCTACAATGATGCTTCAGGGAGCAACTTAGGCTGCGTTCTTCTGCAAAATGGGAAAGTGATTGCTTATGGCTCTCGCCAGTTGAAAGTTCACGAGCGAAATTATCTCGTCCACGACCTAGAGTTGGCGGCGGTGATCTTTGCACTGAAGATGTGGAGACATTATCTGTATGGCGTGAAAGTGAACATCTATATAGACCACAAGAGCCTAAAGTACTTACTGGAGTATAAGGACCTGAATATGCGACAATGAAGCTGGTTGGAGTTTCTTGGGGACTACACATTTGTGATTCATTATACTCCCAGGAAGGGAAATGTGGTCGCAGATGCCTTGAGTCGGAGAGCTCCGGCAAGGGCAAGCTGGTTGCAGAGGCATGATGAACGTCTAATCCAGGAGTTGGAAGCGTTAGAGATTTCTTGTGTTGACAAGAATGCTACAGCCGATACATGTTTGAACTGGACGGAGGTGCAGTGTGACCTTGCGGACAGGGTTTGACGAGCAACGGAGCTGGATGAGAGTCTATAATGCTATGCCAAGGATGGGCCAGAGGGCAAATTCTCCTGGAATGACGGTCTTTTGCGGAAAGAGAGTCGTTTGTGCGTCCACGGTTTAGGTAAGTTGAGGGAAGAGTTGATGTATGAAGCTCACTATACGAAGTACTCGATTCACCCTGGGAGCACAAAGATGTTCAAAGACATGAAAAGGCTGTTCTGGTGGCCAGGGCTAAAGAAAGGTGTTGCTTATTATGTGGCCAAATGCCAAACTTGTGCTATGGTGAAGGCGGAATGCCAGAAGCCTGGCGGTTTCTTGAAGTCGTTCTCGATTCCGGAATGGAAGTTCGATAATATTTCCATGGATTTCGTGCACGGGTTGTCGAGATCTCAGCGCAGAAATGATTCAATCTGGGTAATTGTCGACCGGCTGACGAAGGTGGCACACTTCCTTCCAAATAAACGGAACAATTCTGTGGAAAGTTTGACAAAGCTTTATGTTGAGCAGATTGTGCGGCTACACGGTGTTCCTAAGAGCATCGTAAGTGATCGCGATGGGCGGTTCACATCGAATGACTGGAGGCTAGTTCATCAGCTGTTGGGCACAAAGTTAACATTCAGTACGACCTTTCATCCCCAAACAGATGGCCAAACTGAAAGGACCCACAGAACGATGGAGGACATGCTCCGTATGTGCGCCTGGACTTTGGGAAGAGATGGGAAGATCATCTCTACATGGTGGAGTTTGCCTACAATAACAACTACCAAGCGAGCATCGGTATGGCACCGTATGAAGCTCTGTATGGAAAGAAGTGTCGTACTCCTTTAACTTGGGTAGAAGCAGGCAACTCCAAGTTGTATAGGTGTAATGACATCAAAGAAGCAAACTCGACGATACGCACTATTTAAGAAAGGCTACTGATAGCCCAGGATCGTCAAGCGAAATACTACAACGCCAAGCACCGGAATGTGAAGTTCGCGGTGGGTGATTGGGTATACTGGAAGATCAAACCCTTTAAAGGCGTATCCAGGATTCGATATTTGAAAAAGTTGAGCTCGCGGTATCTGGGTCCATTTGAAGTGGTGGAGCGAGTTGGGGAAGCTGCATATCAGCTAGCTCTTTTGGCAGACTTGGGTGGATTACACGATGTGTTTCACATCTCGTTGCTTCGGAAAGCAGTAAAGGATCCAACTCAAGTCATCGAGAATGATCGTGTGTCGGTGGAGTATGGGCTAACGACGAAGGTTAGGCCCATTCGGATCTAGGATCGTACCGAGAAACAGTTGCGGAACAAGACGATCGGGATGGTCAAAGTCCGATGGGACAATTGCGGTCGTGAAGAACTCACATGGGAGCGAGAGCAAACCATGCGAGCTGAGTTTCCCGAGCTCTTTGTGTAACTGTTGTGCAGTGTGTTACGTTGTATATACAATTGTGGAATGAAACCTCTTCTGTTGAAGTCCTTACTTGCTGCAAATTTTGGGGACAAAATTTTTGTAAGGAGGGGAGGGTTGTAACACCCCAAATCCCAGAATTTGGCAAAGTTGGGTGACACGGCCTGGGACACGGGTGCGTCCCAGGGCGTGTCCTGCTCGGTTGACCAGTCGACGAGCATTCAACGAAAATCCGTTCGACAAAAAATGAGGGCACACACCCTCTGACACGGGCGTGTCAAAGGCCGTATCCTCTACGGGTCGACGAATTTCAGCTCGACGAAATTGAGCTAGGGCATGTCTAGTGCCGTTTATGGGCACACGGCCTGTGACACAGGCGTGTTACAGGCCATGTCCTTTTCTGGATGTGCCCAAGACATTGAGGCCTGGTGTACAAGACCCACGACACAGGTGTGTCTTGGGTACAGGGCATGTGACACGGGCGTGTCACTGGCCATGTTCCTGTCGGGTTGAGATTGATTTTTGTATAGCCTGATGTACACGGCCACAGACACGGGCGTGTCTGAAGGCATGTCATGTGACACGGCCTGTGACACGGGCGTGTCACATGGGTGTGTACTGGACTGGATAAGTCGGTTGAGCACCGCTTGAGGTACACGGCCTGGGACACGGGCGTGTCACATGCCGTGTCAGGCAAAAAAATATGATTTTATGGCAAAATCATGGCTTTCCATTTCTTCAGCTGTGATCCAATGGCTGAGGTTCCTCCCTGTGTCCTTAAGGCCGGAAATGAGATGAGAACTCTCATTTGTCATTTGGCCTTCATCTTTCTAAAGTTTAGAGAGAGAGAAAGAGAGGAAGACGGAGGGGGAGGAAGAGGAGTTGGCCACCGGTGGTGCTGCAGAGTTCCGGCTAGAGATCCGAGGCCAGCGTTGTGGAGGAAACGCCGTTGCGGTTCTTTCAAGCCAGCTAGGAGCTCATGGAGCCGAAGCAGTCTTCAAGGGTAACGACTTTTCTTCCTAGCCATGTGAAAGCTTCCTTTTTGGCATGTGCATATGATTCCCCCACCAGAGGGTGGCGTGTTATGGGAGTCTCTTGGGTTGATTTATGGAATCCCCATTTATTTGGCATATAGATTCGAAAATGGAGTACAGAATAGGTGTAATCCCCCAAAATTCGAAAAAAGGACGAGTAGCATTGAGAGCCAAGTTTGGGTCTTGGTAAGGGTCACACGGTATAGGACACGGGCGTGCCCATGACCGTGTCGCACCGGGTTCGTCGAGAGCCCGGGAAGTCGACGATTTTCGCTCGACGAAGTTTCGAGATAGGGAACACGGCCAAGGACACGGGCGTGTCCATGGACGTGTCGTGTCAGGTTCGTCGAGAGCCCGGGTGGTCAACGAACTGCGTTCGACGATATGTCGAGATAGTGAACACAGCTTGGGACACATGCATGTCCAAGGCCGTGTCGTGCGCGTGTTCGACGAATTTTCCACGAGGTCGACGAAGAGGCAGTCGACGATCGTCGAGACTTCGAACATGGCCTGAGACACGGGCGTGTCCCAGGCCATGTCCTTATCGAGTTGTGAGTCATGCCGTGTAAGGGGGTTGAACACGGCCTGGAGCCCAGGCGTGTTCGGCATGACACGGTCATGTCAATTTCGACACGGGCATTTCGTTTGCCCGTGTCCTTCTCGAGTGGTTTTTGAGGCTGTGTCGATGGAGGAACACGCCTAGCAACACGAGCGTGTACTGCATGACACGGGCGTGTCAGCTGTGACACGGGCGTGTTCCGAGCCCGTGTCCTGTTTCTTGGTGCGATGGTTTTGGCGGCGATTGAGACACACGGCCTTGGATACTGGCATGTCTCAAGCCGTGTTCGGCCCAGGTATTTTGATTTTTAGTTCGGATCGTGGACGTTCGTTTCCTTCTTTTGGGATCTGATGGTCCAGGGTTTCCCTTGCTGAGTTAAGTCCGGGAATAGGGTTTAGAAACCCTCATTATTCTTCAAACACTCTCTTTCTAAGATCTAGAGAGAAGGGAAAGCAAGGAAGGAGGGGAAGGAGAGATCCGACTGCCGGAGAAGATTCGGTGCTCCAAATCGCGAGCCGAGTCCAGATCCGTGGACACAAGACCGTTGCGAAGATTTTCATCTGGCTAAGTTGCCATGGCTAGGAAGAGGGGTCGGAAGGTAACGACACTTCTCCTCTTGGTTTTAGGATGCATGTTTAACATCTTTTACTTTCTAGTTTTTGGGCACCAAACTATCAAATGAGAGGGGTTTGGGTCGCCATGGTTCAAGAGAAATCTCTGGGTCGATTGAGTCCGTCCCCGGCATGTTTTTGCATTAGAGATCCGCTCCGCTAATGGATTAGGCATGGTGGGTGAAGCCGTAGTCGCGACCGTTAGTCCGACTCGGTGATGTTGCATACAAGCTTTAAGGATTCGTAGATATCTGTTGCGGCAAGATGTCGTTTGTGATGTATGTGATGTTTTCCCCCTTTTCTCGAGTGAGTACGTGTAGTCGGAACCGGACAAGGTTAGTTCCTCAAGGACGGTAGATGGTTTCCTTGGTGGACAAGGTTAGCTCCGCATTGGCGGTAGATGGTTTCCTTGGTGTGCGGGGACGTTGCAGTACGAATGAGGGATTAGGGTGGGAATGGTATTTGGATTGTAATGTGCTAAGGCGTGGCTTTGTCTCCGTGGTCGGCTGGCTCTCCCATGACATGCACAGATGGCAGAAAAAGCCCTCCGAGAAACTGTGGGATCGGCAAAGAAGGGAGCGCACAGGAGGAGGGCGGGCAGAGCGGCGCGGGAGGAGCGGGATCGGCGATGCGAGAGACGCGGGAGAAGCAGGAGAAGCGGGATTGGCGATGGAGAGGCGGGAGAAGCGGCGGACTCACATCGACACAGTGTAGGAAGACGCGGGATCGGTCACGCGGGAGACGTCGCAGGTCGGCGATGCGGGATGCGGGTTCGGCGATGCGGGATGCGGGTTCGGCGATGCGGGATGCGGGTTCAGAGATTAGGGATCGGAATTGGGATAGAGGAATCCCTCTGATACCAAATTAAATGAGAGAAAAATAAGATTAATTTATTCTTCCACTATCAGGGGATAAAATAGGAGATCTGAATACAAATAAAGGTAGTCTGCAATGTGGGACTAAACCCATTCCAGAAAATATGTTAATAAACCAGAAAATAAGTCAATACTTTTTGAATCTCTCTTCCCGTTGGCGATAGAAGCAACCATCAACCAGTCCACTTGCCTCAGATCTAGTGTTTGGACCTTTGGTCCTCCCTCTCCTAGTAATCTAGCACTTCCTCGTCTCGTCTAATCACCCTATCCAGACTTGCATACCATCCCTAGATCGTGCGTCAACCACATTTTGTTTGTCAACCGTTCTAGCCTACCACGGTCGATCTAGATCACGCTCCTCAACTCTTATGTCGGTTGTGTCGAAAGTGTCGCCACCGTAGTAGTCTAAGTTGTAATATGTTATCTTTCAAGTCGTCGTAGTCTGTTTCTGCATTTACCCCGGGTTGAGGTAGTTTGGTTGTTTCCTTACTTTAGGTTTTCCCTTACTCAAGTATATGTACGAGTAAGGGATCTCCTGGATAGTTAATTATGTATTATTTCCTTTCCACTTGGTATCAGAGCTAGGTTACCACCCGTGCCGTAGTCTCCCGTCCCCCCCCTGACCGCATCTGTACCTTCTCGCTCCGATCAATCCGCCTCCAACTCCTGCTCGCACGTTAGGGATGATAGGCATCCTTCATGCCACCGCCGACTGCTGAGTGGAACGTTGCTGCCGTTCCTCCATGACGCAGTTCACATGTTCCTCCACCGCATAGTCTGCTTCGTTCCTCCTGCTCGCCCGTGCCGTCAGCCATCGATTTCTCCTTCTCTTGCGCCAGATCGGTCGTGCCGTCGTCCTGTTGTCGTCGTGCCGCCGTCTCGTTGCGCCAGATCGGCCTTGCCGTGTTGTCGTCCTGTTCATGTCGTCTGCCTTGTTGATTAACAGCCTGCTGGTGCTGTCATCTTCTCGTGACACCGACCTCCCGTGCTGTCATCTTCGCCAATGAAACTGCCGCACCTAGATGGTTGCTATTGCTATGGTTGCATTCCGTTGCCCCTCTTGTGACTTATATATGATGAATTGATGTGTTTGCCGCTAATCGCTCCCTCTGGTTTTTTTGGTTTTCTTTTTTCGTCAATATGGGCGATCCTGATTCTTCGGTATCCTCTCTGGGTGTGATCCAGCCTCAAATGGCTGAGCCTCAGAAGCCACATGGACACTCCAACTCCTTGAAGATTACCACAGTCCCCTTGGATGACACGAAATATCTTGAATGGTCTCGTGCCGCCCAACATGTCATCCGTATCCAACAGATGTTTGGATATATCGATGGGACGATTAAGTAGCCCCCTGTGACTGATCACTCCAGGAAGCGTTGAGATTCTAACAACTCTCTAGTTGTTTTCTGGCTCCTGTATTCGATGTCTCCTAAGGTCTATCAGAGTTATATGCTGATGGACTCAACTTTCAAGATCTGGACACGTGCTCGCAAAACATACTCTCAGATTGGCAGTTTCACTCAGGTTTATGAGCTCACTTGCCATATTTTGAAGTTGCGCTAAGGATTGATGACTGTTTCATCACTCTTCTCGGAGTTTGAGCGTCTGCATCAAGAACTGGACTACTTTGCACATTTCACTCCAGCGTGTACAACTGATGTCGTCCAGTTAAAGTAAAGGGAGGACCGCTTTCGTCTTCATGTCATCTTGATGGGATTGAATATGAAATTTGATATTGTTCGGACACATGTTCTCCGCCTCTCTCCTCTCCCCTCTCTTTGGGAGGCTTTAAGTATGGTTCTGAGTGATGAAGACCACCACAAGTCTCTCAGTGTTATGACTCCTCCAGATTGTTCTGCCCTGACTAGTGTTGGTCGTGGGTGATGCTACCGTTCTCATGATGCTGCTTACACTATAACACTACTAATGTCTATGATGAGTCCCAGTCTCCTGTTTCTTCCTCTCTTACAGCACATGAATTGGATGTTTTTCTGTTAACGGATCGTTGTCCTTCATTGCGGGTAAAGACGACATCTCTTGTTCTCCGTCCATATCTCTTCCCTCTGTTCTTCATGTTCTCTTCTTTTCTCGCAATTTACTTTCCATCAACAATATTACAAAATCTCTTAACTGCTCTGTAACTTTTTTCCCTGATTCTTATGTTTTTCAGGAACTGTATACAAAGAGGAACATTGACAGTGGTAGGTGCAATGACAGCTTGTACTACCTGGACACTCATCCCCTCTCTCAGGCTCTTTCCCGTTCGACTATTACTGCGGAGGATGTTCGTCACTAGCACCTGCGTCTAGGACATCCGTCCTCCGTTTATCTGCAAAAACTATTTCCTGCTTTTTTACCTTTTCTTCAGAACTTTTCTTGTGATGAATGTGATAGGTCTAAACATGTGTGATAGACTTCTTCACATCTTTCTTTCCCTAGTAGTGTTCCCTTTGATGTTATACATTCTGATGTTTGGGGGTCATCCCCTGTTGTATATTCAACTGATTTTCGATGGCTTGTCACTTTTATTGATTGCTTCCCATGTACTACGTGAGTTTATCTGTTGAAAAAAAAATGAAGTTTTTCTTTGTTTCAAAGTTTTTCATAAAACGGTGCAAACACAATTTAATGCTTATATCTGTATTCTTCAAAGTGACAATGAGGGGAGTATGATGATCGGGGTACCTTTGGCTCTTACCTCACGTCTCACGGTAGCATCCACCAAAAAACTTGTGTTTACACCTCTACTTAGAACGGAGTGGCCAAACGGAAAAATCGGCACCTCCTCAGGGTTGCTCGTTGTCTCCTATTAACGATGCACCTCCCTAAACCATGTTAGGGTGATGCGGTACTTACAACTGCTCACCTTATCAACTGTCTTCCTTCTCGTGTCCTTTCTTTTACTACTCCTTTAGCTCGTCTCTCCATCTCTGGCGTGGTTCATACTTCTCCTTTGCCACCCCGTGTCTTTGGGTGTGCCTGTTTCATGCATGTGCACCAATCCCATCGTGACAAATTTAACCCTCGGGCTCAACATTGTGTCTTCCTTTGTTATTCTTCCACGACGAAAGGGTATCGCTGTTATCACCCCCCCACCCCCTCTCGTCATATGTTATATACCATGGATGTCACTTTCCGGGAGGGGGAGCCCTATTTTCTGTCCTCGACTCATTGTTTTCGTCAGGGGGAGAGTGGTAGTGATACAGATGTTACTCATGTCCCTCTTCCTCTTCTCCCTTCCATCTCCTTCATTCCTTCACCTCATTCCACTCTGATACCCATAGCTCCTATCCCGGTTCCGGACTCCTCTACTACGATTTCTCTTTTTCCCCATGTATACCATCGTCGTTTAGGTACACAGGCCACCATAGATCCAACTCTACAGTTGCCGACTTCAGACTCAGATTTTGATGATGCTGATCTGCGTATTCCTCTTGCTTTGCTAAAGAAGTGTAAAACTACTTGTACGCAACATCCGATTTCTAATCATGTGGCTTATCATCATCTTACTATGATTCATCAGACTTTTGTTTCATCATCTTACATAGGCTATGCAAGATGAGATGTCTATCTTGGACAAAAATCACACGTGGGATATCTCCGCTTTCCCTTCAGGAAAGAAAGCTATAGGTTCCTGGTGGATCTTCTCTGTTAAGCAGAACCAAGATGGCAGGTGGAACAGTACAAAGCACGTCTGGTCGCTCAAGGATACACCTAGACTCAAGGAGTTGATTATCAGAAGACTTTTGCTCCCGTAGCAAAGTTGGACTCTATTCGGATATTGTTATCATGTGTTGCTTGCCTGGACTGGGACCTCCATCAACTGGACGTGAAAAATGTGTTCCTCCACGGTGAGCTTGAGGAGGAGGTGTACATGAAATTTCCTCCAGGTTTTGTGAAGAAAAGAACTGAAGTGTTTGTCTGCCGCCTAAGGAAATCCTTATATGTCCTGAAGCAATCACTTAGGGCCTGGTTAAGGAGATTTCTCACGACGATGCTCAAGTTTGGGTACAAGCAAGCTTAATCTGATCATACCATGTTTATCCAGAGACATGAACATCGTGTTGTGGCTCTCATTGTCTACGTGGATGAGATCGTGATTACTGGAAATGACACAGGAGATTGTCAATCTCAAGACCCTCCCGTCTGCAGAATTTGAAGTGAAAGACTTGGGAATATTACGACACTTCCTGAGTATCGAAGTGGTCAGATCTGAGCAGGGTATCTTTATATCTCAACAAAAGTACATATTGGATCTCCTAAAGGAAACGGGTATGCTCGGTTGTGTTCCTGTGAACACCCCTATGCAGTTGGCATTCTCCTAGAATCAGACATCAAGAAGCGGCGTATCGTTTGCTACAATATTTAAAGAAAGCTCATGTTTGTGGTCTCTTATTCTCCAGGAACAACTTGAAGATTGAGGTTTTCATCGATGCTGCTGGTTACCGTGATTACAGGAAAATCCACAACAAGATACTGCTCCTTTGTTGGTGAAAACCTTGTAACGTGGCGTACCAAGAAGCAGAATATGGTGGCTAGATCAAGTGCAGAGGCAGAATATTGTGTCATATCTCAAGGCTTATGTGAGGGGCTATGGTTGCGTACTGTGTTACAGTATATGGGTTTCTCTGTGACAGCCCCTTTCTCTTTGTTCTGTGACAATAAAGCAACCATTAATATTGCTCATAACCCGGTCCAACATGACAGGACAAAGCATGTTGAGGTTGATTGACACTTTATCAAAGATCACTTGGATAAAAAACAGTTGTTACTCCGTTTGTTCATTCCAAAGATCAGCTGGTCGATGTGTTTACCGAAAGCTTGGGGCGTGACGTGTTTACCGACGATATTCAAAAGTTTGGGATAACCGACATCTTCGGTCCGACTTGAGAGGGAGAGTTGTAATATGTAATTTTTCAAGTCGCCGTAGTCCGTTTCTATATTTATCCCGGGTTGGGGTAGTTTGGTCTTTTCCTTGTTTTAGATTTTCATTTACTCAAGTATATGTATGAGTAATGGACCTCTTGGATAATTAATTACGTATTATTTGCTTTCCACTATCTATTGCACCTCAATGCACCGTCAAACGGAGCTCTCTATGGATGCTGGAAAGCAGAAGCATGGCCCACAAAAAAAGATGTTTCCTCCTCCATTAAGTCCCTATTTGGGCAGGTGGATCCTCGCCAGGTTTGGAAACAACCTATTTTGGCACGTCATATTTGGAGAATCATAACTTTCTAACTGTAAGAAGCCACAAAACATGTAACTCCAATTCGGAAAGGCAAGAAAATGCTTTACATGCCTAAATTGTCAAATGCATGCTCGGTTTGGCTTAAGGGACTTACTTACAATAAGCAAACTTCAGGTTGGAGGCATATTTCAGAATATATAAATAACAACTTGTTTTATGTTGAAGGTGTTGAAAGAGGACTTTACCTTGATCTAGCTCAAATTATTCTAAGTAGTGTAAGAAAATCTCTAAACACTATGACATGGGTTGAAAGACCACCTCCAAAGATCAAAAAGGAGGATTTTGCGAATCAAATCAATGCAAATGTGATTGCAGATCACCATCTTAAGGCAAATAAAGAAGGCTAGAGCATATAATCGTCTTTGCAGAGACGTCCAGGTTGGGTCGACATTGTGCTCTCCTCGTTCGAGAGGGCTTGTCATGCATCCGAGGGTAGAGTGATGAGAGTCAATTGGATCCAGGAGATTCAATATAAAAACACCAAAGAATTGTATTATTGCAACACTACTAGAAATATGAGTTTTGGCTACACTTTTTGTAACACCATGCCCGTCACAAAGAATATAACAGATGATCCGACCGGGGTCCGACGCCATATTCAACGAACAGACTGCGGAGTTATGAAACGAAACGAAACGAAACGAAACATCCAACCAGCCTAACACAGAGTTTCACAACTAACGGAAGTATTTAATATAGATAACTCATCAAAGGAATGTCCACTAAAATTCACTGGAATGAATGTACACAAAAGAGTTTGGCCATAAAGCTTTACAAACCGGTGTTCATGTTTACATAACAAAAGTGAATTTCATACATCGGCACGCAGACCGACAACACATGAAAACAGTAAACGGGAACTTGGGCCTACGAGGGCCAGCACAGTAAAGGGGGCTTCAGACCGCCACTACCCGCTCGGCTCGCCAGTACCAACACAAGTACATTCCATGAAGACGTGCCAAAATAAAGCAACATTCAGCTTTAGATGACCATAATTATAACAACCTCACCCCATACCCGGGACGGTTGTACTCCATCCCTGCAAGCAAGCATAGACACACACAGCCACACGCTTCGTGAACTCAGGACACATTATTAGATGTACTGAGATTCAAGTCTCACCTCCATTCTAAGCATCAACAACTTAGACGGCCAATTTTGAGCATTTAACCAATCAAGCACAACGAAAGCCATGTACTTTAGGAAATCTTGCCGGACGACATAGCACAGGTACATTTCAGTCACATCTCGTTGCTCAAATCGCCATGTCTATGAGACACGACGCGGGTCAGCCTCCCCTTTCCTGTTCATATCATAACCAACGTTATGTTCCACAGCCGGCACTCAAGGCCACCAAAGCTGGTCACAGCAGGCTCAACAGCTTAACATGCTACCTACCTTGTCCCCAGACATAGGCTTTGTAATCACAAATAAAGCTCTCTAGGAGCTATCGCCAGCGATATCACTACCGTTGCGCGATATTGACAAAACCACCAATCTGTCTCAGTCTCGTGTTTACACCCATCACATACAACTGCTCACTAGTTTCTACCAGCAGAGCTATCACCAGTGATATCACTATCGCGGGCGAAAGCAATAAAATTGTGTTTTTGTGGCAATCTCAGGTGTTTCCTGGAGACACCCTCCAGTACTTCTGCAGCAAACTGCATCACCCCAAAAGTCCGTAAACTACGCGTTTTTTTCCACAGAGTCCTCTCCGACACGCAAATCAATCATCATCAATCCAGATCAACTTGTTCAGATGAGCTTCATACATCATGTATATGCCTGTACAACGATCCGGACACTACATGCAATTTCTATCGGAGATACTCCGTATCAACCCGAAGGAAGTAGCTCACTCTATCAATTGATGGGGACTTCCAGGCAACGATGTCAAATAAGAGGACTATCATGTCCAAGTATCCAGAAGAAGAGTCGTTACCATCATAGATCGTTTCAGAGCCATGAAGTTGCAGTTGATCTGGATGGAATCACTCGCAACGCTTTCCTCTCCACGGATCTAGCTCTGGCTCGCGATTCCGACCTCAGAAGTTCCTCCAATTGCTTCAAATCTCCCCCTTAAGGGCTGAGAACCATCTCCCCTTTCTTCCTTTTCTTCTTTTCTCAAATTGAAAGAGAGAGAGTGATCAAGAGGAAATGAGAAGAGAAATCCCTTCTCCGGCCCTTATCACACGCAGGATTAAACCCAGTCATCTGATCCTAATGCCAAAATAAATGGATGACCCAGATTTAATCGGAGCATTCAAACCAAATCACTATCGTCGGGCGATATCATTATCGTTGGGCGATAGCTCAAACAGTGGCCTCTTGACCAAGTCAATGCCGCTCATCAACCGTTTCACAGCCAACTAATACGTGACTACCTGCCACGTGACACACTATCGCCTGACAATATCGCTATCGCCAGCGATAGCGCGAAAATTCTATTTGTTGCTTTTTAATTGAGGGAAAACTGAGGCGTTACACTTTTTTTGGTCAGGGTCTAAAAATCGTGGCTACTACACAGCCATTAGCCACGGTTACGAAAACTATGGCTAATAGTTTTTTTTTCTAAGGTTGTAAAAAGCATGGCTAATACATATGTATTAACCATGAAAAATCATAATCGTGGCAAAACAATAAATTATTTTCTAATATTAATTAGTTTTTGAGAAATACAGGTTTTTTCATCACGACAACTTTTATTTCTCATGCTCTCTTATCCCTTGAAAGGCACGGCTTTTTGAGAATCTTCATTCTCTTTTGTCATTCCCTCCCTCCCGTTCCCAAACCTATCATGTGCGTTCTCCGATTCTCCTTCTCCTCTTTGACGCAGTACATCATGTGCCTCCATTTTCACACCTCCTTCCTGATCACCATCCCTCCCTCACGATCCTGACAGCGATCCCACCAGCCCTCCATTTTCTCCCTGATACCCGACCTCGACAGCTATCTACATCGCGCCATCATCCCAACATCGATCCAACGTCAGCTACCTCTCCTCTCTCCGCCAAGGATGGTCGCAACTCCTCTCTCCGCCAAGGATTGTCGCAACTCCTCCTCATGCCATCTCCACCGACACGCTCCTGATTTTAACACCTGACATTCTACTCATTCATTGTAGGAATCGCAAGTTCTCACAATTTCCCCTTCTATTTTTTTATTCACACTTCAACTCATCACAGCCTCCCTCTTCACACCAGAAATTGAAGGTTTCTCCAGGCTTCCTTCATTGCAGGCAAGGTTGTCAGGATCGCGATCCAGATCATATGATCTTACGATCCTACGATCCAGATTTTGTAAATCGATCCTGATTTTGTAAAGTGATCCTCGATCCGACCCTACTATCAGATCCGATCCTATCTTGAAACGATTTCTTCTAGGATCTCGCTCCTGACAACCTTAATTGCAGGTCACTCTATTTCGCATCTTCGTCTTCACCAGGAACTACGATCCATAGTAAGTTCTCCCTATATCACTTAATTCAGAAATTTGGGAGAGATCCTTCAAGAAATTTCATTCAAAAAAGTACGATTTCTCAACTCATTCTTTATTTCAATCTGTTTGATTTCAAATTTTTACAACAAATGTGAAGAAGTTTGTCACGGATTTAGGAAGATTTCTCTGCAATTTTATACCTCTCAATGATATATTGAAGACAATGGTGTCAAGATGAGTCTTCATGATAGGTACAAAATTAGTTTATGATGGGGTGTTGAGTATAATATAATTAAAGCTAAATGGGACCCGCCTTAGAGTGGTATATCTATTCAGACTAGAAATATTAGGGTGATAAATATTTCTTAGTTATTGGTGCCAATTTAACTTGGACAAAGAGATTCTTGTTTGCTTCAAATTTCTTTTTCTCGTGCAGTTGTACATCTTCATAGTAAATTTCTTCTAATAAATTGACATTCTGCTCTCAATCTGGTGTAGATATGAGTTATCTTCAGTTCTAAAAAGATAATTTGTACTATATTAAGATAGTTTCTTCTTCCTAGAAAACTTTATCAAAACCATAATCTGGAGTTCGATACTGAAACAGTGTTAGATATATTATGGTAAGATGAGACTACAGTGTCTGAAATAGTGAAGAAGTATGGAATGTTAAATATTAAGGGAACAATAACACAATTATAAGGGATTGGGATCTTCAGTGTCATCATTGGATAAAGTAACATTTACGTTCTACTTCCATAACCATGAAAATTAGTAGTAAATTCTTGGCATATATCTATTCTCATTCTGTAAAAGTAAATAACTAAAGTTGTTTGCATCTATGGATAATAAAAGATCTGTGATTCTCATGTAACTGTGTGCATACTTTAGGATCAAGCTACAGCCCTTGCCTTGTAGCTTCATTTTTCCTAATTTAAAGCCATCAAAAGTATTACATATATCGTATCTTGATTAAATAAATGCTTCCATTCACTGGAATCTTTCCTGAGAGTGTATCGTGAAGACTGAAAAACCTTACCTTATACTCTTGTAGTATGGAGCTGTTCAATGCAGGAAGTCCTAGGTTCTTGGTTACTAATGCATATCTACTATGTATCGCATAAAATTTACACAAGCACATGCAAATTCATATTGACAATGTTTTGCTTGGGATAAAAATTACAAAACATTTAGACACCTATCTGATCTTAATACTTTAATAGTTTAATTAAAAATAATGGATCATAAGCTGGAGGCATTCAATCATGCATTTAACTGACGACTATGCTGCAATCAAAAATTTGATTGCATTTGATTGGAAAAACTTAATAAGTATTGCTGGATATGTAAAAGCTGATAAGTATTGCTTTATCAGATTGCTCAATTGATTCAAAAGTTGTTTAACTTCACAATCATCATGGATAGATCTAATTAGTCTAATGGAACAACCCATTAATATTCAGAAGCTTAAACCCATATGTTTAATGGAGAAGAAAGCCAAAGTCAAACTTTATATTGTAATAAAATTTATAAACATCAATTTTGCATGCAAATTGATAATACAAAAAATAGAGAACAAAAATAGCACAAAATGATAACAAGAGAAGAAAAAAATCACCTCATGTAGCTACAAGATGCTAACTTCATCTGGAAATAGGCTAAACGGAATCACATATCCAGCCTAAAATTTTTCGAGTACTGAAAGTAGAAGTATTACGTACTTAAAGTCCCCATATTAATATTTAGTTTGTCAAATATATATCATAAAAAATTTCTTGTTGTATCTTCCAGCTTCATCTAAGCTACTTCTTGTGACAAAGATTGGACTATCGATTATACATTTTAAAATCTTAAACAACTAACTCTATTTGAAAGAAATATTTAGTTATTTTTTCCTTGCCTCTTGCAACATTGTTGTAAATTAAATTATTTACCGATTTAATTGTTTGAAAAGTGTCTGGTCAGACTCACTTTCGTTTGGAAATTCTTTTAGATTCTGTTAGAATATGTAATCGACATGATAATGGTAATGACCACCGCCAAAAAAGTGAATGGATCGAGTTCCTTTGGTGTGATCGGACATTCAAAAATGATGATTCATAACCATTGTGTTCGCCACCGCCACCGCCATGCCCGAAAAGCCCATTGTTAATGAAATAAATGTAATCATTTGTTTAATCATTATTGTTTTTTTGGTAATTATATTACTGTAAGCTAAAGTCATGCATGGATGGACAAATACCTCATTCACGTGGCTATTGGAGTTTCTTATTGATGTTTTTCCAAACATAAAAATACCCAAGTCTTATTATGAATCTCAAAAGACTACTACATATTTTGAATTTTCTTACGAGCCTTGAGATGCATGCCCCAACAATTACATGATTTTTAAAGGTAATGATATTACACTTGAAAATTGTGAGATATGCGACGAGTTATGATATAAACAACTCAATAACAATGGAAGTAGCATACAAAATACAATTACAAAATGTTAGGAGAAGACTAGGGAAGTGGAGGCTAAAGAGAAAGCTAAGAGAGATTAGGGTTAGGAAGGAGGAAGAAAAGAAATTCCTCGATTTACTCTTGCATGCCTCCACACCAAGAGGCCCGGGTATATAAATAATCCTGGGCCAAGAGGGGCCTGTTGAAACCGGAACCCGGCTTCCTGTGGAGCTCGCCCTTGGGGAAGGGGGTGGTCTCGCGCCTACTTCGCTCCTGCAAGAAAAACGACAAAGCAAGGAGAAACAGACCCAAGGGCTCGGCAGGGAGGTCCCACCACAAACCCGGAAGATCTCAGAGCGCTTCCCCTCCTTAGCCTGAAGCTGAGCTAAGGTACCCTCAGAAAGCACTTGAAGATTTTGGGGAGAAGAGCACAGGGAAAAATCTGCCTTCTGGGGTACCCCTTGGCTCCTATTTATAGCTTTTGAAATCCGGACTGCCAATAACCAAAATAAATGACCTGAAATTACCAGAAAACCCTCGGTTGGTTCTGCCAACAGCCAAACTCCGCTGTTTTGAAGGGCTATAGGCAGACCAGCAGGGGTAAAACAGTAAAAAGTACCTCTGACCCCCAGGCGAGCTGGGAGCTCTGATCTCCCCGGCGTGCTCTGCTCGCCCACTGCTGCCGAGCTCTACTGCGAGAGCGCGAGTTGCAGCCCGCTCGGCGGATGCCGAGCTCGGGGTCGCCGATCGACGATCTCTGGCAGACGTTTGTCGAGCTCAGCCTCGCCCCTGTTGCTGCCGAGCTTGCCTGCTACTCCTAACCTGATATGCTCGCCCCCTGGTGATCCTGCTCGCCGGACACGAGCTTGTACACAATCCCTGCTCTTTTCGAGCTTGTCAAAAAGCTCGGAAAGAAACATCCAACCCGAAGTGTGCTGTCACAACCCGCATTTCCTCAACGAGTACCTCGTATCAGAGCAAGAGGAACTACGGGTTATGATGCCACGTCGTACAGAGGATAACTGCACACGCTCAGGCAACCTTTGACGCTTACGTTATGAGTTGAAATCCAACAGTTAAATGCAAGAAAACCTTTGGATTTAATTGCCGTATCCCTCGGCCTTAGGTATCAAAAACTGTATGTGTACGCGGAGGAAATCCTTTGTTTATTTATGCAGTCTCTATTGATACTATTAAGAAATCATCTTTGTTTACGTCATTTGGAAAATAAGTGTTTGGTAACCAAAACATGTTATGCATGGATACAATAATAGGTTTGGTTTAGCTTCAACATACCTAATGCAACCTAACATAAATTCTTCCCAAGAGCAAGAAGACATCATCCAAATGAGTCACATTAGCAGTCTATTATTCATACATCACAAGTAAAGAAAGCCACCAATGGGCGCCAACAAGCTGACACGAACCCATTGGGGCACATGTATGTCTGTACAATAAAGAAAAGAACTACCTCGCTCAGCAAGCTCGGCTAGCTCCCAAGAAACGCCTCCAACAAACCTAGCCGCTCAACCGGCTACAACCTGCACCTGAGGCATTCAAGAAAGAATACCTCAGCAATCCTCGAAGATACAACAAAAAGAAGAGCAGCTTGTTGATACAATATCATGAAGGGGCTTACCGACCCCGTAGCAAGATTTCATCTAAGTAAAATGAGTGAATAAAACAAGTGGAAAACGCACCAAAACACATGCCAAACGCACCAAGTGCGTACAAGTTTCATCAAGTCCTGCTCAACCCGCAGGAGCAAAAGGCAAAACACATGCCCATTCCATCATCCTTCGTACAAGAAACAACGCTACGAGTGAAACATAAGCAGTGGTTACATGCGATTCAGCAAGGGTCTTTTGGTGGCAGCCCTAAAGTGGAACGCACCAATAAAAACCAGCCCAAATCGGGGCCAAAATGGTGCTCTACACCACAAATCCAAACCCGGTGGCCACAAAGGCTTAACCCACACCACCCCTTACCAAAGCCGTACATACACGCTTCTGTCATGGTTCACATTCGCCTCGCAAAACTCACCATAAACCCATAACCCAAGCGCAACACCATAAGCAACTCTCACCATAACCCATAACCCAAGTACACACGTTCCCTTCCTTCGTCCTCACACATGACTACAAATTGCCAACGTAGAGTTTGATGCACTTCATCACATGAAAGAGTTTGATTAACCTAATTACATAAATCACATGTTTGGAACAAGAATCACATACTTTTGATCAAGGAGGAAACACATAAATTTGAAAGGCTACATGAACATGAATCAAATTAGCTACATGAATCACATGAACAAGAGAACTACATGAATTAACCTAGCATAGACTTGATAACTAAACAAAACTAAGCATGGAAGATCAAAGTCATTCAGGATAGGGAAATTTAAGAGCATAATAAGGCTAGTGAGGAAGAACCCAAAACAAGAAGAACAAGCTAGGAAACTTGAAAGAGAAACTAGCTATTTTGCACAATCAAAAACAAGAAAGAAGATTGGCAAGGGTGAAGAACACCGCTTGCCTGAACCGAGACGATGCCACGACGACTGCTCCTCTCTTTCCTTGCCTTGCTTGAGCCTTTCTCTCTTTCTTTCCCCTTGAGAATGAAGAAGAAGATGAAGAGAAGGTGAAGTGAGGAGTAGAAACTCTATTTCGGCCTTATTTTCTCCAGAACAGAGCTGTACCGTTAGATGCAGAATCAAGGAAATGAACGGCACAAAAAACTGGAAAAAGTCGATTTTCGTGCCGGTCACGCCCTGTGTCACGCCCGTGACGCAGGGCGTGTACCGTAAGCGGCGCAGAAAGTCGGCAAATCCAAGTTTATCCACACGGTACACGGCCGGGTACACGCCCGTGACGGGTCGGTCACGCCCGTGACCTAGGGCGTGTAGCCCGTGTCTCGACACCTCGTCGACCAAAAGTGTCGACACTCGACACAGCTTGACACGCCCTGTGACACGCCCGTGTCACAGGCCGTGTTCCCTCTCTCGACACCCGACACTCGACACTCAACACTCGACACTCGACACTCGACACTGCGGGACACGGCCCGTGACACGCCCGTGTCACGGGGCGTGTACCCCATTCGTCGAGCTCAACTCGACACAGGAAAATCGTCGAGTCGAGGAGGTCACGCCCAGGTCACGCCCTGGGTCACGCTCCGACACGCCCGTGTCGGGGGGCGTCACGCACAAAAACGACTATTTTTTCCTGTTTTGACAAATGTTTCTGTGTCGTCCTAGACCATTTTTGCCTTAAGAACTTTTTACCTTTTTTTGTTTCCTGTACCAGCAACTCAGTTTGAGCGACATTTCCCGGGCGCAAAAAAGTGCAAGCATTCCCTAAGAGGCCTCACCGAGTCCCCATCTGGACTCCGGTTTGCTGGGGAATCGTGCAACTCGGCTACCAAAACAGCCACTCGCAAGCCCGCGGGAAAAAACATGCTCGAACAACGGTCACAGCCAACGTAACGCCCATCACGCGTACGCAATCAAAAATCCGGGGTGTTACAATCACTCCCCCTAACAAAAAGTTTCGCCTCGAAACTTTTCAATCATTGTGATCTCAATCAAAAAAACAAAGTAGCAAATCAAAAACACCAATGCAACAAAAACACCAATTCACATACCAGCTGAATTAAGGGAACAAATGAGGGTGAGCCGCCCTCATTGTTGACTCGAGCTCACACGTCGCGCTTTCCACATTCTGATTTTTCCATAGCACCTTGACCATAGGAATCTTCTTTTTCCGCAACACGCGATCTTGGGAGTCCAATATCCGGATGGACATCTCCACATAAGAAAGGTTTGGCGCCAATGGCGGCACCACGTCCAACACTTGCATGTCATGTCGCACACATTTGTGAAGTTGGCTAACATGAAACACGTCGTGAACACCAGGAAAGTTCACGGGTAACTCTACTTTGTAAGCGGATGCATCAACTCGCGCAAGAATCTTGAAGGGACCCACAAATCTTGGGTCTAATTTGCGCTCTTTTCCAAACCTTTTAATCCCAACCATTGGGGAGACTTTCAAGAAAACGGAATCCCCTACCGCAAACTCTAATTCCGACCTTCGTCGGTTGACGTACTTTTCATATCGCTCTTGGGCGATTCAGAGCTTCTCCCGAATAACTCGTACGGAAACTTCCATGTCCTCGAGCGCCTCTGGGCCCAACAAAGGCCGCTCGCCAACCTCAGTCCAAAAGAGGGGAGTCCGACATCGACGCCCATATAATGCTTCGAACGGAGCCATTTGCAAGCTTTCTTGATAGCTATTGTTATATGCGAATTCCATAAGCCGCAAACGTTCATCCCATGCTCCGCCATACTCAAGAATATAGCATCGAATCATATCTTCTACAATTTGATTTACTCGTTCCGTTTGGCCATTCGTCTGAGGGTGGTAAGCAGTGGAATACCGCAAATCCGTTCCCAAACCCTCTTGTAGACTCTTCCAGAAATGAGAAGTAAAGCGGGAATCCCTGTATGATATGATATTGACTGGCACACCATGCAGTCGGATGATCTCGTTCACATACAACTCCGCTATTGTCTTCATCGGGTAGTTGACCTTAAATGGTATGAAATGAGCACACTTGGTCAATCTATCCACGATTACCCACACAGAGTCATGTCCTCGTGGAGATCTTGGTAGACCTGTAATAAAATCCATTGAGATGCTTTCCCACTTCCAGGTTGGAATCTCCAATGGTGTCAACTTGCCACCAGGCCTCCCATGATCAGCTTTCACCCGCTTGCAGGTATGACACTCAGATACAAATCGCGCTATATCTCTTTTCATTCCATACCACCAGACAATTTGTTTCAAATCACGGTACATTTTTGTTGAGCCTAGATGGTAGGCCATACTTGAGCCATGTGCTTCCCGGCACACCATCTCGCGAATGTCTCCAACTGCGGGAATACAAAATCGACCACGATACTTTAACGTGCCCTCCTCATCAAAAGAAAAATCCGGTAATTCACGCTTTTCAGTTCGCAGAAACAAATGTAAAAGATCAGGATCATCCTTTTGATGTTGTCTTGCAAGCAACAGCCATGAAAGTTCTTCTACCATCGAATGACTTTGCGGGTCATACTTGCCCACAAAAATATCCATCAATAGAAATTCCTCCACAAGACGGTCGACTGAAAGATGAAATAATTTCCCCGTCTTCCGACTCAATGCATCGGCCACAACATTCGCTTTCCCCGGATGATACTGAATGTCCACATCATAATCAACTACATATTCAAGCCATCGCCGTTGGCGCAGATTCAGTTCCTTTTGCGTGAAGACGTACTTTAAACTTTTATGATCCGTAAAGATTTTACACTGTGCGCCATATAGTAAGTGTCTCCACAACTTCAACGCAAAGATTACCGCTGCGAACTCCAAATCATGCGTTGGATAATTCTTTTCATGACTTTTCAACTGCCGAGACCCATACGCAATCACCTTTTTGTCTTGCATTAAAACACATCCAAGTCCAATGTGCGACGCATCCACAAAAACGTCATAATCTATCCCTTCTGTCGGCAAGATCAACACCGGAGCGGTACATAACATGTTCTTGAGTTCAAGGAATGAGGCCTCACACTTGTCATTCCACTCAAACGCCACATTATTTTGGGTTAAGCGAGTCAAAGGTGCGGCCAACGTCGCAAAACCTTCGACAAATCTGCGATAATAGCCGGCCAATCCCAAGAAGCTTCGAATCTCCTTGGGTGTCTCCGGTCTTCTCCATTCCATGACTGCAGCAATCTTTTCGGGATCCACTGAAATTCCATGGTGATTAATGACATGACCCAGAAAAGCAATTTGAGGCAACCAAAACTCGCATTTGCTTAGTTTGGCGAATAACCGTTGGTCTCGCAAAGTGGCCAATACCAACCGCAGATGCTGTTCATGCTCCTCAGCACTGCGGGAGTAGACAAGAACGTCATCAATAAAAACCACCACAAACTTATCCAAGTAGTCCTTGAACACCCTGTTCATCATATCCATGAAGGCTGATGGTGCGTTGGTCAACCCAAACGACATCATCAGAAATTCAAAATGACCATGCCTTGATCGAAATGCAGTCCGCGGAATATCAGATTCCCAGACCTTGAGCTGATGATAGCCCGAGCGGAGATCAATCTTCGAAAATACGGAACTGCCACGCAGCTGATCAAACAAGTCATCGATTCTTGGCAGTGGGTACTTGTTTTTAACCGTTACCTTGTTCAATTCCCGGTAATCGATGCAAAGCCGCATCGACCCATCTTTCTTTTTCACAAATAACACTGGTGCACCCCAAGGTGATGAACTCGGCCTGATAAACCCTTTTGCCAATAAGTCATCCAACTGGGTACGCAACTCTGATAGCTCACGCGGGGCCATTCTGTACGACGCTTTCGCAATAGGCCACGTACCCGGTTCCAAATCAATAACGAACTCGACATCACGATCAGGGGGAAGACCAGGAAGATCAGTAGGAAAAACATCTGGGAATTCACGCACAACCGGAATCTCCTCCAAACGCGGCAAAACAACACTAGTCCCCACAACTGAGACTAGACAAGCAAAACAGTCGGAAACAAACAACGTCCGAACACATACCGCCGATATCCCTGGAGTATCCTGGCATGAATCACCATAAACACTTCCCGGCTGACCATTGTCCTTGATAAAATCCAAGCGCTTCCCTTTGCACTGGATGACGGCGTCATAGCGGGCTAACCAGTCCATGCCCAGAATGACGTCAAAATTCTCCACATCGATCACCTTGAAATCAGCCTTTGATAAGAAATCGCCCAACAAAATGGGACAATCAAGAAGACCCCAATCTGCTACCACAGAAGCACCGGAAGGGAACTTCACCAAAAAGGCATTCCCCACTCGATCTGATGTCACATGATACCGATCCAGAAAGGTTCGAGCCACAAATGAATGGGTCGCGCTAGAATCAAAGAGAACACGCGCTGGTTTTGTGGGCACCTTGCCTTCAGATGTCCCTGTTTGCCACACTAGAATCACACCTTGTCTTTGACCCAACAGCGGCTCATATCATGACCTCTTCCCCCACAAGCTGTACACTCCAAGTCTCTGGTTGGCGCACTCTGAATGGTGTGCACCTGCTCCTTCTTTTGCATCCCCAACCGCTTGAAACATTTTTCAAATGGGTGGCCTGACCGGCCACAGAAACTACACGTCTCCTTGTTCTTCTTCCTTACGTCTGAGTCTTGGGAGCTTTTCCCTCCCATCAGCTTCCTCTTATCCTTCCGCATCAGTTGTCCTCTTTGTTTTGCAGTTTCGATAGCTTCAACCTTCAACGCAGCCTCAACCACAGTAGTGTAACTCGTCGCTCCATAAGCACTTGCGAACTGCTGCACGTCGCTGTGGAGTCCGCCAAGAAATCTTTTTACTCGGTCAGCTTCCCTCGTCACCAAGCTCGGAGCGAACCGACTTAACTTGCTAAACTCAATTTCATACTCACTAACTGTGAGTTTCCTCTGCTTCAGGTACAAGAAGTCATTCATCAGGCGGTCCCTTTCAACTGACGGCAGAAACTTGCGCCGTAACATTTCTTTAAAGGCTTCCCACGAACATCCCGCCCCTAAGCTCTCCTTTTCGCGCAACCACCAACTTTTAGCCAACCCTTTGAGTTGATAGGCGGCAAGCATCAACTTCTGGTCCTCAGTAACGCCAGAATAACCAAACATTTCTTCCAACGTGATCACCCAATCATCCAAGATCACAAAGTCCGCTTTTCCATCATAAATCGGTGGTCCAAGTCGCTGAAACTGCGAGATGAAAGTCATCGCAGGAGGAACCACAACTGGGGGTATCACTGCCACGGAAGGAGTAGAAATGGTGGGACCTCGGACAGTCTCTTGCCCTCTTGGTGCCAGCCCAGACATCGCTGACGACATAGCTTGGAGCCGGGACTGCACCTCCTGCACCTGCCTCATCAAAGCTTCATTACTTTGGCGTAGACTATCCATCAGGGCATTATTCTGCGCGCCCGAAGACTCGCCCTCGGATTGGGGAGTTTGCCTTGTCACTGGACGTTTCGACATCCTATAAACACGTTCACTCTTATCAAGCTCAAACCCAACAAAACACACAACGGCTATGTACAGACCATACATATAGAAATATGAACATCAACTGCTAACTTGCTCTGGGAGTTTGAGAATGATGGTATGCCTAGCCTAAAGATGACTCACCGTCATCCCACTAACTTGTGCCTAACCGATGAATGCATGACTTGATTGGACCCAAAACCATGAGTGTACAGGTGTCATCATGTACATCTTTCGCTTGGCACGTTGTGCTCATGCAATGTTATGTTATGCGTGCAGTGCGATGCAATCTAGAAAAGGCCTTAATGCATGCCATGAGCGGTCGTACGCATCACAATGCTATGCATCCCATACTACATAGCATTGCATGCAACGAAGAAAAGAAAACGTGCTAGTCGCATCCATGTGGTAAGGTTATGCATCCCATACTACATAACCCGCACATGTTGCCACTATGCTGGATCCATATACAACCACATATTATGCATCCCATACTACATAATATGCCCCGTATACTTCTTGTCATGCCATGAGTGAAGTGTGCGTGCTTCGGCCAAGACATACTGATGACACCTCGGTGTGTGTATGAGATGATGCTTACAACCAAAACGAAAGTTTGCCCGACCAATTGTCAAGCAAATCTGCTCTGATACCAACTGTCACAACCCGCATTTCCTCAATGAGTACCTCGTATCAGAGCAAGAGAAACTACGGGTTATGATGCCACGTCGTACAGGGGATAACTGCACACGCTCAGGCAACCCTTGACGCTTACGTTATGAGTTGAAATCTAACAGTTAAATGCAAGAAAACCTTTGGATTTAATGGTCGTATCCCTCGGCCTTAGGTATCAAAAACTGTATGTGTACGCGGCAGAAATCCTTTGTTTATTTATGCAGTCTCTATTGATACTATTAAGAAATCATCTTTGTTTACGTCATTTGGAAAATAAGTGTTTGGTAACCAAAACATGTTATGCATGGATACAATAATAGGTTTGGTTTACCTTCAACATACCTAATGCAAGCTACCATAAATTCTTCCCAAGTGCAAGAAGACATCATCCAAATGAGTCACATTAGCAGTCTATTATTCATACATCACAAGTAAAGAAAGCCACCAATGGGCGCCAACAAGCTGGCACGAACCCATTGGGGCACATGTATGTCTGTACAACAAAGAAAAGAACTACCTCGCTCAGCAAGCTCGGCTAGCTCCCAAGAAACGCCTCCAACAAACCTAGCCGCTCAACCGGCTACAACCTGCACCTGAGGCATTCAAGAAAGAATACCTCAGCAATCCTCGAAGGTACAACAAAAAGAAGAGCAACTTGTTGATACAATATCGGCTTACCGACCCCGTAGCAAGATTTCATCTAAGTAAAATGAGTGAATAAAACAAGTGGAAAACACACCAAAACACATGCCAAACGCACCAAGTGCGTACAAGTTTCATCAAGTCCTGCTCAACCTGCAGGAGCAAAAGGCAAAACACATGCCCATTCCATCATCCTTCGTACAAGAAACAACGCTATGAGTGAAACATAAGCAGTGGTTACATGCGATTCAGCAAGGGTCTTTTGGTGGCAGCCCTAAAGTGGAACGCACCAATAAAAACCAACCCAAATCGGGGCCAAAATGGTGCTCTACACCACAAATCCAAACCCGGTGGCCACAAAGGCTTAACCCACACCACCCCTTACCAAAGCCGTACATACACGCTTCTGCCATGGTTCACATTCGCCTCGCAAAACTCACCATAAACCCATAACCCAAGCGCAACACCATAAGCAACTCTCACCATAACCCATAACCCAACTACACACGTTCCCTTCCTTCGTCCTCACACATGACTACAAATTGCCAACGTAGAGTTTGATGCACTTCATCACATGAAAGAGTTTGATTAACCTAATTACATAAATCACATGTTTGGAACAATAATCACATACTTTTGATCAAGGAGGAAGCACATAAATTTGAAAAGCTACATGAACATGAATCAAATTAGCTACATGAATCACATGAACAAGAGAACTACATGAATTAACCTAGCATAGACTTGATAACTAAACAAAACTAAGCATGGAAGATCAAAGTCATTCAGCATAGGGAAATTTAAGAGCATAATAAGGCTAGTGAGGAAGAACCCAAAATAAGAAGAACAAGCTAGGAAACTTGAAAGAGAAACTAGCTATTTTGCACAATCAAAAACAAGAAAGAAGATTGACAAGGGTGAAG
Source organism: Platanthera guangdongensis (assembly GCA_039583875.1). Lineage (NCBI taxonomy): Eukaryota > Viridiplantae > Streptophyta > Magnoliopsida > Asparagales > Orchidaceae > Platanthera > Platanthera guangdongensis. The sequence goes on from CM077167.1 coordinate 149,678,545, forward strand.
AACACCGCTTGCCTGAACCGAGACGATGCCGCGACGGCTGCTCCTCTCTTTCCTTGCCTTGCTTGAGCCTTTCTCTCTTGCTTTCCCCTTGAGAATGAAGAAGAAGATGAAGAGAAGGTGAAGTGAGGAGGAGAAACTCTGTTTCGGCCTTATTTTCTCCAGAACAGAGCTGGACCGTTAAATGCAGAATCAAGGAAATGAACGACACAAAAAAACTGGAAAAAGTCGATTTTCGGGCCGGTCACGCCCTGTGTCACGCCCGTGACGCAGGGCGTGTACCGTAAGCGGCGCAGAAAGTCGGCAAATCCAAGTTTATCCACACGGTACACGGCCGGGTACACGCCCGTGACGGGTCGGTCACGCCCGTGACCTAGGGCGTGTAGCCCGTGTCTCGACACCTCGTCGACCAAAAGTGTCGACACTCGACACAGCTTGACACGCCCTGTGACACGCCCGTGTCACAGGCCGTGTTCCCTCTCTCGACACCCGACACTCGATACTCAACACTCGACACTCGACACTCGACACTGCGGGACACGGCCCGTGACACGCCCGTATCACGGGGCGTGTACCCCATTCGTCGAGCTCAACTCGACACAGGAAAATCATCGAGTCGAGGAGGTCACGCCCAGGTCACGCCCTGGGTCACGCCCCGACACGCCCGTGTCGGGGGGCGTGTCACGCACAAAAATGACTATTTTTCCCTGTTTTGACAAATGTTTCTGTGTCGTCCTAGACCATTTTTGCCTTAAGAACTTTTTACCCTTTTTTGTTTCCTGTACCAGCAACTCAGTTTGAGCGACATTTCCCGGGCGCGAAAAAGTGCAAGCATTCCCTAAGAGGCCTCACCGAGTCCCCATCTGGACTCCGGTTTGCTGGAGAATCGTGCAACTCGGCTACCAAAACAGCCACTCGCAAGCCCGCGGGAAAAACCATGCTCGAACAACGGTCACAACCAACGTAACGCCCATCACGCGTACGCAATCAAAAATCCGGGGTGTTACATGTGCGGCGAGCTCTGGCTGGCGAGTTGGAGGGAATCTTCTGGTGGGGGCCACCTACGGCTATATATATGCACCTGCTCTGCTGCCTTGCTCTTGCCATTCCACCTGTCGCCTTGCCAAGATGCCCCTCCCTAAGGAGATCCAAGAGCGCATAGACCGAGCTCGCCTGGCTTCCGCGGCTCGCGTTGCCGCGCTGACGGCGGTACCCGCGAAAGCTCCCCAAATTGATTCTGCCGAGCCGAGCTCTAAGAGGACGAAGCCATTCCCCGAGGCGACCGAGCCCATTTTCCACGACCTGAGGGCCACCCTGGCTCGCGAGACCGGCTCTTCTACCCGAACTATTCTGGAGAAGGATAGGGAGGTCGTCGTAGTCAGCGACGATCAGGACAGCCAACCAGATGGTGAGGGCACCGCGCCGCGGGTCCCCACGTCGCGAGGCGAGGTCACGCTTGCCACTCCGCGATTCTCGGCACCGGACAGCCATCCCCGAGATCCGCCGCCCCTCTTCGGGATCCTGCCTGTGAGCTCGCAGAGGCCAACTTCACCACCGGGCTCCCCTCCTCGGCAAATTGATGCGGCCGCCGGGGAAGGTCTGGGGTCCATTCCCACCCCGGGCTTCGAGCTCATCTCGCCGGGGGCTCGCGGCCCAGGTCGCGGGAAGGACCTGAGGTTCATCCCTCCCCGCATCTCCTTTGAACCGCCGAGCTCTTCAGGTCAGCCTCGCTGAACCCTGTGCTTCATAAGTTTTCGCTCTGCTGATATCTGCCTTTACAGCTCTTCCCAGTCAATCGGCTGCCGAGGAGTCCTCGCGGGCAGCCCACCACTATCCCCTCCCGTCTCCGAGCTCGCTGGACTCTTACGTGGGTCCGGAGGTGGATCAAGGCGAGCTGACGAGGAGGGAGGTCAAGCTCCTCAAGAAGCTGGTGTGCGGACTGCGCGAGGTGCATGACGTCAACGAGACGCTGCAGCGCGACTACGCGCGTCTTGCTGAGGAGGTGCGCCTCGGCCAAGCTGGCGAGTTGATGTCTCCCTCCCGACTCCTGGACGAGATAGACGACGGTCTCTTGGTTGCGCAAAGGAATTCTGGAAGGATCCGCGAGCTACTCCGCGCGCGGCAGCCTGGGGGGCGGGGGTCGCGAGGCTGGGGTAGGTAAGTCTGCGGGCTCCTCTGCCGAGCCGACCAGCGCTCGCATCCCGGTGCCCTCCCTGCTCGCGCGCCCCGCTTTCAATTCTGAACTTTTGACTTCTGTGATGAATAATTTTTAGAACATTCTTAATTATGTTACTCAAATAAAAAACTGCAATGTTTGACTTAGCCTTGGTTGGGACGCGTCAGAAGTCGGCGAGTTGGGGTGGCGAGCTGGGGTGGCGAGCTGGGGCAGCGAGCTGCGCCGATGTGACAGCCTGCCTCAGATTTCTTTTCCTATAAATAGCCCCCCCTCACCTACCCCCGTACTGCCTTTATTGCTTTGCTTTCCTTTCTTAGCTTTCTCCCTTCCCTGCTCGCGTCGCGCTTTTCCTCTGCGATCATGGGCAAGACCAACCCGGACGCCGACGACCGCTCCAAATGCGCGCAACACTTCGCAGACTATTGCTTCTTCGACGGCCACACCAGCGAGGATGAGCGGAATTCAAGGCCGCGTATGTGCCGCCGGGCTTTGAGGCACGCAGGCCGGGGCCGGGTGAGGCCATCAACACGTTCTACGAGAACGAGCTCGCCTTCCCCATCTCGCACTTCGAGGTGGGGCTGCGACTTCCCTTGTGGCCGGAGATCCGGCAGATCCTGAAGTACTACGGGGCCGTCCCCGCGCAGCTGAACTCCAACGCCATCGCAATGATGGTGGCGTTCGCGAGCTACCTCCGGCGAGAGAGGATCGAGTTCAACCTGACGGTGTTCAGGAAGCTTTTCTCCTACAAGGCGACGACGGATGGGGTCGCCTACTTCGGCGGCTCCTTGATCAAAGTTCGCGAGATCGCGAACAAGCACCATACCTGGATGACCAAGATCGCCTTCGTCAAGGGCGATCTCGACAACATCCCCTACTCGCCGCAACAAAAAGGCGAGGAGGTGTACCGCCCGCCGGCCGTGTCCGGCAACGACGCCGAGCTCCACAAATTCTTCCTTCACAAAGATTTCGAGGTCGCCTTCCTGCGGAGGGGCCTCGACGCGCTCCCCCCGGTTCTGCCCGGCGAAGGTATATTCTCCTCATCTTGCCGAGCTCGCCTACTCGCCGAACTCGGCACATCGTCATATCTGAATTCCTAACCTTTTCAAGTGTTTTCCTGCAGGGGAGCGAATAATCCCCGCGAACCCGCCGTTCGCGGACCCGGGGCTCGATACTGACCCTCTCGCTCGCGAGAGGGCGGCGGCAGCGGCCTGCCGAGACGAGGCGACCCTCTCGCAGCCCTCTTCCGGCAAGAGGCGATCTGAGGACGCGGGGTCGAACCCGCCATCCGGCCCCCGTCAGATGAAAAAGATGCGGAGGGCACTGCTGGCTCCGCGGGGGCAACAACAACAACAACATCAGCCCAGCCCCAAGTACATCAGCTCGTCGGAGACTCCTCCCGACGCGTCACCGGAGAGCCCGCTGAAGGAGAAAACCAGCAAGGGCCGAAAGGGTGGTAAGGGCCCTTCTTCCTCGGCTGCGATCTCCCCTCCTCCTTCGGCGAAGAGGGCTGCCCGCGAGCGTGCGCCGCCGAAGCAGCACCCCCTCTTCAACTTCGGCGCGCGCTGGAAGGATTCCGCGGGCGAGCCCATGCTGCAGTGGGACGAGCTCGCTCATCGAGTCTCCGTCTCCACTCTGCACCCGTCCTGGCACGACCGCGAGCCCGCCACCGGTCACGCCTATGCCCTCGGCTTCGGCCTTTATGGCCGGGAGGATGCCGAGGCCTACAAGAGGACGACCCTCCGACAGCTCGGCCATGAGGGTCTGCAGTCCCACCTGCGGACTCTGGAGCTGCACCACATGCTGGCGCGCCGCAGCTTCGCCCTCAGCCACCAGCTCGAAAAGGCCGAGCAGGCTCGCGACCTCGCCAAGGAGCAGATCGCCGATCAGGCGAGGCGGCTCGGCATCGCGGATGGTCTCCTCGCCCAGGCCGCCGACGGATTGGTAAGTGTTACGCACCGCTCTCTTTTACTTAGAAAGCTTTGTGCTGCTGCTAAATGGGCTTTTCTCCAGGATGCCAAGGCGGCGGGCGAGCTCCAGGCTCGCAACACTGAGCTGGGGGAGGAGGTCTGCCGGCTGCGCGCGCAACTGGCCGCGGATGCCGACGCTGCTGGGGAGCTCCAGGCTCGCAACGCCGAGCTAGGGGAGGAGATCGGCCGACAGCGCGCACGCCTTGGCGAGCTGGAGGGCGCGAACGCGAAGATGAAGGGGGAGAACCAGCACCTTCTCGGCGAGGTGCGTCTCCAGGCGGAGATCTTCTTCCCGTCGCACGACATCGATCCCACACTCCCCTACAAGAGCCCGCGTATCTTCGGCGAGGCCGACCTCGTCGAGAGACTGCGGGTCAACTCAATCCAGACCGCCGAGTGCACCCTCTCAATGATGAAGGACTCCGGGGTGTTGGTGGAAGGGTGCGGGGAGATCTCTGCTCGGGACCTGATGCCGAGTCTATTTCCGGCGACGCCGCCCAGCGAGAAGGAAGATAGCCTGGATGCAATGTTCGGGAAGAGCTTCCAGGATCCTTCGGGCGACGGCGAGGACCAACCCGGCGGAGGGGCCGAGGCCAGCGGATAGCCTTGTATTTTTCTTTTTTGATTACTCGCCGAGGCGAGCTCCCTGTAACTTTGTAAATAATTAATGAAAGTTTTTTGATCATACCGGTGTCATTTCCTCTTTACTATGCTTGTTGTGCTCTGGATGTATGCGAGTTCTTCCTCCCGCGACCTCGCAGAGATAGGTTCTGCGAGTAGAGTGGTTATGAGAGCGTGCACGCGAGCGAGACGCGTTTTGAGGGCTCGTCGAGCCCCAAACAATTTTGTGGCGGGTTGCTCTCCGCCCTTATCGCGCCACTATTGCTCGCACGCGAGCCATCCAGGTTACGCCCGTCGAAGGAGAAATTTTTTGAAGTGTAATGGGCCAAGGAGGCGAGATCCCCCGGTCCGGCTTCTCTTCCTTTGGCGAGGCCCGGGCTTGCGGCCTACTCGCCAATGCCGAGCCGGAGATGACGAGTCCGAACTCGCCCATGCAGAGCCCTCCAGCCCGGCTCGCCTTCTTGATTGTGCCGAGCTGAGTTTGCCGAGCCCGAGCTCGTCCTGACAGGACCCCTCCCCTTGGCTCCCTGCCACAGACTTTGGCCTGTACCTGATGACTTCAAGGCCGACACCATCGAGTGACCTCCGGCCCTGTCAGCTAGGTGAGAGCCTGACAGCGGGATCTGTTCAAGGCCAAGGATGACACCGAGTGACTTCCAGCCCTGCCAGCTAGGTGTGAGCCTGACAGCGGGATCTGCTCGGGGTCTACTATTACCACCATTGAGTGACTTCCAGCCCTGCCAGCTAGGTGAGAGCCTGACAGCGGGATCTGCTCGAGGCCAAGAATGACATCGAGTGACTTCCAGCCCTGCCAGCTAGGTGAGAGCCTGACAGCGGGATCTGCTCGGGGTCCACTATTACCACCATCGAGTGACTTCCAGCCCTGCCAGCTGGGTGAGAGCCTGACAGCGGGATCTGCTCGAGGCTAAGGATGACACCGAGTGACTTCCAGCCCTGCCAGCTAGGTGAGAGCCTGACAGCGGGATCTGCTCGGGGTCCACTACTACCACCATCGAGTGACTTCCAGCCCTGCCAGCTAGGTGAGAGCCTGACAGCGGGATCTGCTCGAGGCCAAGGATGACACCGAGTGACTTCCAGCCCTGCCAGCTAGGTGAGAGCCTGACAACGGGATCTGCTCGGGGTCCACTACTGCCACCATCGAGTGACTTCCAGCCCTGCCAGCTAGGTGAGAGCCTGACAGCGGGATCTGCTCGAGGCCAAGGATGACACCGAGTGACTTCCAGCCCTGCCAGCTAGGTGAAAGCCTGACAGTGGGATTTGCTCGGGGCCAAGGATGACACCGAGTGACTTCCAGCCCTGCCAGCTAGGTGAGAGCCTGACAGCGGGATTTGCTCGGGGTCCACTACTACCACCATCGAGTGACTTCCAGCCCTGCCAGCTAGGTGAGAGCCTGACAGCGGGATCTGCTCGAGGCCATGGATGACACCGAGGGACTTCCAGCCCTGCCAGCTAGGTGAGAGCCTGACAGCGGGATCTGCTCGGGGTCCACTACTACCACCATCGAGTGACTTCCAGCCCTGCAAGCTAGGTGAGAGCCTGACAGCGGGATCTGCTCGAGGACAAGGATGACACCGAGTGACTTCCAGCCCTGCCAGCTAGGTGAGAGCCTGACAGCGGGATCTGCTCGGGGCCAAGGATGACACCGAGTGACTTCCAGCCCTGCCAGCTAGGTGAGAGCCTGACAATGGGATATGCTCGGGGTCCACTACTCCCACCATCGAGTGACTTCCAGCCCTGCCAGCTAGGTGAGAGTCTGACAGCGGGATCTGCTCGAGGCCATGGATGACACCGAGTGACTTCCAGCCCTGCCAGCTAGGTGAGAGCCTGACAGCGGGATCTGCTCGGGGCCAAGGATGACACCGAGTGACTTCCAGCCCTGCCAGCTAGGTGAGAGCCTGACAGCGGGATCTGCTCGGGGTCCGCTACTACCACCATCGAGTGACTTCCAGCCCTGCCAGATAGGTGAGAGCCTGACAGCGGGATCTGCTCGAGGCCATGGATGACACCGAGTGACTTCCAGCCCTGCCAGCTAGGTGAGAGCCTGACAGCGGGATCTGCTCGGGGTCCACTACTACCACCATCGAGTGACTTCCAGCCCTGCCAGCTAGGTGAGAGCCTGACAGCGGGATCTGCTCGTGGTTCAAAACACATCACATTCTACCATGCAGGCTAGTTACAACATTATCAGAGAGCTTGAAGGAATTTATTATAATCAAAGTGCTGCTTACATGTTTCAGGGGAAAAATCGTTTGAGGTCGTCACCACTCCAAGTGAGACTCAGGGTCTCGCTCTCTACATTTTGGAGTCGGTAGCCCCCTGACCCCAAGGCTACCTTTACAATGAATGGTCCCTCCCAGCTGGGATTGAGCTTCCCTACGGATGCTGACCTCCCTGCCGCATCCACTTTCTTCAGCACCAAGTCCCCCTCCACGAACTGCTTGACCCTGACATGCTTGTCAAAGTACTTGGCCATTCTTCTTTTCACCTCCTGCTGCCGGATAGCGGAAAGGTCTCTTACCTCTTCCACCATGTCAAGGGAAAGCCTCAGTTCCTCCTCATTTTCTGCTTGTCATTCCTCACGGCCTTCTTTTGCTGCCACGACTCGCGGTGTTTGGACTTCGAATTCAATGGGGAGCACCGCCTCGCACTCGTGGGAGAGTTTGAAGGGGGTCTCTCCTATAGCCGTGTTGGGGGTGGTCCTCAGGGCCCAAAGAACCGCGGGAAGCTGCTCCACCCAGCTCCCTTTCAGGTTCTCCACCTTCTTTTTGAGGAGGTTGACGATGATCTTGTTTGCGACCTCCACCTGCCCGTTACTCCTGGGGTGATGGACCGAGGCGAACCTGAGATCGATCCCAAGATGTTTGCAGAAGCTGGTGAACTCGGCACTAGCGAACTGGGGCCCGTTGTCCGTGACGATGGCCTGCGGCAGCCCATGGTGACAGATGATCTCCCCCCAAACGAAATTCCTGATCACCTGGGAGGTCACCTTGGCCAGCGCCTTCACCTCCATCCACTTTGAGAAGTAGTCAATCATCACTAGGAGGAACCTTCTCTGGCCGCTGGCTTGGGGGAACGGCCCAACCAAATCCATTCCCCAAATTGCGAAGGACCATGGGGCCGTGATACTTCGGAGCCGCTGGGCCGGCTGTAGCTGGAGAGGGGCAAACAGCTGGCACTTGTGACATCTTCTTGCGAACTCTGCAGCGTCTCGGCCTAGGGTGGGCCAGAAATAACCTTGCCTGACTATCCTCCCTTCCAGGGTCCGACTCCCGGAGTGACTCCCACATTCCCCGGAGTGGACTTCCTCCAAGATCCTTCGCGCTTCTCCCTCGGTTACGCAGCGGGCTAGCATCCCTGAGAGGGTCTTCCTGTATAGCTGCCCGTCCTGGAGGAGGTAGTATGCTGACTTGTGTATCAGCTTCTTCTTGTCTACCCCCTCCGGATACTCTCCTGTGGAGAGAAAAACCACCACTGGATCCATCCATGAAGTTTGTTGATCGATTTCCATGAGCTCTCCTTCTTCGATGGAGGGGCGGAACAGGTCGGTGACGGTGCCCCCCACCTGGGGACCATGCTTAGCCAACTGATCGGCTGGTTCATTATCTTCCCTGGGCACGTGTCGGATGGTGAAAGTTTGAAAAGTGCCAATGACCCCCTTCACCTTGGCCAAGTACGATCGCAGGGTGGGCTCCCTTGCCTCGAACTCCCCGTTAATCTGAGAAGCCACTACCATGGAGTCAGTAAGGACCTCCACATCTGATACCCCCAGTTCCCTGGCCAGGCGCAGCCCCGCTATCACGGCCTCGTACTCGGCCTGGTTGTTGGTAATGGGAAAGTGCACCACCACCGTTTGCTCAATACGAGTCCCCTGAGGGCTTTCTAGGATCACCCCTACTCCCAGGGAATATCTTCCCGAGGCACCATCCACCCTTACTTTCCAAGGGGTCGGGCGGGTGAGCTCTTCCTCCGCCACTTCAACCACGTAGTCGGCCAGGAAGTCGGCCATCGCCTGAGCCTTGATTGAGAGCCGCAGAACGAAGGAGACGTCGAACTCGCTCAGCTCCACCGACCACTTAGCCAACCTGCCTGAATGCTCCACCCCCTCGAAGATGTTGCAGAGGGGGTGGTCGGTCACCACTCGGATTGAGTTTGCCTGGAAGTAAGGTCGCAGCCTCCGAGCCGAGATGATTAATGCGAAGGCTAGCTTCTCCAAAATCGGATATCGGATCTCGGCCTTCCTCAGGACCCGGCTCACGTAATATATAGGGAGTTGCCTCTTTCCTTCTTCACGAACCAAGACGGAGCTCAAGGCCTCCGTCCCGACCCCAAGATACAAGAACAGGTCCTCCCCTTCCTTCGGCCCTTGGAGCAGCGGGGCCTGTGTCAACTGCACTTTGAGGGTCTGGAAAGCCTCCTCACACTCCTTGGACCATTCAAACCTCTGACCGCCCCTTAACGTTTTGAAGAAGGGGGAGCACTTCTCCCCTTCCCGAGAAAGGAAACGACTTAGCCCCGCTAGCTTCCCGGTTAGCCGCTGGACCTCCTTAGCGTTCCGCGGGGATTCCAATTCCAAGATTGCCCGGACCTTATCTGGATTCGGCTCGACCCCCGCGGGGGTGAGGAGGTGCCCCAAGAACTTTCCCCTGCTGGCCCCAAAGACACATTTTAGAGGGTTCAATCGCATCTTGTACTTGCGCAGGGTGGCGAAGGTCTCCTCCAGGTCCCGGAGGTGGGAGTCCACATCCCGGCTTTTGATCATGAGGTCATCTACATACACTTCCAAATTCCTCCCCCTTTGCTCCTTAAAGACCCTATCCATCATTTTCTGGTAGGTTGCCCCAGCATTCTTTAGCCCGAAGGGCATCATCTTGTAGCAGTAGCATCCATCCCCTGTGATGAACGAGACATCTTTGGTGTCTGGGGGGTGCATCCTGATCTGATGATAACCTGAAAAAGCATCTAAAAAACTCATTACAGAAAAACCGACGGCTGAGTCAACCAGCGCGTCGATTCGAGGCAAAGGATAACAGTCCTTAGGACAAGCTTTATTAAGTAAGGAAAAGTCGATACACATCCTCCACCGGCCATCTCCTTTTTTACCATAACCACGTTGGAGGCCCAGCCGGGGTACTGAATCTCAGACACGAAGCCGGCCTTGAGGAGTTTTGCCACCTCCTCCCTGATGGGCTCCGCCAGCCTGTCGGCAGTGGACCTCTTCTTCTGCTGAACGGGGCGTGTTCCCGGGTCCAAGTTAAGGCGGTGGCAAGCCACATCCGCGTCAATCCCCGGCATCTCCGCGGCGTTCCAGGCGAAGATGTCCACGTTCTTTTGGATGCACTCCAGCATCCTGCCTTGGTCCTCCGGGGTCAGCCCCCCGCTGACGCGGATCTTTTCCATCCTTCCCCCTCGGGTGAGCACCTCCAGCTCCACCACTTCCTCTGCTACCTCCAGCCTGGATTGTTCTGCCCATCCTTCAGCATCCCCTTCCTCCGGAACGGGGACCTCTACCTCCATCGCTCCTCTCACGGCCCTCACTTCGGCCACCTCCTCCTGATCTCCTCCTGCCGCCTCTTCTGCGCAGTCCTTCACTCCCAGCTCCTCCCCTCCTGCTTCCTGCTCGACCCCCTCCATTCTCCGCCCCATCTCCTCGGCTCCCTCTTGCCAGGAGATGGTGTTCACCGCAGTGACATAACACTCCCGCGCCACCTTTCGGTCCCCTCTAACCCTGACCTGGACCCCCTCAGCGTTGAACTTCAAGCTCTGATGGAAAGATGAGGGGACGCAGCGGAAGGCGCTGATCAGGGGCCTTCCGAAGATGGCGCTGTAGCTGCTGGGGGCGTCCACAATGACGAACTTGCAGTTTCGGGACTGCCCCCCCAAGGTGACATGGAGGCCAACTCCTCCCTCTACTTCCTTCCTTTCTCCTGAAAACCCGAACAAGGGGCCATCTGAGGCCAGCACCCTCTTTGCCTCCACCTTCATTGCGTCGAACGCCTTTTTGAAGACGACGTTGACGGAACTCCCGTTGTCCACGAGGATCCGAGAGACGGTGAAGTTCTCGATGGCCGCCTTGATGACCAGCGCATCACAGAACGGATCCTCGTGGTCTGGCATATCACTCCTGGAGAAGGTGATCCTTTCCTCCGGTGGCGGGGTTTGGGATGTAGAGGCGACGCTCCGCCGGTACATGGTGTGGAGACTGGCCTTGCGGGAGGCCTCGATCCCTACTCCCCCGTGGATCACCCCGATCCCCCCTCGGGTCCCCACATCCACCCGGTCTTCACAACGATCCTCCTCCGCCCGAGGCAGGACCTCCTCAATCCTCACCTCCTGTCTCTCTTGCTGTTGCCGCTGCTCCCTATTCCCCCTCATCTCGAGGAACTCCGGACAGGTGGCCGTTGCATGCCCCTCTTCCTGATGGAAGTCACAATAGGGCAGCTCCACCCTGACCTCTCTTCTCCTCCTCCACACTCCTCTCCTGGCCCCCAAGGCTATGGCCATGGCCTCTTCTTGATCGAGGAGCCGGGGCCTCTGGCCCTGCCTCCAGCCTGGGGGGTGGAATTGGTCTTGCCTCCCCTGAAAGTGACCCCTTCCGAAGTTCCCTCTCCGTGGCCCCTGCCCCTGCCACTCAGGCCTCCAGCCCAACCGACGGTCGGGCTCCTGACGCCCCCACCCTGGCTGCTGTGGCCCTTGGAGCTGCCTCTGCTCCCTCTGCCTGGACTCCCCTCTTCTCTCCTCCCGTCCTCTTCCTCCCTTCGACTCCCTCTCCTCCTCTGTGGCCCACCTGGCCAACTTCCTTGCAAACTCCGGGTTCGACGCCTCCCCGTCGACCTCTCTCGCCGCCCTTTCCATCAACTCCTCATAGGAGAGGGGAGGAACTCTTTTCATCTCCATTCGGAAGAAACCCTGCTGCAGGCCAAGGGTAAAGGCCATCATCAGACTATGGCCCGGCATCTCCTGGACCTGAGTAACCTCCTCCTGAAATCGGTCCACGTAGCTTCCCAACGTCTCGTTCACCCCCTGCTTAATGTGAAACAAAGACTTGGACTCCTTCTTCCTCTTCTTCGAGGTGGTGAATCTCAGCATGAATCCTCGGCGCAGGTCCTCGAAGCAGTAGATGGAGCTGGCCGGTAGCTGGTGGAACCACTCTCTCGCCTTTTCCCGGAGGGTGATGGCGAAGAGCCGGCACTTGAATCCGTCCGACATCTAACGGATGGAGACCACGTCCTCGAACCATTGGACATGCTGGACCGGGTCTCCCTTCCCAGTGTAATAGGACATCTCGGGCTCCCTGAACCCATCCAGAACTGGAGCTGAAGAGACCAGCTCGCTGAAAGGGCTCTCTCCCCCACTGGGCGAGCTGGCGAGTCTCGCGAGCCCAACTCGCCGAAGCGACCTCGGCCTGCCGAGCCGGGGAAGAGCTCGCGCCCGGGGAGCTCGCACCCTCGGCCTTCCTCGGCCACTTCCTTCCCAGCTCGCCTGCCGGGAGCGTCCTCGCCCAATGAGGGGGCGGCCGCGATCTGGATTGCCGGAGTCGAGCACTCGGCCTGCGTGCCGAGTGCGAACTTGAACAGAGTCAACACCTCGTTTCTGAAGTCTTCAAACATTCCCACCATTGCGAGAGGCGGGGGGGGGGGGGGGGGGGGGGCGAGCTCGGCCTATCGGATCCTTGTCCCGTCATTGAGCTCGCGGAAACTTTTCTGCGCTGACCACTGTCCACGCTCACCGCACCAAAATGTTGAAACCGGAACTCGGCTTCCTGTGGAGCTCGCCCTTGGGGAAGGGGGTGGTCTCGGGCCTACTTCGATCCTGCAAGAAAAACGACAAAGCAAGGAGAAACAGACCCAAGGGCTCGGCAGGGAGGTCCCACCAAAACCCGGAAGATCTCAGAGCGCTTCCCCTCCTTAGCCTAAAGCCGCGCTAAGGTACCCTCAGAAAGCACTTGAAGATTTTGGGGAGAAGAGCACAGGGAAAAATCTGTCTTCTGGGGTACCCCTTGGGTCCTATTTATAGCTTTTGAAATCCGGACTGCCAATAACCAAAATAAATGACCTGAAATTACCAGAAAACCCTCGGCTGGGTCTGCCAACAGCCAAACTCCGCTGTTTTGAAGGGCTATGGGCAGACCAGCAGGGGTAAAACAGTAAAAAGTACCTCTGACCCCCAGGCGAGCTGGGAGCTTTGATCTCCCCGGCGTGCTCTGCTCGCCCACTGCTGCCGAGCTCTACTGCGAGAGCGCGAGTTGCAGCCCGCTCGGCGGATGCCGAGCTCGGGGTCGCCGATCGACGATCTCTGGCCGACGTTTGCCGAGCTCAGCCTCGCCCCTGTTGCTGCCGAGCTCGCCTGCTGCTCCTAACCTGATCTGCTCGCCCCCTGGTCATCTTGCTTGCCGGACACGGGGTTGTACAGGGCCGACCGGCCCCTCCCAAGCAGGGCTGAACCGGGGTGATTCAGCCCCCCAACGCGCCGACTTAGAGAGCGGGGGTTGAACAGGATGGTTCAGCCCCGTTGTTGTCTGTCTTCGTTTTCCGTCTGCGAGCATATGGACGCACAAAGAACTGCGTCATGTTTGGGGAGTAACATTACCCTTTCCATCAAGAATCAGCTTGTCCTCAAAGTGATAATCCGGGTAGAGTTCCCGAAACTCCAGCAGATCAACCGATGTATTGTGTGCTTCTGATGAGTTTTTCCATTTAATGAGGAGCTCAGGTCAGTACTCAGCTCCAAGTCGCTTCCATTTGAGCATCAGGACTTCCTCAGGTAGTGGGCGGAGTTCTCCCGCTACTTCGCCTCTAGGAGAAAAGGACTGGCCTGTACGACATTGCCGATCTTTCGCTTCAATAATGATACGTGAAATGTCGGGTGAATGCGCGACCCATCGGGAAGGGACAAAGTATAAGCACAGGGCCTACACGGCGGATAATGTGAAAGGGCCCATAGTAGCGAGGAGCTAATTTCTGGTTTGCCCGGCGTGCCACCGAGACTTGCCGGTAGGGGTGAAACTTGATGAAGACTTCATCGCCGACTGCGAACTCCCTCTCCTTCCGGTGTTTGTCTTCTTGGGTCTTCATGCGTTCTTGTGTTGTACGGAGATTCTCACGCAGCGTGGCGATAGTACGGTCCCGGTCGTGGAGTGCCCATTCCACAACGGTCAATGTTGTGCTGCCCGGCTCATAGCTGCTCAAAGAGGGAGGAGAACGGACGTATACGACCTCAAACTGGGTTATCTTGCTGGCGGAATCGTAGGGGGTATTGTAGCAGTATTCGTCCCAGTGTAGGCAACTGGTCCACGTTCGCGGCTCGTCCATCACAAAGCAACGGAGGTATGTTTCCACTCCCCGATTGAGAACCTCCATCTGGCCATCCGTCTAGGGATGATTCGTCGTGCTGAAGCGTAGGCTGGTCCCCTGTAAGCGGAAGAGCTCCAGCCAGAAATTGTCGACGAAAGTCGGATCCCCATCCGAAATGATGGCGCTCGGAATGTCGTGCAGACGAACAATCTCTCGAACAAAGAGATCGGCGACTGACTCGCTGGTGTAAGAGTGGCTCAAAGCCAAGAAGTGGCCATACTTGGAGAGCTTGTCGACCACGACCAGTATAACTATTTTGCCCTGTGACTTGGGCAAACCGTCGATGAAATCCATGAACAGTGTCTCCCAAATTTGGTGTGGGATCTCCAGAGGTGTCAGTAAGTCAGCTGGGGAGGTCGTTTCGTATTTCAGACGTTGGCATACCTTGCACTGCTGCACGAACTACTGAATGTCGCGCCGTAACCCTGTCCAAAAAACATTAGCTCGTGCTCCTTGAAGGGTACAGAGAATTCCCGCATGTCCACCCGATGACGATGAATGAAACTCATGCATCATGACCGTCATCCAAGCCCAGTTGGTCGGAATGACCACCCTCCCCTGATAATACAGTCGGTTGCTCTGCAGCTGATAGCCTGGCGTAGTGATATGCCCCTGTCGAAGAGCCACCACAATGGATCGCAGTGCGGGGTCCAGCATGATCACCTGCTGAACATCATCTAGCGAGTCGAGCAGGGGCCCGGAAATTTGGGCGGAAGTGCTCTCCAGTAAGTGTGATAAGGCGTCGGCAACCACGTTCTCCTTACCCTGCCGATAAAGGATCTCATAATCATATCCTAACAGCTTTGTCACCCACTTTTGCTGGAGCGGAGTGGAGACCCGCTGGTCCAAGAAGTGCTTCAAGCTTTGATGGTTCGTGCAGATTTTGAAATGTCGCCCCAACAAGTACGATCGCCATAAGGCCACCGCATGGATGATCGTCAACATCTCCTTCTCATACGTGGAGAGACCCAGAGTACGGGATGCTAACGCACTGCTGTAAAATGCTAGGGGTCGTCCCTCCTGCATCAACACCGCGCCAATGCCTACCCCGGACGCGTCCTTCTCTAAGATAATCTCTTTAGTTAAATCAGGAAGAGCGAGCACCGGAGTGGTTGTCATGGCCCGCTTAGGGCCTGGAAGGCCGCCTCCCCCTCGACAGGCCAGTGGAAGGCATCCTTATGTAATAACTAAGTCAACGGTCGATCGATCTTGCCGTAGTCTTTGACAAAACGTCTGTAATATCCTGTAAGCCGCAGGAACCCCCGTAGTGCACAAACCGTTTGTGGGCGGGGCCACGATAGCATGATCTCAATCTTTTTACGATCCGCCTTGACCCCACTAGGGGATACCAAATGACCCAGGTACTCCACCTCCTTCTACCTGAACGAACACTTGGATTGCTTGGCATATAGTTGGTGCTGGCGGAGGAGGGTGAAAACCTGCTCGACATGGACCAAATGCTCCTCCCAACTGGAGCTGTAGATGAGGATGTCATCGAAGAATATCAACACTGAACGGCGGAGGAGCGGCCGGAAGGTCTCGTTCATCACAGCTTGGAATGTGGACGGTGCGTTGGTGAGCCCGAAGGGCATTACCAAGAATTCAGTGTCCATCATGAGTACAAAAGGCTGTCTTGTGTATGTCATCCTCGCGCATCCGAATCTGATGGTAGCCCGATCAGAGATCGAGTTTGGTGAAAAGACGAGCGCCGTGCAGTTCGTCTAGTAGTTCCTCGATCAAGGGAATGGGAAAATTGTCCTTGTTCAGACCACGGTAATCCACACAATCGCCATGTCCCGTCCTTCTTAACTAGAATAATGGGTGATGAAAAAGAACTGGTACTGGGCCAGATAATTCCAGCGGTCAGCATTTCCCTGATGTTGCGCTCTATCTCGGTCTTCTGGATGTACGGGTAACGGTACGGTCGAATATTGGTAGGCTCTGTACTTATTAAGAGCTGAATCTGGTGATCTTGAAACCGCGGTGGTGGTAGTGTGAGGGGATGCCTAAAATATATCTGCATACCGCGTCATTAGAGCCTGCATCTGAGCCGGTACAATAGGAGCCTCAGCTGGCACCGGCGTAACCTCCATAACCGCTGTCATCGTGCTGCCCTGGTTCTCTAGTCGCTCCAAGCTCCTAAGAAATATTTCCTTCATAGGAGCAGATTTCAGGCCCCCCCAGACAGTACTGTTGCCAGCGCTGCAGGAATTCGATCGTCATCTGATCTCAGTCAAAGGTCACCCGCCTCAGCTGCTACAGCCATTGCACCACAAACACCATGTCAGAACCACGGTTGGGTAGAAGGTAGACGTCTGTGCACCCTGCGTACCCCTGTATCCGTAGCTCCACCCCCTTCATCACCCCTTCACACTGCAGTTTGCTCCCATCTGCCACCATGACCTGAAAGGCGACCCCCTTATCAATTCCATGCCCCACCCGTCGTGCCACATCAGGATGAATGAAGTTGTGGGTGCTCCCACTATCCACCAAAATCGTCACCTTCTCCTGACTAATCTTTCCCCCAATTCGCATAGTGAGTGGGGTGTTGCATCCCTCCATTGTCTGTATGGAAACACTGAACTCGGTCAAGTCCAAGTCCTCCTCCGACTCTGTCCCGGGTGCAACCTCGTCTTCGGCATCCTCATGTAACATAAAAACCTGTATTTTCTGGCATTTGTGCCGGGCGCAAACTTCTCGTCACAGTTGAAACATAGGGCTTTCTCTTTCCTTTCCTGTAGCTCGGCCCACGAGAGTCGTGTTATCGTTGGCTTGTTGGGCGTCAGCGTCTCTCTTCGAGCAGCTGCCTGGGTAGTCGCTGGCTTCCTCGTGGTGCGTGTCCGCTGCCGGTTGTAGCGCTCTTCCTGTATGCGGACCAGGCTGATGGCATCATTCAGACTGTGGAGCATATACACCTGAACCTCATCCCGCAAGTACTCCTTCAGTCCCGAGACAAAACAGCTGAGCAACGTCTTCTCTTCCCAGTGCACCCGGTCACGGTTCCCTTCTGTCGCAACTTCTGCAGAAGAGCGTCAAAGTTCTCGTACTCCAGTGGCCCGAATCGGGCCGTGAAGCCTTCCACGAAATCAGTCCAGGGCACATAATCCCTGCCCCTCAGAAACCACTGCGTCGACTGAAATGTGTCATCCTCCAAGTGAAACGATGTTAGTTGCACCCAGTGGCCCTCCGGTACCTCCTGATACCTGAAAAAAAAAGCTCGGCCTTCTGGACCAACTCTAGGGCGTCCCCTTCGCGGTACCTTGGAAAATTCATGTGTGTTAGTTTATGAGGCATGTACGCCCGCGGAGTGGCTTGGCCGTGCCACCCTTGCCCTTGACCATTCCATACCGGACGTCTCGGCTCCATCGGAACGGTGTTGGCTCCTGGGTAGCCCTGAAATGGCTGGCCGCCCCAAGGAACGTCGACTCCATGGCCTCCCGGAGGCCCGGCTCCACGCGGTGGAGGCAAGATGCCTCTCGTTCCCTGCATTGGTCCTCCTGAAACCCATCCGACACCTCTTGGATCGCCTCCGGGCCGTATTTAGGGCGGTCGGCCCACGCCGTAGTCCCCTGGCTCACCTTGGTGTCATGTCCAGGGCGGAAGCCCCGTGCTGAAGTCCGCTGCCCGGGCGGTTGTCGATCCAGCCGTTGGCGACGCTACCTGGTTCCCCCATGTCGTTGCGATGCCACCGAAGCCGTCAGCTCCCGATCCGCTCGTTCCCGCGCCTGTACGCGCGGGATCCGCCGATCCCGCTATTTCCCCTACCTGCGGGATCGGGTGTTGCGATGTGTATGTGTCGGCCGCCTGATTTTGAAATCCGTCGATTTCTTCGTTCGTCGGCGCCTTCCCTTTCAAATTTTGCGCTAACAGCTCCTTGATTTCTTCCATCCGGGTGTCGATCTGTTCTTCCAGTCTCTGGGTAGAAGTCCTCATCTCCTCCTCAGTGGAGGTCACCGAGTCTGTCAAGCCGACGTAGTTTTCTCCTAGGGCTTCCATTGGGGTGATTTCTTCTTGTGTGCATGTGGTAACCATGGTGTAGAAGCGAATCCTTTGATACCAAATGTTAGGAGAAGACTAGGGAAGTGGAGGCTAATGAGAAAGCTAAGAGAGATTAGGGTTAGGAATGAGGAAGAAAGAAATACCTGGATTTACTCTTACATGCCCCAACACCAAGAGGCCTAGGTATATAAATATTCCCGGGCCAAGAGGGGTCGGCCGACCCCTCCCAAGCGGGGCTGAACCGGGGTGGTTCAACCCCCCAACCCGCCGACTTAGAGAGTGGGGGTTGAACCGGGTGGTTCAGCCCCATTGTCGTTTGTCTTCGTTTTCCGCCTGCGAGCATATGAACGCCCAAAGAACTGCGTCATGTTTGGGGCGTAACACAAAAATTCCAGCAAAACAAGTAAGATATTTTCCTTTGAAACCGAGATTGAAGAGGTTATTCATGTCATGAAAAATTACAGGTTGTATACGATGTCAGGCAGAGGAACGTACTAATGATGATACTATGAGGCACCCAGCTGACTCTCAAACTTGAAAAAAGTTTGATAAAGATTTTCCTCAATTTGCAGCACAGTGTCGCAATATTAGACTTGGTTTGGCATTTGATGGGTTTAATCCATATAAAACCATGTCCATTGCTCATAACACATGACCAGTTGTTTTAATTCCGTATAATTTACCGTCGTGGATATGTATGACACAATCTTTTCTCTTTCTTACTGTACTAATTGATAGACCAAAGAGACCTTGTAATAAAATTGATGTATATCTTCAACCATTGATTGACGAGTTTAAATAATTATGGAATGGTGTGGCTACATATGATGCATTAAAAAAAATCAAATGTTCACTCAGCGTGCCGCATTGTTTTGGACAATTAATGACTACCCTGCATATGCAAACTTATCAGGATGGAGTACAAAAGGCCAGTATGCTTGTACAAATTGTAATTTGCAAACTAAATCACTATGGATAACAAATTGTAGAAAATATTGCTACTTTGGGCATCATCGATGGTTACCTAATGGCATAGGTTTCGAAGAGATAAGGCAACTTTTAATGGATGTCGCGAATTTGAAGGTAAACCTCCTATGTTAAAGGGAAGTAATATCACAACACAACTGAATGATGTACTTACTGAATACAAAAAGGATGATCTTAAAAAGAGGAAGAGAGAAGATAATCGTAGGGTTAGTAATGCTAGTCAAAAATATGGTTGGAAGAAAAAAAAGCATCTTCTTTGAATTACCATATTGGGAGTATTTTAAAACACGTCATTTCATTGATGTAATGCACCAAAAGAAGAATATTGGTGAAAATTTGCTTTATACAATATTGAGGGTTGTAGGAAAAACAAAAGATGGCTTAAAAGCAAGACAAGATTTAAAAGAAATGGGTATTCAAATAAAATTGCACCCACAACAACTTGCATCTAGTAAGGCCTTCTTATCTCCAGCCCGTTTTTCAATGAACAAAGCATATCAAGATGTTTTCCTACAATTGTTAAAAAATACCAGAGTGTCGGATGGTTATGCATCTAATATTTCACGATGTGTTCATTTGAAAGAGAGAAATATTTGGGGTCTTAAGAGTCATGATACGCACATTCTTATGCAATAATTCCTTCCAATAAGCATAAGGAAAGTGTTGCCACCAGATGTTAAGAAGGTTTTTATCAAGTTATCTAGTTTCTATAGGCAATTGTGCTCAAAGGTAATTAAGCATGCTGACTTAAACACTATGAAAGAACGCATAGTTCTTACACTGTCATCTTGAAAAAATATTTCAACCTATTTTTGATATTATGGAGCATCTAACAATGCATTTACCTGAAGAGGCCTCCGTTGATGATCCGGTGCAATTTCGCTGGATGTATCCTATTGAAAGGTAATGAACATTTCATATATTTGAATTTATATATTTGTATATATAATATTGTTTGTATTAACTTATTATATATATTGAAATTAGGTATCTACTTACCTTGAAGAGATATGTTCGTAATCGTGCGTATCCAGAAGGTTCTATTGCGAAAGGATATCTAATGGAGGAATGCATGAACTTTTGTGAATGACATCTTGATGGCATTAAAACAAAATATAAATAGAAATTATGATGGAGGTCATGACATTGGTTGTTCTTTAAAAAAGGGAAAAAGATACAACTTGATGAGTTTTTTTGGATACAAATGCATCGTCATGTTCTTTTCAACACAGATGCAATCACACATTTTCTAACGTGAGTTGTCATATTTTTTCCAATCAATAAAATTTGGTGTTACTTTCTAACAATATCAAAATGTATTCTAATATAGAAAACACATTGAAGAACTCAAAACGACAATGCCTTGTATGACCGAACATCAAATTGATAAAGCTCATAATGAATCAATTTATTTATGGTTTAAACAATATGTAAGTTCTTCAATCTACTAATGAAGATCAATTTTTTAATAAATCATTACATTAATTTCATCCATGTTTTGACTATCTCTACAGGTTAGATCTATTGACATCAATCTATCCAAAGAAGTTAAGCATCTCAATGAAGGTCCAAATAATTTCAAAATAATGTTAAAATATTGGCAACATTTCTTATTTTTATATCTTCATACCACAGGAAGATATGAACATTCTTCTTGAAAAGGTGCATGAGGACGAGCTCACCGTAGAATATAAAGATTCTTGCTTCACTCAGGTAATAGGAGAGGGTGGATATGGACGTTTGCGTACATGAGACTTAATGAGAAAAAAAATTACTTTACAACCTAGTTAAGAAGCAGTTTATATTGTTTAATGACACCTATCAGTCTTTTATATTTCCTATATCTCTGATTGAACGTTCATATTATGTTTTTTCAGGATGATGAGTTCATCCCTGATAGAGATCAGGTTCTTACTCTTATGTGAAACTTTCTGTTATCGTGGAGCTTTTTATTCAACCCTTTTGTCACCATGTTTTAACATATTTTGCATTTATTAATTTTTGATGCTCATCATATAGGATTTGAAGCCTTGATTTCATTCATCGAGACTTCATGGATCTGATAACAGGAAAGACGCTGTATGATGAATTTCTCAACCCCCTCCTTGTTTATTCCTTGTTATAAATTTTCTTGAAGGTGAGACATTCCTATTCTGATGGATGCTTTACTGCTCTATTATGGGATAATGACATTGTCAATGTATGGAATTTACACAAGTAAAGTGCAACTGGTTTGGACGTTCTTTTTGTTGGAAAAGCCTGTGTAAAGAGGCCCATGTTGGAGCTCATTTAGTTTATTTTTCTTCTCTCATCTTTAGTCCCACGTCATGTATAGGGGTCTCTTCTCTCTTTCTCTCTCTTATAAATGTGTATTGATTCCTTGTATTTGATTATTTGAGAAAGTATATACGAGTTTCGGTTTTTCTCCACATGGTATCAGAGTCAGGAATTAGAAGAGAGGAAAAGAATATTGTATACATCCACATAGGGGGGAAATAGGTATATATATAGGAGATACAAGGGGAATACCACCCACAAACATAAACTGGAAATAAATAACAAGTCAATACTCCCCCTCAAGCTGGAGCGAAAAGGTCAAGCAAGTCCAGCTTGCCACATGTAGAGAGAAGTCTGGAGGGCCCAACCGCCTTGGTGAAGGCATCGGCAATCTGCTCGCTTTGATACCAAATTAGAAGAGGAAAAGAATATTGTATACATCCACATAGGTGGGAAATAGGTATACATATAGGAGATACAAGGGCAATACCACCCACACACATAAACTGGAAATAAATAACATGTCAATATCAGGTTCATCCTCTGTGCGATTAAGCTTTATCTAACCGCCGGCATGCTCTCGGTTTGGTACCCACGCGGTTAAGCTTTCTCTAACCGCACCTCCTGCTCTCTCTCGTGGCTTCCACCTCCCTTTCCTCCTCTTCCTCTTGTATGTTTTAAAGTATTTCTCCTTCCACATCTAACCGCAACCCTTCACGCGCGGTTTCTCCTTGTCTTTTTCTTGTCGCTGGTGTCTCTCTCGTGGTCTTCTCGCCGTAGTTTGCTCTGCTCACTGTTCTGATCGCTGCTTGTCTTCTCGCGCAATCTGCTTTCCGCGCGGTCTTCCTCTCTAGTCGTTGGTATTCTCGCCGCTGGTCCTACCTCCTGACTGTCTTGCCATGGGGTCTTCTCTTGATTCTACCGGACAGGCGGCTTCCTATCCTGCAGACCGCCCGACCTTTGTTCCTGAACTCAGGGATGAATTGCGGATTGCCACTATTTCTTTAGCCGAGAAAAAGAACTTTGTGGAGTGGGTGCACTTTGTTCGTCGAGTTCTTCAGTTCAAAGGCTTTCTACATAATTTGACTCAAGTTGTTCCTGATGCTCCTATTGAAGATTGGTTGCGTAAAGATGGTCGTGTTCAGACTTGGCTCCTCAACTCCCTTAGTGGCGAACCTTATCGCATGACCATGTATCACGAGTCGGCCAAGGCGATGTGGGATGAGCTTCATTCTCTCTATTCCGACAGAGATAGTCTTCAGCACATGTATAACATCATAACAGATATTCAGACTCTTGACGTCGGCGGGGCCGCCGACCTCACCTCCTTTGTTGGTCGGGCTAAAACTCTGGTTGAAGTCTGGATTCAACATCAGCACCCTACGATGGATCTTGCTGCCCAGTGTGCCCAAAAAGAAGCCGTCGGTATTGCCATAATGATGACTTGTGTCCCCCCTCATCTTTAGAGCGTTCGGGCTCAAATCCTCTCCTCTACTGCTATTCTGTCAATATCTGATGTGTGTTTCATGTTGCTCAAGGTCTCACAACCTCCTGACAGTTCTAGTCCTTCCTCACCGACCCTCCTTCAGCAGACTTTTGGGCCCTTACTACCTCTCCCTCCTCCTGCTCGTGGATGTTTTGGTTCTCGGGGCAGAGGTTGGGGTGGCCGGCCACGACCTAAATGTTCCTTCTGCGGTAAAGACGACCACCTTGAGGTCACTTGCTACTGCAAGCATGGACTTCCTCCTTGTCTGCTTGCCTCTGTTGCTGTCAACGACTCATCTGTCACTCGTACTGACCTTGAAGGAGTACGACTTCAGCTTCAACAACTTCATGTCCTGCTCAGTTGTCCAACTGCCTCTGTTGTCTCCGTTGCCTCCATCGCAAATGAAGGTATCGCTCGTCTCTCCAATAGTTCGCGCTGGATAGTGGATTCGGGTGCCACTTATCATATAACCTCACTGTGGCCACATCAGTACTTGGATTCTCCTTATCCTAAGTGTATCATAGTGGCCAATGGGGAAACTATTCCGGTCTCCGGCTCTGCTGATATCCCTCACTTCTTCTCTATCCCTGCGCTCGACTCTTCATGTTCCGGGCTCCCCGTTTAATTTACTTTCTGTTAGTCGCATTACTATCGATTTGAATTGCTCCGTAACATTTACATCTTCTTCTTTTCTAATACAGGATCGGCGGGCGTGGAATATCATTGGTAAGGGACGACTGCAGAACGGGCTCTGCCTACTTGATGACTCTCATACAATCTTCTCCTTCGTCGATTGGCATCGGTGTCTTGGGCATGCCCCTCTACCGGTTCTCCAGAAGGCTCTACCATATGTATCTCTTCCTCCTTTTTAGTGCGAATCTTGTATTTTTGGCAAACATCCCCTTTCATCTTTTCCATCTCATTGTACATTTGTACTCAGAGCTCTGCTCTTTTTGTTTTATTACACTCTGATGTTTTGGGTCCGTACAAAATCATTAGCCTTTCTGCATATCGCTATTTTTTAACTTTTATTGATGATTATTCTCGGATGACGTGGCTATATTTACTTCGTGATCGCTTCGAGCTTCCCCGTGTCTTTTGGGCATTCATCCTAGAGTCCCGCACACAATTCACCGCGAACATCAAAACTCTTCGCACCGATAATGCTCGCGAATACATTAGCCACGAATTTGCGAATCTCTGCTTTGAATTTGGGATCATTCAGCAAACACCGTGTGCCTATAGCCCCCAACAAAAAGGAGTCGCGAAATGTAAAAAACGACATCTACTTGATGTTGCTCGCTCTCTCATGCTTCACATGCAGGTCGCCAAAGCCTGTTGGAACTTTGCGCTTTCAACGACATGCTATCTGATTAACCGTCTCCCCTCCCCCATACTCCAAAATGTCACTCCGTTCAGCCTCCTGTTCTCCTCTACTCCGACATTCTCTCTCACACCCGGCATCATTGGTTGTACTTGCTACGTTCACATTTTTGGTCCGTCCACGGACAAGTTGGATCCCCGGGAGGCCAAACACATCTTCGTTGGCTATTCACGGACTCAGAAAGTCTACGTGTGCTACTCTTCTGCTACCTGCAAGGTGACCGTTTCTGCTGATGTTACCTTTCGGAAGGATCTTCCTTTCTTCTCCGCTCCAGATCCACTTCCTCTACCACCACCCATCAAACGACCTGTTATTCCCGTTACCACTCCACCACCACCAATTCCTGACCGGGCTCCCTCTCCTCCCAAGACGCCTCTTATCCATGTCTACACTCATCGCCATCCTTGCTCTGTTGCCCCAATGCAGCCAGCCTCAACTTCTGACGCTTCGCGTCCTGCTGATCCAGCACCAGAATCAATCGCTTATCCCATGGTAAACTATGTATCCTTACATCGCCTATCCCCACAGCTTCAAACATTTGCAAATTCATTATCCTCGATTTCTGTCCCTAACTCTATGCAAGAGACTCTCCAACATCCTGGCTGGCGAGCAGCCGTGGAAGAAGAAATGACAGCTCTCTGGGCTAACCAGACATGCAATCTAGTCCCTCTACCTACCGGCCAGACACCTGTTGGGTATAAATGGGTCTTTGTCATTAAACATGTTCCTGATAGGACAATTGACCTTCTGAAATCCCGACTGGTGGCTCGCGGCTTCACCCAACAACAAGGTCTCGATTATGAGGAAACATTCTGGCCATTAGCCAAGCTCAACATCGTTCATGTCCTCCTTTTCGTGGTTGTGTATCGTCAGTGGCCCTCACATCAACTGGATATCAAGAATGCGTTTCTGAATGGCAACCTCCAGGAAACAGTGTACATGCAGCAACCTCCCGAGTTTGAGACCACGGGGGAGTCCCGAGTTTGTCATCTTAAGAAGTCCATCTGTGGTCTCAAATAATCCCCTCAGACATGGTTTGACAGGTCAGTAAGGCAGTTCGGGAGGTTGGCTTTACTCGGAGCTCAGCAGACTTCTCTCTGTTCACTCGACATTGTGCAATAGGAATGATTCTTCTGTTAGTATATGTTGATGACATCTTAATCACTGGAGACGATTCAAAGGGAATCCAAGCGGTCAAATAGCATCTTGGCTCCGTCTTTCAAACAAAAGATACGGGGCACCTTCGATACTTCTTTGGTCTTGAGGTCGCGAGACATCCAGATGGACTTGTCCTCTCCCAACGGAAGTACTGCCTCGATCTCCGTCAAGATGTTGTCTACTCGGGATGCAAGCCGACTACTACTCCAATGAATGCAAACCACAAGTTGTGTGTGCATGCTTCTGATACAGATCTTCCTCTCCAAAATCCTGAATATTATCGACGGCTTGTTGGAAAATTGATCTACCTAACGGTCACAGGACCGGGTATATCCTTTGTTGTTAGGTTTGTCAGCCGGTTTATGCATGCTCCTCGAATATCTCACCTTCAAGCCGTCGAACGCATCATAAGATACCTTAAAACAGCTCTGGGTCAAGGGCTGGTATACAAAACCCCATCTTCTACTACACCGTTGGTTGCGTATTTAGATGCAGATTATGCTGGTTACTTGGATGATCGATGATCAACCAGTGATTTTTGTACATATTTTGGAGGTCGTCTTGTTACCTGGCGGAGTAAGAAACAAGTCGTGGTTGCTCGATCTTCAGCTGAAGCAGAATACCGATCGATGACATCGGTTGTCTTTGAGCTCACATGGCTTGAAAGTCTCCTCGCTGATCTAGGAGTAAAAATCCCTCACCAGCCATGTACAACCCCGTGTCCGGCGAGCAGGATCACCAGGGGGTGAGCAGATCAGGATAGAAGCAGCAGGCGAGCTCGGCAGCGACAGGGGCGAGGCTGAGCTCGGCAAACCTCGGCCAGAGATCGTCGATGGGCGACCCCGAGCTCGGCATTCGCCGAGCGGGCTGCAACTCGCGCCCTCGTCGTGGAGCTCGACAGTAGTGGGCGAGCAGAGCACGCCAGGGAGACCAGAGCTCCCAGCTCGCCCGGGGGCCAGAGGTACTTTTTACTGTTTTACCCCTGCTGGTCTGCCCATAGCCCTTCAAAACAGCGGAGTTTGGCTGTTGGCAGACCCAGCTGAGGGTTTTCTGGTAATTTCAGGTCATTTATTTGGGTTATTGGCAGTCCGGATTTCAAAAGCTATAAATAAGACCCAAGGGGTACCCCAGAAGGCAGGTTTTTTTCCCTGTGCTCTTCTCCCCAAAATCTTCAAGTGCTTTCTGAGGGTACCTTAGCTCGGCTTCAGGCTAAGGAGGGGAAGCGCTCTGAGATCTTCCGGTTTTGTGGTGGGACCTCCCTGCCGAGCCCTTGGGTCTGTTTCTCCTTGCTTTTGTCGTTTTTCTTGCAGGAGCGAAGTAGGCGCGAGACCACCCCCTTCCCCAAGGGCGAGCTCCACAGGAAGCCGGGTTCTGGTTTCAACATTTTGGTGCGGTGAGCATGGATAGTGGTCAGCGCAGAAAAGTTTCCGCGAGCTCAATGACGGGACAAGGATCCGACAGGCCGAGCTCGCCGCCCCCCCGCCTCTCGCAACGGTGTGAATGTTTGAAGACTTTAGAAATGAGGTGCTGACTCTGGTCAAGTTCGCACTCGGCACGCGGGCCGAGTGCTCGACTCCGGCAATCCAGATCGCGGCCGCCCCCTCATTGGGCGAGGACGCTCCCGGCAGGAGAGCTGGGAAGGAAGTGGCCGAGGAAGGCCGAGGGTGCGAGCTCCCCGGGCGCGAGCTCTTCCCCGGCTCGGCAGGCCGAGGTCGCTTCGGCGAGCTGGGCTCGCGAGACTCGCCAGCTCGCCCAGTGGGGGGAGAGAGCCCTTTCAGCGAGCTGGTCTCTTCAGCTCCAGTTCCGGATGGGTTCAGGGAGCCCGAGATGTCCTATTACACTGGGAAGGGAGACCCGGTCCAGCATGTCCAATGGTTTGAGGATGTGGTCTCCATCCGTCAGATGTCGGACGGATTCAAGTGCCGGCACTTCGCCATCACCCTCCGGGAAAAGGCGAGAGAGTGGTTCCACCAGCTACCGGCCAGCTCCATCTACTTCTTCGAGGACCTACGCCGAGGATTCATGCTGAGATTCACCACTTCGAAGAAGAGGAAGAAGGAGTCCGAGTCTTTGTTTCACATTAAGCAGGGGGTGAACGAGACGTTGGGGAGCTACGTGGACCGATTCCAGGAGGAGGTTACTCAGGTCCAGGAGATGTCGGGCCATAGCCTGATGATGGCCTTTACCCTGGGCCTGCAGCAGGGTTTCTTCCGAATGGAGCTGAAAAGAGTTCCTCCCCTCTCCTATGAGGAGTTGATGGAAAGGGCGGCGAGAGAGGTCGACGGGGAGGCGTCGAACCCGGAGTTTGCAAGGAAGTTGGCCAGGTGGGCCACAGAGGAGGAGAGGGAGTCGAAGGGAGGAAGAGGACAGGAGGAGAGAAGAGGGGAGTCCAGGCAGAGGGAGCAGAGGCAGCTCCAAGGGCCGCAGCAGCCGGGGTGGGGGCGTCAGGAGCCCGACCGTCGGTTGGGCTGGAGGCCTGAGTGGCAGGGGCAGGGGCCACAGAGAGGGAACTTCGGAAGTGGTCACTTTCAGGGAAGGCAAGACCAATTCCACCCCCCAGGCTGGAGGCAGGGCCAGAGGCCCCGGCTCCCCGATCAAGAAGAGGCCATGGCCATAGCCCTGGGGGCCAGGAGAGGAGTATGGATGAGGAGAAGAAGGGAGGTCAGGGTGGAGCTGCCCTATTGCGACTTCCATCAGGAAGAGGGACACGCGACGACCACGTGCCCGGAATTTTTGGAAATGAGAGGGAATAGGGAGGGGCAGCAGCAGCAGCAGGAGGCGCGACAAGAAGTAAGGATCGAGGAGGTCCTGCCTCGGGCGGAGGAGGATCGTTGCGAAGACCGGGTGGATGTGGGGACCCGAGGGGGGATCGGGGTGATCCACGTGGGAGTAGGGATCGAGGCCTCCCGCAAGGCCAGTCTCCACACCATGTACCGGCGGAGCGTCGCCTCTACATCCCAAACCCCGCCACCGGAGGAAAGGATCACCTTCTCCAGGAGTGATATGCCAGACCACGAGGATCCGTTCTGTGATGCGCTGGTCATCAAGGCGGCCATCGAGAACTTCACCATCTCTCGGATCCTCGTGGACAACGGGAGTTCCGTCAACGTCGTCTTCAAAAAGGCGTTCGACGCAATGAAGGTGGAGGCAAAGAGGGTGCTAGCCTCAGATGGCCCCTTGTTCGGGTTTTCAGGAGAAAGGAAGGAAGTAGAGGGAGGAGTTGGCCTCCATGTCACCTTGGGGGGGGGGGGGGGCAGTCCTGAAACTGCAAGTTCGTCATTGTGGACGCCCCCAGCAGCTACAGCGCCATCTTCGGAAGGCCCCTGATCAGCGCCTTCCGCTGCGTCCCCTCATCTTTCCATCTGTGCTTGAAGTTCAACGCTGAGGGGGTCCAGGTCAGGGTTAAGGGGGACCCAAAGGTGGCGCGGGAGTGTTATGTCACTGCGGTGAACACCATCTCCTGGCAAGAGGGAGCCGAGGAGATGGGGCGGAAAATGGAGGAGGTCGAGCAGGAAGCAGGAGGGGAGGAGCTGGGAGTGAAGGACTACGCAGAAGAGGCGGCAGGAGGAGATCAGGAGGAGATGGCCGAGGTGAGGGCCGTGAGAGGAGCGATGGAGGTGGAGGTCCCCGTTCCGGAGGAAGGGGATGCTGAAGAATGGGCAGAACAATCCAGGCTGGAGGTAGTAGAGGAAGTGGTGGAGCTGGAGGTGCTCACCCGAGGGGGAAGGATGGAAAAGATCCGCGTCAGCGGTGGGCTGACCCCGGAGGACCAAGGCAGGATGATGGAGTGCATCCAAAAGAACGTAGACATCTTCGCCTGGAACACCGCGGAGATGCCGGGGGTTGACGCGGATGTGGCTTGCCACCGCCTCAACCTGGACCCGGGAACACGCCCCGTTCAGCAGAAGAAGAGGTCCACTGCCGACAGGCTGGCGGAGCCCATCAGGGAGGAGGTGGCAAAACTCCTCAAGGCCGGCTTCGTGTCTGAGATTCAGTACCCCGGCTAGGTCTCCAACGTGGTTATGGTAAAAAAAGGAGACGGCCGTTGGAGAATGTGTATCGATTTTTCCTTACTTAATAAAGCTTGTCCTAAGGACTGTTATCCTTTGCCTCGGATCGACGCGCTGGTTGACTCAGCCGTCGGCTTTTCTGTAATGAGTTTTTTAGATGCCTTTTCAGGTTACCATCAGATCAGGATGCACCCCCCGGACATCAAGGATGTCTCGTTCATCACAGGGGACGGCTACTACTGCTTCAAGATGATGCCATTCGGGCTGAAGAATGCTGGGGCCACCTACCAAAAAATGATGGATAGGGTCTTCAAGGAGCAGAGGGGAAGGAACTTGGAGGTGTATGTGGACGACCTCATGATCAAAAGTCGGGATGTGGACTCCCACCTCCGGGACCTGGAGGAGACCTTCGCCACCCTGCGCAGATACAAGATGCGGTTGAATCCCCTGAAATGTGTCTTCGGGGCCAGCAGGGGAAAGTTCTTGGGGCACCTCCTCACCCCCGCGGGAGTCGAGCCCAACCCAGATAAGGTCAGGGCTATCTTAGAGCTGGGGTCCCCGCGGAATGCGAAGGAGGTCCAACGGCTGACGGGGAAGCTAGCAGGGCTGAGTCGTTTCCTTTCTCGGGCAGGGGAGAAGTGCTCCCCCTTCTTCAAAATGCTGAGGGGTGGTCAGAGGTTTGAATGGACCAAGGAATGCGAGGAGGCGTTCCAGGCCCTCAAGATGCAGTTGACACAGGCTCCGCTGCTCCAAGGGCCGAAGGAGGGGGAGGATTTGTTCTTGTATCTCGGGGTCGGGGCAGAGGCTCTGAGCTCCGTCTTGGTTCGAGAAGAGGGAAAGAGACAGCTCCCTATCTATTACGTCAGCCGGGTCCTGAGGAAGGCCGAGCTCCGGTATCCAATCTTGGAGAAGCTTGCATTCGCCCTAATCATCTCGGCTCGGCGGCTGCGACCTTACTTCCAGGCACACTCAATCCGAGTGGTGACCGACCATCCCCTCCGCAACATCTTCGAGGGGGTGGAGCATTCTGGCAGGTTGGCTAAGTGGTCAGTGGAGCTGATCGAGTTCGACGTCTCCTTCATTCCGCGGCTCTCAATCAAAGCTCAGGCAATGGCCGACTTCCTGGCCGACTACGTGGTTGAAGTAGCGAAGGAAGAGCTCACCCGCCCGACCCCTTGGAAGGTGAGGGTGGATGGTGCCTCGGGGAGGCATTCCCTAGGAGTAGGAGTGATCCTAGAAAGCCCTCAAGGAACCCGAATCGAGCAGACGGTGGTGGTGCACTTTCCCATTTCCAACAACCAGGCCGAGTACGAGGCCGTGATAGCAGGGCTTCGCCTGGCCAGAGAGCTTGGGGTGTCGGACGTGGAAGTCCTCACTGACTCCATGGTAGTGGCTTCCCAAATCAACGGGGAGTTCGAGGCAAGGGAGCCCGCCCTGCGATCATACTTGGCCAAGGTAAAGGGGATCATTGGCACTTTTCAAACTTTCACCATCCGACACGTGCCCAGGGAAGAGAATGAACAAGTCGATCAGCTAGCAAAGCATGGTCCCCAGGTGGGGGCACCATCACCGACCTGTTCTGCCCCTCCATCGAGGAAGGGGAGCTCATGGAAATCAATCAGCAAGCTTCATGGATGGATCCAGTCGTGGTCTTCCTCTCCACAGGAGAGTATCTGGAGGGAGTAGATAAGAAGAAACTGAGGCACAAGTCAGCCTATTACCTCCTCTGGGACGGGCAGCTATACCGGAAGACCCTCTCGGGGATGCTAGCCCGCTGCGTGACCGAGGGCGAAGTACGGAGGATCTTGGAGGAAGTCCACTCCGGGGAATGTGGAAGTCACTCCGGGAGTCGGACCCTGGAAGGGAGGATAGTCAGGCAAGGGTATTTCTGGCCCACCCTAGGCCGAGACGCTGCAGAATTTGCAAGGAGATGTCATAAGTGCCAGATGTTTGCCCCTCTCCAGCTGCAGCCGGCCCAGCGGCTCCGAAGTATCACGGCCCCATGACCCTTCGCAATTTGGGGAATGGATTTGGTTGGGCCGTTCCCCCAAGCCAGCGGCCAGAGAAGGTTCCTCCTGGTGATGATTGACTACTTCTCAAAGTGGATGGAGGTGAAGGCGTTGGCCAAGGTGACCTCCCAGGTGATCAGGAATTTTGTTTGGGGGGAGATCATCTGTCGCCATGGGCTGCCGCAGGCCATCGTCACGGTCAACGGGCCCCAGTTCGCCAGTGCCGAGTTCACCAGCTTCTGCGAACAGCTTGGGATCGATCTCAGGTTCGCCTCGGTCCATCACCCCAGGAGTAACGGGCAGGTGGAGGCCGCGAACAAGATCATCGTCAACCTCCTCAAGAAGAAGGTGGAGAATCTGAAGGGGAGCTGGGTGGAGCAGCTTCCTGCGGTTCTTTGGGCCCTAAGGAACACCCCCAACACGGCTACGGGAGAGACCCCCTTCAAACTCTCCCACGGGTGCGAGGCAGTGCTCCCCATAGAGTTCGAAGTCCAAACGCCGCGAGTCGTGGCAGCAAAAGAAGGCCGTGAGGAATGGCAAGCAGAGAATGAGGAGGAACTGATGCTCTCCCTTGACATGGTGGAAGAGGTTAGGGACCTTTCCGCTATCCGACAGGAGGAGGTAAAAAGAAGAATGACGAAGTACTTTGACAAGCATGTCAGGGTCAAGCAGTTCGTGGAGGGGGACTTGGTGCTGAAGAAAGTAGATGCGGAAGGGAGGTCAGCATCCGTAGGGAAGCTCAATCCCAGCTGGGAGGGACCATTCATTGTAGAGGTAGCCTTGGGGTCAGGGGGCTACCGACTCCAAAATGTAGAGGGCGAGACCCCGAGTCTCACCTGGAGTGGTGACGACCTCAAACGATTTTTCCCCTGAAATATGTAAGCAGCACTTTGATTATAATAAATTCCTTCAAGCTCTCTGATAATGTTGTAACTAGCCTGCATGGTAGAATGTGATGTGTTTCGGACCCCAAGCAGATCCCGCTGTCAGGCTCTCACCTAGCTGGTAGGGCTGGAAGTCACTCGGTGTCATCCTTGGCCTCGAGCAGATCCCGCTGTCAGGCTCTCACCTAGCTGGCAGGGCTGGAAGTCACTCGATGGTGGTAGTAGCGGACCCCGAGCAGATCCCGCTATCAGGCTCTCGCCTAGCTGGTAGGGCTGGAAGTCACTCGGTGTCATCCTTGGCCTCGAGCAGATCCCGCTGTCAGGCTCTCACCTAGCTGACAGGGATGAAAATCACTCGATGGTGGTAGTAGCGGACCCCGAGCAGATCCCGCTGTCAGGCTCTCACCAACCTGGCAGGGCTGGAAGTCACTCGGTGTCATCCTTGGCCTCGAGCAGATCCCGCTGTCAGGCTCTCACCTAGCTGGCAGGGCTGGAAGTCACTCGATGGTGGTAGTAGCGGACCCCGAGCAAATCCCGCTGTCAGGCTCTCACCTAGCTGGCAGGGCTGCAAGTCACTCGGTGTCATCCTTGGCCTTGAGCAGATCCCGCTGTCAGGCTCTCACTTAGCTGGCAGGGCTGGAAGTCACTCGATGGTGGTAGTAGCGGACCCCGAGCAGATCCCGCTGTCATGCTCTCACCTAGCTGGCAGGGCTGGAAGTCACTCGGTGTCATCCTTGGCCTCGAGCAGATCCCGCTGTCAGGCTCTCACCTAGCTGGCAGGGCTGGAAGTCACTCGATGGTGGTAGTAGCAGACCCCGAGCAGATCCCGCTGCCAGGCTCTCACCTAGCCGGCAGGGCTGGAAGTCACTCGGTGTCATCCTCGGCCTCGAGCAGATCCCGCTGTCAGGCTCTCACCTAGCTGGCAGGGCTGGAAGTCACTCGATGGTGGTAGTAGCGGACCCCGAGCAGATCCCGCTGCAAGGATCTCACCTAGCTGGCACTGCTGGAAGTCACTCGGTGTCATCCTTGGCCTCGAGCAGATCCCGCTGTCAGGCTCTCACCTAGCTGGCAGGGCCGGTGGTCACTCGATGGCGTCGGCCTTGAAGTCATCAGGTACAGGCCAAGGTCTGTGGCAGGGAACCAAGGGGAGGGGTCCTGTCAGGACGAGCTCGGGCTCGGCAAACTCAGTTCGGCACAATCAAGAAGGCAAGCCGGGCTGAAGGGCTCTGCGTGGGCGAGTTTGGGCTCGTCATCTCCAGCTCAGCATTGGCGGGTAGGCCTCAAGCCCGGGCCTCGCCAATGGGAGGCAAGCCGGACCGGGGGATCTCGCCTCCTTGGCCCATTACACTTCAAAAAATTCCTCCTTCGACGGGCGCAACCTGGATGGTTCGCGTGCGAGCAATAGTGGCGCGATAAGGACGGAGAGCAACTCGCCACAAAATCGTTTAGGGCTCGACGAACCCTCAAAACGCGTCTCGCTCACATAACCGCTCTACTCGTAGAACCTATCTCTGCGAGGTCGCGGGAGGAAGCACTCGCATACATCCAGAGCACAACAAGCATAGAAAAGAGGAAGTGACACCGATATGATCAAAAAAAACTTTCATTAATTATTTACAAAGTTATAGGGAGCTCGCCTCGGCGAGTAATCAAAAAAGAAAAATACAAGGCTATCTGCTGGCCTCGCCCCCTCCGCCGTGCTGGTCCTCGCCGTCGCCCGAAGAATCCTGGAAGCTCTTCCCGAACATTACATCCATACTATCTTCTTTCTCGCTGGGCGGCGTCGCCGAAAACAGACTCGGCATCAGGTCCCGAGCAGAGATCTCCCCGCACCCTTCCACCAACACCCCGGAGTCCTTCATCATTGAGAGGGTGCATTCGGCGGCCTGGATTGAGTTGATCCGCAGTCTCTCGACGAGGTCGGCCTCGCCGAAGATACGCGGGCTCTTGTAGGGGAGTGTGGGATCGATGTCGTGCGACGGAAAGAAGATCTCCGCCTGGCGACGCACCTCGCCGAGAAGGTGCTGGTTCTCCCCCTTCAACTTCGCGTTCGCGCCCTCCATCTCGCCAAGGCGTGCGCGCAGTCGGCCGATCTCCTCCCCTTGCTCGGCGTCGCGAGCCTGGAGCTCCCCAGCAGCGTCGGCATCCGCGGCCAGTTGCGCGCGCAGCCGGCTGACCTCTTCCCCCAGCTCAATGTTGCGAGCCTGGAGCTCGCCCGCCGCCTTGGCATCCTGGAGAAAAGCCCATTTAGCAGCAGCACAAAGCTTTCTAAAGAGAGTGGTGCGTAACACTTACCAATCCGCCGGCGGCCTGGGCGAGGAGACCATCCGCGATGCCGAGCCGCCTCGCCTGATCGGCGATCTGCTCCTTGGCGAGGTCGCGAGTCTGCTCGGCCTTTTCGAGCTGATGGCTGAGGGCGAAGCTGCGGCGCGCCAGCATGTGGTGCAGCTCCAGAGTCCGCAGGTGGGACTGCAGACCCTCATGGCCGAGCTGCCGGAGGGTCGTCCTCGTGTAGGCCTCGGCATCCTCCCGGCCATAAAGGCCGAAGCTGAGGGCATAGGCGTGGCCGGTGGCGGGCTCGCGGTCGTGCCAGGACGGGTGCAGAGTGGAGACGGAGACTCGATGAGCGAGCTCGTCCCACTGCAGCATGGGCTCGCCCGCGGAATCCTTCCAGCGCGCGCCGAAGTTGAAGAGGGGGTGCTGCTTCGGCGGCGCGCGCTCGCGGGCAGCCCTCTTCGCCGAAGGAGGATGGGAGATCGCGGCCGAGGTAGAAGGGCCCTTGCCACCCTTTCGGCCCTTGCTGGTCGTCTCCTTCAGCGGGCTCTCCGGTGACGCGTCGGGAGGAGTCTCCGACGAGCTGATGTACTTGGGGCTGGGCTGATGTTGTTGTTGTTGTTGTTTCCCCCGCGGAGCCAGTAGGGCCCTCCGCATCTTCTTCATCTGACGGGGGCCGGATGGCGGGTTCGACCCCGCGTCCTCAGATCGCCTCTTGCCGGAAGAGGGCTGCGAGAGGGCCGCCTCGTCTCGGCAGGCCGCTGCCGCCGCCCTCTCGCGAGCAAGAGGGTCAGTATCGAGCCCCGGGTCCGCGAACGGCGGGTTCGCGGGGATTATTCGCTCCCCTGAAGGAAAACACTTGGAAAGGTTAGGAATTCAGATATAACGATGTGCCGAGTTCGGCGAGTAGGCGAGCTCGGCAAGATGAGGAGAATATACCTTCGCCGGGCAGAACCAGGGGGAGCGCGTCGAGGCCCCTCCGCAGGAAGGCGACCTCGAAATTTTTGTGGAGGAAGAATTTGTGGAGCTCGGCGTCGTTGCCGGACACGGCCGGCGGGCGGTACATCTCCTCGCCTTTTTGTTGCGGCGAGTAGGGGATGTTGCCGAGATCGCCCTTGACGAAGGCGATCTTGGTCATCCAAGTAAGGTGCTTGTTCGCGATCTCGCGAATTTTGATCAAGGTGCCGCTGAAGTAGGCGACCCCGTCCGTCGTCGCCTTATAGGAGAAAAGCTTCCTGAACACCGTCAGGTTGAACTCGTTCCGCTCCCGCCGGAGGTAGCTCGCGAACGCCACCATCATTGCGATGGCGTTGGAGTTCAGCTGCGCGGGGACGGCCCCGTAGTACTTCAGGATCTGCCGGATCTCTGGCCACAAGGGAAGTCGCAGCCCCACCTCGAAGTGCGAGATGGGGAAGGCGAGCTCGTTCTCGTAGAACGTGTTGATGGCCTCGCCCGGCCCCGGCCTGCGTGCCTCAAAGCCCGACGGCACATACGCGGCCTTGAATTCCGCGAGCTCCTCATCGCTGGTGTGGCCGTCGAAGAAGCAATAGTCTGCGAAGTGTTGCGCGCATTTGGAGCGGCCATCGGCGTCCGGGTTGGTCTTGCCCATGATCGCAGAGGAAAAGCACGACGCGAGTAGGGAAGGGAGAAAGCAATGAAAGGAAGGCAAAGCAATAAAGGCAGTACGGGGGTAGGTGAGGGGGGGGGGGGGGGGGCTATTTATAGGAAAAGAAATCTGGGGCAGGCTGTCACATCGGCGCAGCTCGCTGCCCCAGCTCGCCACCCCGGCTCGCCACCCCAGCTCGCCGACTTCCGACGCGTCCCAATCAAGGCTAAGTCAAACATTGCAGTTTTTTATTTGAGTAACGTAATTAAGAATGTTCTAAAAAGTATTCATCACAGAAGTAAAAAGTTCAGAATTAAAAGTGGGGCGCGCGAGCAGGAAGGGCACCGGGATGCGAGCGCCGGTCGGCTCAGCAGAGGAGCCCGCAGACTTACCTACCCCGGCATCGCGACCCCCGCCCCCCAGGCTGCCGCGCGCGGAGTAGCTCGCGGATCCTTCCAGAATTCCTTTGCGCAACCAAGAGACCGTCGTCTATCTCGTCCAGGAGTCGGGAGGGGGACATCAACTCGCCAGCTTGGCCGAGGCGCACCTCCTCAGCAAGACGCGCGTAGTCGCGCTGCAACGTCTCGTTGACCCCCTGCACCTCGCGCAGTCCGCACACCAGCTTCTTGATGAGCTTGACCTCCCTCCTCGTCAGCTCTCCTTGATCCACCTCCGGACCCAGGTAAGAGTCCAGCGAGCTCGGAGATGGGAGGGGAGAGTGGTGGGCTGCCCGCGAGGACTCCTCGGCAGCCGATTGACTGGGAAGGGCTGTAAAGGCAGATATCAGCAGAGCAAAAACTTATGAAGCACAGGGTTGAGCGAGGCTGACCTGAAGAGCTCGGCGGTTCAAAGGAGATGCGGGGAGGGATGAACCTCAGGTCCTTCCCGCGACCTGGGCCG
This sequence comes from Platanthera guangdongensis, assembly GCA_039583875.1. Taxonomy (NCBI): domain Eukaryota; kingdom Viridiplantae; phylum Streptophyta; class Magnoliopsida; order Asparagales; family Orchidaceae; genus Platanthera; species Platanthera guangdongensis. The sequence continues at coordinate 149,715,651 of CM077167.1, forward strand.
CGAGCCCACGGCGAGATGAGCTCGAAGCCCGGGGTGGGAATGGACCCCAGACCTTCCCCGGCGGCCGCGTCAATTTGCCGAGGAGGGGAGCCCGGTGGCGAAGTCGTCCTCTGCGAGCTCACAGGCAGGATCCCAAAGAGGGGCGGCGGATCCCGGGGATGGCTGTTCGGTGCCGAGAATCGCGAAGTGGCGAGCGTGACCTCGCCTCGCGGCGTGGAGACCCGCGGCGCGGTGCCCTCGCCATCTGGTTGGCCGTCCTGATCGTCGCCGACCACGACGACCTCCCTATCCTTCTCCAGAACGGTTCGGGTAGAAGAGCCGGTCTCGCGAGCCAGGGTAGCCCTCAGGTCGTGGAAAATGGGCTCGGCCGCCTCGGGGAATGGCTTCGTCTTCTTGGAGCTCGGCTCGGCAGAATCAATTTGGGGAGCCTTCGCGGGGACCGCCGTCAGCGCGACAACGCGAGCCGCGGAAGCCAGGCGAGCTCGGTCTATGTGCTCTTGGATCTCCTTAGGGAGGGGCATCTTGGCAAGGCGACAGGTGGAATGGCAAGAGACAGGCAGCAGAGCAGGTGCATATATATAGCCGCAGGTGGCCCCCACCAGAAGATTCCCTCCAACTCGCCAGCCAGAGCTCGCCGCACACTTCGGGTTGGATGCATCTTTCCGAGCTTTTTGACAAGCTCGGAAAGAGCGGGGATTGTGTACAACCCCGTGTCCGTCGAGCAGGATCACCAGGGGGCGAGCAGATCAGGATAGAAGCAGCAGGCGAGCTCGGCAGCGACAGGGGCGAGAATAAGCTCGGCAAACCTCGGCCAGAGATCGTCGATGGGCGACCCCGAGCTCGGCATTCGCCGAGCGGGCTGCAACTCGCGCCCTCGCAGTGGAGCTCGGCAGCAGTGGGCGAGCAGAGCACGCCAGGGAGACCAGAGCTCCCAGCTCGCCCGGGGGCCAGAGGTACTTTTTACTGTTTTACCCCTGTTGGTCTGCCCATAGCCCTTCAAAACAGCGGAGTTTGGCTGTTGGCAGACCCAGCTGAGGGTTTTCTGGTAATTTCAGGTCATTTATTTGGGTTATTGGCAGTCCGAATTTCAAAAGCTATAAATAGGACCCAAGGGGTACCCCAGAAGGCATGTTTTTTTCCCTGTGCTCTTCTCCCCAAAATCTTCAAGTGCTTTCTGAGGGTACCTTAGCTCGGCTTCAGGCTAAGGAGGGGAAGCGCTCTGAGATGTTCCGGGTTTGTGGTGGGACCTCCCTGCCGAGCCCTTGGGTCTTTTTCTCCTTGCTTTTGTCGTTTTTCTTGCAGGAGCGAAGTAGGAGCGAGACCACCCCCTTCCCCAAGGGCGAGCTCCACAGGAAGCCGGGTTCTGGTTTCAACATGCCATCCTATTATTTGACAGTCAAGCGGCTATACACATAACAAAGAATTCGGTCTTCGGAGCAAGTTGTTTAAATTGGTGGTAGGATCTGATAAGATCTCTTACAGGTTAACATTCAAGTAAATACCTCTAATGCAATTGTTTATCTAGGTAGTGATAAAAATCTCATATTAATATTTTTGTTAAAAGACTTGGATTGAATCTGCATCCAAATCCATATGATCTGAGGTGGCTCAATAAATGTGGTGATTTTTCTGTGTCAAAGCATTATACCTAATGTTTTTGTTGTGTGGTTGTATGTGTGGTTTTACCACTGAATATGGGCCATATAATTTCGAGTAGTCCTTATTTGTATCTGTGATGCCGTCTTTTTTACAATACAACAATTTATATGAAGGAGCATGATGGCGCCAACCCGCCAATGAGTGAAGATATTCGCCGCTACAACCTCCGCTCGCGGCCGCGGTGCCGCAACAATCAAGAAAATGAAGATATCCGCCGCTACAACCTCCGCCCGCGGCCACGTCGCCGCAATAATCAAGAAAATGAAGATATTCGTGCATGGCCCGTGATGCCGCATAGCTCTTGGCTATTTCTGATGCTGAGTTTAGTTTGTTGTTTGTTTAACATTAAGTTTAATGTTTTTATTCAGGTTTTAAAGCTTAATGTTTTTTTTATTTATGTTTAATTTAATGAGAAGTATTATGTTTGGAGAAAAAGAAAAACTCCCGTGAAGAGCTTTCTTCCTAGGGTTCGCCCCTGTTTGTGAGCAGTGTGACACTGCCGCCACCCCTCCTCCGCTTGGCGTGTGACTTGCCAAATCCGCCCGTCGGTGCGACCCCCCCCCCCCCCCCCACACACACACACACCTTCCTGGTGGTGTGACTCCTCCGTCCCTTCGTGCGAAGCGTGGGGATGATCCCTACCCGAACCGCCTCCGTCCCAACCCGATCCAGCAGTCGTCCTCCTTGCAGATCAACTCTAAGCGCCGGCCTACCTCCAGTTCATTTTTGTCCATCTCACCACCTCGACTTCAAGATCAAAGCACTTAACCACTCTCACCGACCCCGTCGCCGACCTCTTCCTTGAACCCGGCCGACCATCATGGTCTCGGAATTACTGCTTCGTCGCTGGGAGATCCATAGTGCGACATCGTTGAAGTGTTGGCAAGGAACTCATCCGCTCGGTGTGACTCTAGTGATCCATGGTAGAGAGACTCCTGTAACCCAATACACCCCAACGCCTCTCCCGCCTGTTTCTCAGCAAGGCGCGTTGTTGGCGCTAGGTTTCGAACCCGCAACCCTTGATAGCCACTCTTCCAACAGGGCTCATCACCAACTGAGCTGCAGCTCAGCTGGTGATGAGCCCTGTTGGAAGAGTGGCTATCAAGGGTTGCGGGTTCGAAACCTAGCGCCAACAACGCGCCTTGCTGAGAAACTGGCGGGAGAGGCGTTGGGGTGTATTGGGCTGCAGCCCTGTAGCAGTGTCGGAGCTTGGGCCATGCTGTGCGCAGCCTCTGAGTGCCATGGGCCGGGCTGTTACAACTCCCCACCGAAAATTCATTGTGAGCTTGGGGTAACGAATCCTCTATCCATTCTCGTGTGTTCTATTTTTATACGTGATTGTCTGGTGAAAGAGGCCGGCGTTGCATTCGAAACAATTGGATTTTCGCGGGTTTTAAATCGAAGCTTTTTGAGTGTTTTACGATCGTTCTTGTGAGCGAAAGGATTGGGTAAATCCTTATTGTGACATTGATTGGAGTGGGTAACTCCTTGTTTTGACGCTAAAAGGATTGGGGTGATCCTATGCTTTCGTTCTTTTGGGAGTAAATATGACTACTTTCCGAATTGCCGTTTTGGTCGGGTTTCTCTTGGTGTGTATTGTGCATGTGCTGAGATTAAGTTAATAATATTGAAGTGGTTAAAAATTCTTGTGCGCACGTGATTGAGCGAAAAGGACTTGAGTGAACCATCGTTTGAATTGTCACACACACCCCTCTGCATAGGCCTGCATCAGAGCAAGTTTAAATTTTGTTATCCTATCATTACACCACCTGAGAAGCCCAAGATTGATGTAGATGTGGTCAAAACCACTCACGACTTTTTGAAGAGAAGCATTATCTCTACCAGTCCAATTGTTTATCAGAAAAGTCTTCACAAATTCAATCTGGTTGACCCATACACATGCTAATGTTGCTTCCCACCCCTGCTCGAAATCCTCTAATTTTATGTCCGGTTGTGTAGATTTTGCTTTGATTTCCACATTAGACTGCGTTGGACATGCAAATTAGGCAAATCAGGCATTTTTACAATGAGAGACTGGGTTGGCATGGTTATTGATCATCGGAGAATACACCAATGAAACTGTTGCAGCTGCCAAGTTAATCTAAAATACTAGAAATCATTTCATATGTGAATGCTTTCACCACTGATCTGGCTCTTGCAAGTTTAATTCTTCTTATTTTGAGGTTTAGTTAAATAAAATGGATCTTAATGGATGGCTTCAAGTGTTATTTGTTTACTTCAATACATGTAATTCTCCAAAGCAATTTCAACTAGAAATTCGAACCAGAATTCTCCAAAGCACCATAGAATTCTTGTCAAAATGCAGATTTACCTCCATGGTGAAAATAATTTTAACCAGAATTGAAATGTAGTAGAGAAAAACCAATATAAGACCATCAAGGGGAAATGGACTACAGTGGCAGTCTGAACTACTGTTGTAGATCAATTAAGCTAGATTTCAGATGGACGGACTACTTGATTGATGTAAGTGTAGAAAAGAGCCAAAGAGAGAAAAAATAATCCGATTTTATTAATTTCTCATACTTCTCTTACAACGTGTACAAGTATAAATACATATACATACGGACAGAGGAGGAGAGAACTTCAATCCTATGATGTGGGACTAAAGAGAATTTACATGGGCTCCAAGAGTGGGCTTTTTATATTAGCCTTTTACCATTTCTTCTTAACACTCCCCCGCAAAATGGAGTATACGAGTCGTAGGCACCAAGCTTGGATAAGAATTGATGATATAATGGTTGGGAGAGGACTTTAGTTAGGATGTCAGCAACTTGCCCTGTAGCGAAAACATGCTCAAATTCTAACTTCTTTGATTGAACTTTTTCCCGAATGAAGTAGTGTGAAACTCGTGAAGTGCTCCTAATCGAGTACTCATGACCTGCGTAGAAATAGTATAGATTTTATTTTTTTTATACTCGTAGATTTATACTTTTTCTGCAGATGTAAATATTGCTTGTACTACTCAAAAATGTTGAATCTGGTGTAATCGAACGATAGTGTAGGGATGTGTGTAGCCGTCACTAGACTCGTTTTGCTCGAGTCAGGAGGAAGGATCATCTTTCTCGGTGGCTAAGAACTTGCCACAAGCTACTCTCGAAGCATTGATGCATGGTTAGTCAAGCGTGAGCGTGATGTAGGCCATTTTTTGGCCCGGTTGAGCCTTGTACCCCGTCCTAACGTAATCCTTGTTAGCCCGTGTTGTGCTTATCCCTCATGTTGATTTAGCCCTACTCCGTGATCACCAAATCCTAAAAGCCTATCCCAGTAGCACGCCCCTATCTCGAGCTATTAGTATGTTACTTCTTGTGTTTGGGATGTTGCTGTGGTGCTGTTATGTGGTTGTGTGGTGTAGTTTTCTTGATATTTTGTGCTCAATGTGTTGCTTTATAAAAATAAAAAAGGAAAAAGAGAAAAGAAAAGAATGTAAAAAAAGAGATGTTGTTTGTTGAGAAATAAGAAAGGTAATTGAAAATTTCATTTGTGATTTTATTTCTGTGACGGTAGGCAGTGCACACATCCTTGTTGTCAAGTTCAAGTCTTGTGGTGTGGTGTACCTGCAATTTTTGTTGGTACGAGGATAATTGTTTGTATGAGCTCATTTGGGGTTGTGCGTAGCCGTCGTTTTTACCCTTGTGCATCGTTTACCTACGTATATGCTCAAGCCCCATTATTATCCTAAAATCCTACGGATTCACGCTTGAGTCTAGCTAGCGCGGTGGAGAGAGTGTGAACAGGCCAGCGTATGGTCCCCGACATTGATGGATTTATTTGGAGGTGATCACGAGCCTCGGTCTTTGGCAATGCTCATCTTAGTGGTCTGCCTACTTTCTTCCAATGCATGACCGAACGATTCTCCAGAATTCCAATTTTGAGTAGATACAATATTTATTTACGCTTGTTGAAAAGTTTAAACTCTGTAGTATAATTAAAAAGTTTATCTATTATATTTTCTATGTCCATGATGTATTTGATTTCTCGCAATACTTTATTTGAAAATTACTAACCCAGCTAACTGTTTTCTAGTCCACTGAGTGATGATTTGCTCGGGACGAGCAAATGTTTCAGTCTGGTGGTGTGATGAGTCCGATATTTATAGGGTTTTTCGGACTCATCTGAGCCTTTTTTCTCACTCGTGCACCGCATTTCAACCGGTAATCAGATATATTTGCTTCGATCGGTCGCTGACCACACTGTGCATCGCTTTGGCCCGAGGATGTGCAATTGCACATTCTGTTATTGGGGGTAAGCACATGATGCTCCCCATGTATCTTTCCGACTGTTCTTTTTGTTGTGTATTGGTGTTGGGAGCTTGTGCTCCATTTTTGATTTTTAATGTGCAGGTGGTGCGTTTTTCCCAAGAAAGGAATTCTAATTTGTGGAAAATGCACGGTCGTGCGTTTCCTTAGTGCAGATAAGTTTATCAAATTATACAACATATGCAATATCTATCACAGCATAGATTATAACATACACAGCCAACACAGCACAACAACAGATTTATAGTGGTTCTCCAAGTGATGGGTACATCCACTTCCCCCTTCGCCTATCTAGCAGTATACTAGATTCGGCCTAACTCCCTTCTTCCTTCTCAGATCCTCAGATCTTACAGCTCAGAACCCTGAATGGTTCCTACAACTCAAACTTCAGCAAATCCTACAGCTCAGATTCTCTCAAAGAATCCTACCTCAGAGTGAGTCCACACTCCTACAACTCAGGCTATCAAACCCTACCTCAGCCTCTTCCACAGGGCTACAGCTCAGGGAAATTAATCCCCTACCTCAGGCACTCAGCCCTACCTCAGCCTTTATAAGTATAGGCTTACAACTCAGAGAGATAACTCTTCTACAATCAGATCTAAAAAGATTCTACAGATAAAATTGATAATGAAATGATTTAATCCTCACCCAGCTAGAGAGAGAAGAGGGTGAAGGATTCTTGATCAGTTCTGGATTGATCTGATTGCTTAAGATACAATATGTCTTGGCTTCTTCAAAACTTCTTGAATCTGAACAAAGTAGGGTTGATCTTCTTGTGAAGTTGGATATGATCCTCAATCCAGCTTCCTGCTTCTATTCAGATTTTGATCTGAATTCTTCTTGCAAACTTGTTCAGAGTCTGTCTTCTTCTTGTCTCTCTTTTGATTTCTTCAGATTGCTTCAGATCCCTTTCACTTGATCTTGTTTGATTGCTGATAGAACATGTCTTTATATAGATCCGTCTGAGGTTACCGGCTGATCCGGTTCCTAACGGCCTTCTGACAGCTCTGACAGATGTAACTGCTTTGTTAGTTATGGCAGTTGTCAAGTCTCCAGTCATGTACTCATGTCATCTGATACTTCATAGAACTTTATCTCAGGAGCAAAGTGTTGAGACAATGCTTCAAATGTGTCGACACAAATAGACCATGTGTCGACACAATCCTTGGTGATGTCGACACAGCTCAGATAATGTCGACTTAGCTCTACTTCAACTTCTTGACACAGCTTCCGTGAAATGTGTCGACACGAGTCCTGTGTGTCGACACAATTGCTTCTTGTCTTGACAAAGTTGTTGCTTAGACAGAATTCTGGAGTATGTCGACACAAGTCCTGTGTGTCGACACAATTGCTGTCGATAGAATTGTTGAGTGTCGACACAGGTCCTGTGTATCGACACAATCTGGCTTCGGGTGTCAACACAGTTGTTGTCGACAGAATTTCTGTGTGTCGACACAAGTCCTGTGTGTCGACAGTGTTCGAACACTCTATTACTAATTTGGGTCAGGATCACTATGTCTCTAGGAAATCTGTTTTTGACCTCCTGTATAGATCTAAAGGTCAATTAGAATTGAGTTTAAGGGATAATACTTAGGTTTGGAAGCTGCCCTCAAGACCAAAGATTTTCAGTTTGAGACTAAGTCATATCGTCGAGCTCAGCACGACGAATCGTCGAACTCCAATCGACGATCGTCTAGCTCATCTTCGACAGATCGTCGAACTCCATTCGACGATCGCTGAGCTCAACTTCAACAAATCGTCGAACTCCATTCGACGATCTGCAAGCTCAGTTCGACGATCTTGACTCAGTATTGGTTCTCTATCTCTGAGCTCAGTTCGACGATCTTTGAGCTCAGATCGACGATTTTTGTTGCTGTCTAAAGTCCAAATCACTGAGCTCAGTTCGACGTTTTTCTGAAGACTTCAAGGATTCTCAAGATTCAAATTCAGGAGTTATTCAGCAATTAATTCAGAAGATTTTCTAGTCGTTTTCATTTATTCTGGACCAAGTTTCAAGGGATTATCAAGTAATGTTTCTTTGGACTTTCCCCCAGAAGACATTTGCAATTAAGGATGCAATTAATGACAGGCTAACGACTATTCTTGACAGAGGATTATTTTCTATTCAGTACCAGAGAATAAAATACAAGATTTTTGAATCTCTCCATCACTCAGAACACAGATCAGATAGAGACAACACATACAAGAAGAACAAGAACAAAACATTCTTTGTCTCAAAAAATTCATACAAGAACACACACCAAATGAGATCAACAAATCTAAAATCTTCAGATCCCCTTTGCTTCAAGTGTTCAAGGCCAACATCTTTCAAAGACTCCAGACACTTAACATTTCAGCTGTTGCTGAAATCATCATTTGCTGGAAATGAACTTCTGAAGGCCTATCACCCTACAACAAAGCTTCATTTCCTGAACATCTCAAGAACTCAGGGGGATCTTTGACAACATAAAATCCATATAGTCTTCTCAGCTGTTTTGAGAAAGAGAAGACTTACATCACTCTCTCATCCCCATCTCTGTAAAGGGTTTCTCAAACTCCCTTCAAAAGTTTGAGCTTGGTTTTTGAGCACCTTGTCAAAAGCTCATTGGTGGCAAGACACCTGATCAAAAAATCTGATTTGGTTTTTGAGCACCTTATCAAAAGCTCATTGATGCCCAGGACACCTGATCAACTCATCCTGTAGTGGATTCCTACCTAGGGTGGTAGAAGAGTGGATGTACCCAAGTTTAGGGGAACCACTATAGCTCCTTGTGTCTACTGGCTTGCTTGTCTTTATCTTTTGTTCTGGCTGTGATTGTTTTGTGATTAGTTTAGATCTGTGATTAATTTCTGTTGTAGGTCATTTTGTGATTAGATTTAATAGTTGCTTCCCTGTTCACTCAGATTACAACAATTGTTGTAAAAAGTTTTCAAGCACCATATACTCTATTCACCCCCCCTCTAGAGTATATCAGATATAACTGCACTTTCAATTGGTATCAGAGGGAGGTTGGTTAAACATACCACACCTTGGTGGTTGCACAGGCTAACACCTGAACCCAAAGATTCCTAGTTATATCTGTTTTCTTTTGAGTTTATTATTAGATCTTGTTTTCACAAATCATGACCCAAAACAAAGATTATGCTAGCACCAGACCTCCAGTGTGCAATTTATCCAAGTTTGCACTTTGGAAAGCAAGGATCAGATTATACATGAATTCTATTGACGAGGATATTTTTAATTCTGTTTTGACAGTTTGTCCAAGACCTCCAGAGAACTCAAGTACAAATGCTGTTCCACCTCCATCAGGAACAGATGTTGATATCAAGAGGTGGAAAGGTAGCTGATGCCAAGGCTATGAACATCTTAGCCCAGACCATGTATGATGACATCTTTCAAAAGATGGCTGAATGCAATTCAGCAAAGGAAATCTGGGATAAACTCTCTGAAATAGTCTCAGGCTCAGCTGATGAGAGAAAGGACAGGAGATCCCACCTCATATCTCAATATGAGAATTTCAAGAAGTGAGAAGCTGAATCAGTTGGAGATATGTACAATAGACTCAGTCTGATAGTCAGTGAACTCAGGACTTTGGATAAGGAGATATCACTAACTGAACTTAATGACAAAATCCTAATGGGCTTCCCTAGCACTTGGGATTCAAGAATCTGGCCAATCAAGGATGCCAGAAGTTTGAATGAGATCACCACAGAAGCCCTTTTGGGCAAGCTCAAATCTTATGAGCTGCTCATTAAGAACAGAGAAGAAGAGCAGAAGGCTGCTTCACCAGCCACAAGAAAAGAGAAGACAATAGCCTTCAAAGCAACTGAAGATCAGCCTGAAGATAAAGTCACAGACAATGATGAACTGCTCAGTCTGTTGGCCAAAAGATTCTACAAGATGGCCAGAAAGGACTTCAGAAAGAGATCATACACGGAGCATGATAAGCCAAGGTATGATAAGTCTAACAATAAAGAAATTGTTTGTTTTGGTTGCAGGAAACCAGGGCACATTGTACCTGACTGTCCAGAAAACAAAAACAAGGACAGAAGGGACAAGAAAGAAAGAAGAAAGGAAAAAGACTCCAAGAGGAATGGCAATGGCAAGCCCTCCTCAAGCAAAAACAAACACACGAGAAAGGGATTTGTTGCTGAATCCTGGAGTGAGACTGAAGAGGAGTCAGAAGCCTCATCCAGCTCCAGTGATGATGAAGATGATGCAGAAGAGAAGGAGTTCTGCATGATGGCAATCAATGCCTCACAACATAATTCAGATGAAGAAGACTCAGAGTCAGATTCAGAGACTCAACTTGAAGAAGACCAGGTAATTAGTTCATTTGATTTCAATTCAGAGGACTTTAAATCTGAGTTTAAAGCATTATGTTTAGACCTGCTAAAATCTGAGAAAGAAATTATCTCTCTCAGAAATCATTTATCTGAACATAATACCTTAAGGTCAGAAAACCTCAAACTCTCTCAGGAGTTGGAGTGCTGTAGGGAGCAGATAGCTTCACTGAATGGTGAGCTATCTGAGGCCAAGAAGCTTGAAGAATCCCTTAATGGGAGAAGTATCAAGCTGATGGACATCACAAGCACAGTGAACTCCAGATTTAATAGTACATTGGGCTTGGGTGCTTCATCCAGCCAACCCATAGTTCTAACAACTCCAATCAAGTTCATTTCTGATAAAGGAAAGAGAGTTGTAGAGGTAGCTAGGAAAAATTCTGATCTGCCTAAGAAAACTAAGTTCCAGCAGAAATCGTCGAACGAAGCTCGACGATCGCCGAACGCAGATCGACGATCTCAGGCAAAATCGTCGAACTCAGGTCGACGATCTCAAGTTCCTGAACTCTGCTACAGTCGACCGTCGAACGGAGCTCGACGATCTGACCCAAGATCGTCGAACGCAGCTCCACGATCGTCGAACAGAGATCAGAGCTCTGGAAACTTTTTCAAGGGCAAATTAAAATCCAATCCTAGGGGTCATTCATCCCAAATCTTTAACCCTTATACTGAATGGATTATACCTCCAAGGAGATATCATCCTGAAGGTTATAAGAGTCAACCTGGGATGTCTTTCATTTCTGAGTTTAAAGGTTATCAACCTAGGCCCAAGGTAAACTGAGTCAAAAACAAATGAATTATTTTATGTGCAGGTGAAGACCTATCCAACATCAAACCAGCAATGATACTTGGATAGTGGGTGCTCTAAGCACATGACAGGAAATAAGGACAACCTCACATCCTTTAAAGCCAAGGTTGGACCCAAAGTTATTTTTGGTGATTCAAACATTGGACAAACTAAAGGATATGGTGCAGTCCAGATTGGATCAGTAACATTCAAGAAGGTAGCTTATGTGGAAGGACTGAAGTACAACTTAATAAGCATCAGTCAGCTGTGTGATGAAGGCTACCAGGTGACCTTCAGCAAAGCATTATGTAAGATCAAGTCAGAGGACAACACAACTGTGTTGACGGGTAAAAGGAAATGTAATATCTATCTAGTAGATTTTCTTTCAACAGATGTAGATATTTGCTTGTTCAATTCTGTTTGTAGACCTAACATTTTATGGCATAAGAGACTAGGACACTTAAACCTTAGAACTATTGCTAGGCTATCCAAGGACAACCTTGTTAGAGGACTACCTTCTGGCCCCTACAAGAAGGAAGGACTCTGCAGGGCTTGTCAATTAGGCAAGCAAACTAAAAATAGTTTTAAGTCACTTAATAAGAGTGATTCACCTAGGATATTGTATCTGTTACACATGGATCTTTTTGGACCCATCACAGTACAAAGCCTAGGAGGGAAATCTTACACCTTAGTAGTTGTAGATGACTTCTCTAGATTCACATGGATGTTCTTTCTGAGGAAGAAGTCTGATAACTTTAAGTGTTTGACAGAGTTTCTCAAATGCATACAGATTGAGTTCAATACTCACATTGCCCTGATCAGAAGTGATCATGGGACAGAGTTTGATTCTCTTCTTATGCAAGAGTTCTGTCAGAGTGAAGGGATCATGCATACTTTCTCAGCTCCTAGAACTCCTCAACAAAATGGGGTAGTTGAAAGGAAAAATAGAACCCTTATTGAATCTGCCACTACATTGTTGTCAGATGCTCACCTTCCTCTATCCTTTTAGGCAGAGGCAGTGAACACCTCCAACTATGTGCTGAATAGAAGTTTGATACATAAACTAAAGGGCAAGACTCCCTATGAATTACTCAAAGGGAAGAAACCTAAAGTTGATTATTTTAGAGTTTTTGGCTGCATTTGTTATATACACAATAATGACAAGAAATATTTAGCAAAATTTCAAGCTAAAGCTGATGAAGGAGTGTTTCTGGGATACTCCATGATTAGTAAGGCTTATAAGATTTATAATAAATCATATCTTAAAATTGAGAAATCTGTACATATATCATTTGATGAATCTAACATGTCTTTCAAGAAGAAGAACACTTCTACCATAGCACCTTTGCAGGAACATTCTCTTGTTGAAGACTTGAACAAGTTACAGGTTACTCAAAAAGAGGAAAGCAGTGAAGATGAAGAAAGTATTCAACATATTGAAGAAAAACAACTTGAAGAGCCAGTTGTTGTACCACAAGAGGAAACAACAACACAGGTTGGTGAACAATCAACACCCCCTGTTGATTTAGTAACATCAAGAGACCATCCAATTTCCCAAATAATTGGAGACATCTCAGCTGGTGTGTAAACCAGAAATCAGGTCAACCAAAACCTGTTGCACACCTTCTTCCTATCTCAAATTGAACCTCAGTCCATTCAAGATGCAGAGCAAGATCCACACTGGATCATTGCAATGCAAGAAGAGCTGCATCAATTTGAAAGGAACAAAGTGTGGGAACTAGTGTCAAAGCCTAAGGATCACTCCATTGTTGGAACAAAGTGGGTGTTCAGAAACAAACTGGATGATCAAAGAGTAATTATAAGGAACAAGGCAATGATAGTTGCTCAAGGATATTCTCAAGAAGAAGGAATAGACTATGACCAGACTTTTGCACCAGTTGCAAGATTGTAAGCCATCAGAATCTTTTTAGCTTATGCAGCACATAAAAGCTTCAAGGTATATCAGATGGATGTCAAAAGTGCATTTCTAAATGGAGACATCAAAGAAGAAGTATATGTCAGACAACCTCCAGGTTTTATCTCTCCAACTTATCCTGATTATGTTTTTAAGTTGAACAAAGTATTATATGCTCTCAAGCAAGCTCCTAGAGCATGGTATGAGACCCTAGCATACTTCCTTTTGGAAAATGGATTTATAAGGGGTAGAGTAGACCAAACTCTTTTCATTAGAACCCATAAGTCCCATACCCTACTAGTACAGATTTATGTAGATGATATTATTTTTGGTTCTACTGATTCAATATTGTGCAGAAGGTTTTCCAACCTAATGCATTCTAAATTTGAAATGAGTAGCATGGGTGAGCTATCCTTCTTCCTAGGATTGCAAGTCGAACAACATGCTAAAGACATCTTTATTTCTCAAACCAAGTATGCAAATGAATTGGTTAAGAAATTTGGCATGTCTGAAGCATCTTGTATGAAAACACCCATGCCTACCAATGCTGTATTGGATGCTGATGAACATGGGAAACCTGTTGATCAGACAACATATAGAGCAATGATTGGCTCTTTACTGTACCTTACAGCTAGTAGACCAGATATAATGTTTGCTACATGTATATGTGTAACATCCCATGTTACTTCTGGACCGCTCAACTTAGATTGGGTTAGGCATGGGTGAGATTTAAGGAAGACCAACTATGTTTGGTCCTAGGTAGTGGGTGGTAGCCATGTGGGGCCCACTATAGGACCATAGTCAAACTAGGTCAAACTAGCCTAAGTGGGGACCCTAGCCACACCATGACCCCACCACATTGCCCTAACCCTAAAGACAATCTAAGTGGACCCTAGGGCATGACACTAGGTCAACACTTTGACCTAAATTGACCAAAGTCAAACTTGGGCTTAATTGGTCAAACCCACACTCATAAGCCCAATTAGCTGAAGTAGGGCACCCCCTTGACCCAACCCAAGTTGGGTGGTGCCACTAGACCCATTACCACCAAGTAGGGTCAGCTCACCCACCATGGTTGACCAAGTCAACCCTAAAAGTCAATTTGGTCAATATAAGGCCTAAAGAGAGAAAATGAGTGTCAAGCTCATTTCCAATGGGCTAAGCCCATGAACCAAGACCCATGACCAGCCTTAATGGTTAATGACAGCCCCTACCCTCCTGAAATTGGAGAGAGATTGCATGCAAGGGGGTAGTTTTGGAAATTGGGGGAAAAAGAGGAGAGAGAAGAGAGGGAAAATGGGGATGAAGGCCTTGTGGCCCTCCTCCTCTCTTCCCAAGCACAGATCTGATCCCACACATCAATTACCATCCTTCCAACCCAATTTCATGCCACTTGGAGCCAAGGAGGAGAAACCAAAGCTCATGGCCGAAATTCCCATCATGGCATCTCTGTATACAAGCCATATCAGCCAAAACCAACCATCCCATTAGCTTCAGAAGGTCCAAAGGAGTGGAATTCGATACCTGGATCGAAGCTTTTGGTGGAGAATCGGGTTCGGGAGCAAGCTCGCCGGAGAGGAAAATTTCCATGGCCAACCGCCGCCAAACCCGCCGCCAAGCCCCAATCCAGGTCCGTTTCACCTCACCTCTACCCGTACTAGTTTCCTAGATCTATTAGGCGAGACATTGGGCTCAAATGAGCCAGATCCAAGGTGAGCTTTTTCATGAATTTCGGATTTTTGATGGAGTGTAAGTTCGCCGGAAACCGCCGCCTCCGGCGGCCAAGTCACCGCCGAACGTTAGCCCTCACCTCAACGGAGGTGTTGGTGGTGGTGCCCGGCCAGGGAAGTGGCTGGATGGCCGGGAAATGGCCCTAAAGTGAGCTCCAGGTCGGGCAAATCTCGGCCATTGGCTGGAGGAGGAAGATGAACAGATGCCCTCCATCCTGCTTTAAGATTCGTGCTACATCAAAATTTAATTTTCTGTCCCTGTTTTTGCTGTCACTTGCATGTTAATTTTAGGCCTCTTAGACGCATTTACAGAACTTAGTATCTTAATGATAATTGTAGCTGATGGTCTTATCGTTAATTTGCCACCTTAAACATGTGATTTGGTGTAGTGTACAGTCCTGTAGGACATTTCTCCTAGGCCTGGTCCTAGGGTAGGGCAGAAATTAAATTGGATGCCCAGGTCAAACCATTAGTCACCATGGCTCCAACTTTTGGGCACATGCATGCTTAGGGCATACTTAGCCCCTGCCAAAATTTTGGAATTTTTAGAGAACATGTTCCTATAGTTTTTGCCAAAATATCAAAATACAAATAAATAAAATATAAGGAGTTCTACACCTCCCCATGGTCCCAAATCTTGGTGGTAGGTCAGTGGGGACATCCTTGGTGCTTGATAAAATTTTCAGCACCTTGGGTTCACTGCATGTTAGAGAATCCACTTGCATGTGTTAGCTTATGTTATGCCTTGGTGTGCAATTAGCAAAAATGCAAATATAGTGTATTTAGCCCAAGGGTGACATGCAAAGGTCTTGGAATTATTTACAGTGGTTCATTAGGGTAAATTTAATCCCTCAAATTAATCATGGAATTTTTGGAATCAAAAATTCCATTTATTGGAATTTATTTTAAATATAGCTATTTTGGAAATAAAATTGGAAAATAGGTTTTCCTCAAGTACAAATCCTAAAATTTTGCCAAGGCATAGATAATGTCACATTTGACTTAGGAAAAATATGATCCCTCTGTTTTGAGGAACGTTTGGAGTAAATATCTTAAATTGCTCATTTTACCCTTATCTTATTAATTCTTGAAATGATGGATATATACCTCTGAAAAATTTGGAATTTATTCTACTACTATAAAATGGTATTATTAGTTTTGCATGAATTTCTCAGAATTAATGGATGCATTGTTAGTTGTTAGATTAATACAATGACATTTTTGGTAAATATGTTATAATGGAATTTTATAGGCCATTACACAATAAATGCTGATGATACTCTGCCAATAGTCATAAATTAGTGCTCTAAAAGTTCTGTAATTTTCCTGGAATATTTGATTTCATAATGCCTATACTTCATTTGGAAAAATGGAATTTGTGTGAAATTGATATTAAATAGAAAATGGGAATAAATAATTTAAGGAAAATTATGAAACTCTGTAGGCTGCAATATTTTATCAATATACATCTCAGGAAAAATTCCCTAGGTCAGTGGATATTTAATCATACTACTTCATGTGTAAAATGACCTAGCGTTTAAATTAAAAGATTTAATTAAAGGACTATTTGACCAAGAAAAATTATGAGAATTCATAGGGTAGTTCCCTTAGTCCATACCACCCTAGGATAAATATTTAGAGGCAAGATACCTTAAGGTTTGGAAGATCGCATTTTTAGGGTAACCATAGGACATGGTCTGCATATAACACAAATAGGTCTTGCCTTAGGGGTTACCGGGGGATTGATTATCGGCAGAAATAAGAGAGTTCAACATGAACAACCCTGGTGGGTAGAGTTGTCTTAGTGAGGGATCAGAAGTGCAAGTCTTAGTTAGCAACTGGAGTGGGGGTCGGCGGAAGACCGTCGGTTTCCCGATAACACCTTAAGTCACTAGGGTTGTACTAGAGCAATAAGGAGAGCTGGGGAGATACATGGGTAGCCATCAACTAAAATAAATATCCTTGCGAAAGGGAACGCTGGGCGTAATCCCAACACAGTTCCTAGTGCCCCTTGAGAGCCCTTCACAGGGAATACCGGGGGCAGTCCTGGGATTAACCTTAAATCTCTAAGTATAATAACCCGTAGACAAGAGTAGTTTAATAGGTTAGGACATTGTTGTACCTTCTCGCCCGTGTAGGGTTGGAGAGATTCATGATATATGCTCACCCGTTTAGGGTTGGAGGGAGTTGGTATAAAGGCACTGATGTGCGATCTCACCCGTTTGGGGTTTGAGGGAGTTGGTATAAAGGCACTAATGTGCGATCTCACCTGTTTTGGGGTTTGAGGGAGTTGGTATAAAGGCACTAATGTGCGATCTCACCCGTTTTGGGGTTTGAGGGAGTTGGTATAAAGGCACTAATGTGCGTTCTCACCCGGGTTTGGGTTTGAGGGATTCAGGACGGGTTTGGTCCTGCGAGCGGGAGGCTCGGTATGAATTTCTTGCATGTGCATAAATATCGTGGCGGGGCATGCGGTACTGGCCGTTCGTCACACCGATGGCAGTACGGTGCACCAGGCGGTTGTGAGAGTTAGAGGGGCCAGTGGGTTGTTTTACACTGCGGTCTGGAGGACGATCCCCGATAACACACATCCGACCCAACAAGACTGACGGGTTTGTCAGCAAAGTACGTACGCGAGACTCTAGAGTGCACCTTGGACGTGTACAGAGACGTATGAGAGGGGTCTAAGGCTTGATAGTGTGCATACCGGTCTAGAAGCGGAGACGCCCGCTCCGCTGTTGCCGTAGCCACAACGGTGGTACCCGAGAGTGATGCTAGCTCTCAAAAAGTGGGAACTAAAGGTCTGTGATCACAGAGTCATTGTGTGTGAGTTGCACTTGCCTGCGCATAAATTGCATCATATCATTCATTCATATTAGGTCATACGCTTCATAGATCCTTATCATATAAATTAGTATGGGCTCTTTTATATGATAAGTTAAATTTCCTGGAAACCCTAACTTATATATTTGTATGGGCATTTATATAAGTTAGGGTACGTTTGTGATGATAGCATAGTGATAGTTTAGTTTATTTACTTGTTCATATTACTGTTCTTTACTTTCCTTTACTGCACTGCTCTTACTTATTACTTGTACCGTACTTAGAACTGCTAGCGTAGAACTACTTTACTTATTACAACTCTAGTTAGATACTGTCACCTGCTTCCACTTTGCTACCCCTTTTGTTGTCCTCCGCTTCGTCCTCCCGCTCGGTGCCTAGGAGCTGCGGGGCGAGGTGCGGAGGAAATGACTTAGTCTTTTTGACTAATGGTCGGTGACCAACTATTTTTAGGAGCCCGTGGAGATGGAGCACCAGCACGTCGAGGAGGCAGGACATGAGGAGCAGATACCGCTTCAGCAGGCTACTACCACTACTGTGCGTCCTCAGGTGGGACGAGATCTGATGTTCTAGTGTAGCTTTCGCATTATTATTTTGTGAGAGAGTGATTTGATGTACTGGGCATAAGCCCTTTTTACTCTTTCATTTGTACCCTTCTGTGGACTATTGTGATGTACTTTTCATTTCATTTACATGATTGTACTATGTGGCTTGTGGACCGATGGTTTTATATATACAGTTTTACTTCTTCTCATATTGGCCTACAGGTTAAATGATCGTACTAGCCGGCAGAATCGGCGTGTTGCGGTGTCGACTAACCCGTGAGTTAGTGCCACCGTAAGACGGCGGTTCTGGGCATAAGATCCGGTAGCCCTCCTTGGTAAGGGGGAGGGGGATCTTACAAACTGGTATCACTTGAACAACGATCATATGAGAAAGAAGTCCACAACATGGGACCACCCCCGCCCGAGCATTAGTTTGCGGACAAACTATGCAGCGGAAGCAGTGGTGTGCCCATGTGTAAAGTCACATAAATGGTCCACAAAGTACAATGAGTTAGGCCAGTTTTGTTTTAACCTTACCTTTATGCAACCTCCACAGGTCGCCGCGCCGCAAAATGTGGCTCCTCCCCCTCCAGCTGCCACTCCATTCCTACATACGGAGATGGGGCAGACCTTGACGGCGATTCTGGATGCCTTCAGAGCCCAGCAAGTCCCGGCTCCACAGCCAAATCCGGGGTCGAGCTGGCTGAGTGCATTCAAGAGCCTGTCCCCACCGACGTACCGTGGGACAGAGGATGCGGTGAAGACAGAAGAATGGCTGGAGGCCATACACGAGATCTTAGCAGGCATCAGCTGCCCAGTCGGCGAGGCAGTACCTCTAGCCACCTCTGTGCTAGAGGCTCATACGAAGAGATGGTGGAAATCAGTCCGGGAGTCTACTTATGCGGACTTTGAGCTGTCAGAGATATCATGGGAGGAGTTTGGCAATGTGTTTCTGGAGCACTTCGTCTCTGCCACAGACAGAGATGCCTTGGAGGAGAGGTTTTTGAACCTCAAGCAGGGGACTAGATTAGTGATAGAGTATCAGAGAGAGTTCTCTCATTTGGCCAGGTTCGCAGGGATTCAGGATACCGATGATAGGAGGTATGCCAAGAGATTTTACCGGGGCCTCAGGGACGATTTGAGGCAGGCCTTGCTGTTTATTTCTCACGGCAAATCTAGGCAGATCATTGAGATGGCGAAGAAGCTGGAGGCTGACCAGCTGATGGTGCGAGCCGGAGGGAAGAGACCATTTGATGGGTCGACATCAGGAGAGAGCAGTAGGGGCTCTCAGAGAGGCAGGACCATCGGATACAGGAAGGGTGGGGGACGTCGTCGTCCCAACTTCAGGCAGGAGCAGGGGCCTCCTCCAGCATTGGCTCCCCCACCTCTACAGATGCATGATCCGAGGAGGCAGGATGACCGAGGCCACCGACAAGTGGTTTGTTACGGATGCCGCCAGCCCGGGCACATCAGGTCGGAGTGCCCGCACCGATTCCATCCCCCTCCTCCTCCTCCACCTCCAGTGGCCCCAGTACAGCAGGGCCGAGGACGAGGCCGAGGACGAGGCCGAGGTCGGGGATATCACGGCAGGAGACGCGAGCAGGAGCAGATATACGCCTTGGACCTCACAGAGCCGAGGAATCCCGAGGAGGTTATCACAGGTACTTAAAGTTAATTATGGATTTTCTTGGATTTTCAATGATATATATATATATATATATATATAGTACCTGGAACTATAGGATAACAATTAACTTTCACATAAACAAACCTCAGGCATAGTTATGATCAGCGGCAAGCCCGCTCATACTCTCTTCGACACGGGTGCTTCACACTCGTTCGTATCCGAGGCCTTCATCGACGGGCTCGAAGGCGTGGAGAGGTTTCCTGGACTAGAGATGAGGGTGCGTCTACCCGATGGGTCGGAGCTGCGGACCACTGCACATTGTGATATGGAGGCCGAGATTGGCGGCAAGGCATTTGAGGCGCCGACAACTATTCTGAAGCTGCAGGACTTTGACTTGATCTTGGGCATGGCCTGGTTGCATCGGAACCATGCCCAAATAGATTGTCCGTCCAGGAGGATCACGCTAAGGCATGGCGACTCTCATGTTATCGTTGAAGGTATCCAACCTATCTGCCACCTACTGTTATCTTCTGTACAGACTGTGAAGACCCATGAGCAGGGTGAAGAAGTTTATCTTGTCTGCTTCGAGATGGTGGGAACATAGGCGACTATCTCAGATATTCCGGTGGTCCGGGATTTCTCCGACGTATTCCCGGAGAAATTGCCCGGGCTACCACCAGCCAGAGACTTGGATTTCAGGATTCAGCTAGTACCGGGAGCGAGGCCGGTGTCCCGGGCACCCTACAGGATGGCTCCCAGGGAGTTAGCAGAGTTCAGGACTCAACTACAGGAGCTAGTCGAGTCAGGATTTGTGCGGCCCAGTTCATCGCCATGGGGAGCGCCAGTTCTCTTTGTGAAGAAGAAAGACGGATCACTGCGATTATGTATAGATTACCGGGAGCTGAACCGGTTAACGGTCCGCAACACCTATCCTCTGCCTCAGATAGATGAGTTATTTGACCAGCTACAGGGAGCCTTCTGGTTCTCCAAGCTAGATTTGCGATCCGGTTACTACCAGCTCCGTATCAGGGAAGAGGACATACCGAAGACGACATTCAGTTCACGCTATGGATTATACGAGTTCACGGTGATGCCTTTTGGGCTCACGAATGCTCCTGCCGCATTCATGAGTCTAATGAACCGTGTATTCGAGCCTTTCTTAGACCGCTTCGTGATTGTATTCATCGACGACATCCTTATATATTCTCGGACTCCGGAGGAGCATACGGAGCACCTGGCACAGGTCCTGCAGAGGCTGAGGGAGACCCAGATGTACGCAAAATTTTCGAAGTGTCAGTTCTGGTTGCAGGAGGTGGCTTTCCTGGGGCACACGATCAGTGGGGCTGGGTTAGCAGTGGACCCAGCCAAGATAGAGACAGTGAGGGATTGGCCATGGTCGAAGACCGCATCTGACATCCGCAGTTTCTTGGGGCTAGCAGGGTATTATCGCAAGTTCGTGGATGGGTTCTCGAGGATAGCACTCCCCATCACGTCCTTGACAAAGAAGGACACATATTTTGTTTGGACAGAGCGGTGTGAGACGGCTTTTCAGGAGCTGAAGGACCGACTCATCTCATCCCCCATCCTTGCGCTTCCATCCGGGAGCGAAGGATTCCAGATCTACACGGACGCCTCTTATCAGGGGATGGGTGCAGTCCTGATGCAGCATGGACATGTTATTGCTTATGCTTCGAGACAGTTGAAGAAGCATGAGCATAACTATCCAGTACATGACCTAGAGCTCGGGGCTGTGGTTTTCGCCCTAAAGATATGTAGGCATTATTTATACGGGATTCATTGTGACATCTTTTCGGATCACAAGAATCTCAAGTATATCGATACACAGAAGGACCTAAACCTGAGACAGAGGAGGTGGTTGGAGTTCCTCTGCGATTATGATTACAAGATCCACTATCATCCGGGAACGACGAACACGGTAGCGGATGCTTTGAGCAGGAGGGCCGGCACTTCTGGACCGGAGCCCCGATTGATGTCTATAGAGCTGCTACAGATGATGGAGGACATGCACATTACCATGGTGTCCGAGACCGAGCCAATCGTATATAGAGAGTATTTGAGCTCAGTGATCAGTGGCGATGATATACAGGAGCGCATCCGAGCACATCAGAGGCTGGATGCTGCGTTACAGCCGATTTTCAGTGCCCTAGAGAGGGGCAAGGTCGAGGACTACATGCTACAAGATGATCTTCTTCGGTTCCGGGGGCGCATCTACAAACCAGCAGGGGGCAGTATCCGGGATGACATACTCCGAGAGGCACATTGCTCGAGATATTCAGTGCACCCCGGCATCACCAAGATGTGGGTAGATTTGCGGAGGTCTATGTATTGGCCCGGGATGAAGAGGGAGATCACGGATTTTGTGACCCATTGTGAGACCTGCCAGCGTGTGAAGGCAGAATGCAAGAGCCCGGGAGGTTTACTACAGCCACTGCCAGTTCCAGAGTGGAAGTTCGAGGACATTGCTATGGACTTTGTACACGGATTGCCTCGCTCCCACTCTGGGCATGATTCTATATGGGTTATAGTGGATAGATTGACCAAGGTAGCGCGGTTTATTCCAGTTCGAAAGGATGCCCTAGTTGCAGTTCTGGTGAGATTATTTGTGGAGCAGTATGTCAGATATCATGGCATCCCCAGGACTATTGTTTCGGACCGTGATGGTCGGTTCACCTCGAGCGAGTGGAGGGCCGTGCATGCTTACTTGGGATCTCGACTTAACTTTAGTACCGCCTTCCACCCGCCGACCGACGGACAGACCGAGCGGACCATCCGAACCATGGAGGACCTGCTCAGATTATGCATATTGGATACGGGGACGCCTTGGGAGAAGCTGCTACCATTGATTGAGTTCTCGTATAATAACAACCACCAGGCGAGCATCAGTATGGCTCCATACGAGGCACTTTATGGAAGGAGATGCCGGACACCGCTATCATGGGTTCAGGATGTGGATACCAGGGCTCTTGGATCTGATTATATAGAGGATACTGAGGCTCACATTCGATTGATCAGAGATCGGCTACTAGAGGCCCAGAGCAGGCAGACAAAGTATTATGATGCTCGGCACCGGAAGGTGGAGTTCCAGGTTGGAGACAGGGTATTCTTGAAGATACGTCCAGTACACGGTGTCTCTCGGGTGCGGAGGCACAAGAAGCTCATTCCACGATACATGGGGCCATACCTGATCCTGGAGCGGATCGGCCCCTTGGCTTACCGACTGCAGCTGCCACCGGAGTTGGGTGCATTACATGACGTCTTCCATGTCTCTTCCTTGCGAAGAGCTCTCCTTCGGCCGGAGCAGCACATTACTACTACAGCCGGACCGGTAGAGCCTGACAGATCAGTGAGATTGGAGCCGATCCGGATTGACGATACAGCCATCCGAGTGTTGCGGAAGAAGAAGGTCCCTCTTGTGAAGGTGCTGTGGTCCAACCATGGACGAGAGGAGCACATTTGGGAGCCGAGGGATCTGATGCTGGAGCAACACCCGGAGCTATTCGCATCAGGTACTTTTAAGTTATGTCTTTAAAATTTCTTGATGATTCTTGCAAGTAGAACCCCGTAGACCCGAACTTAAATTTCGGGGACGAAATTATTTTCTTGTTTATTGGAATTTGAAACATCCCATGTTACTTCTGGACCCCTCAACTTAGATTGGGTTAGGCATGAGTGAGATTTAAGGAAGACCAACTATGTTTGGCCCTAGGTAGTGGGTGGTAGCCATGTGGGGCCCACTATAGGACCATAGTCAAACTAGGTCAAACTAGCCTAAGTGGGGACCCTAGCCACACCATGACCCCACCACATTGCCCTAACCCTAAAGACAATCTAAGTGGACCCTACGGCATGACACTAGGTCAACACTTTGACCTAAATTGACCAAAGTCAAACTTGGGCTTAATTGGTCAAACCCACACTCATAAGCCCAATTAGCCTAAGTAGGGCACCCCCTTGACCCAACCCAAGTTGGGTGGTGCCACTAGACCCATTACCACCAAGTAGGGTCAGCTCACCCACCATGGTTGACCAAGTCAACCCTAAAAGTCAATTTGGTCAATATAAGGCCTAAAGAGAGAAAATGAGTGTCAAGCTCATTTCCAATGGGCTAAGCCCATGAACCAAGACCCATGACCAGCCTTAATGGTTAATGACAGCCCCTACCCTCCTGAAATTGGAGAGAGATTGCATGCAAGGGGGTAGTTTTGGAAATTGGGGGAAAAAGAGGAGAGAGAAGAGAGGGAAAATGGGGATGAAGGCCATGTGGCCCTCCTCCTCTCTTCCCAAGCACAGATCTGAACCCACACATCAATTACCATCCTTCCAACCCAATTTCATGCCACTTGGAGCCAAGGAGGAGAAACCAAAGCTCATGGCCGAAATTCCCATCATGGCATCTCTGTATACAAGCCATATCAGCCAAAACCAACCATCCCATTAGCTTCAGAAGGTCCAAAGGAGTGGAATTCGATACCTGGATCGAAGCTTTTGGTGGAGAATCGGGTTCGGGAGCAAGCTCGCCGGAGAGGAAAATTTCCATGGCCAACCGCCGCCAAACCCGCCGCCAAGCCCCAATCCAGGTCCGTTTCACCTCACCTCTACCCGTACTAGTTTCCAAGATCTATTAGGCGAGACATCGGGCTCAAATGAGCCAGATCCAAGGTGAGCTTTTTCATGAATTTCGGATTTTTGATGGAGTGTAAGTTCGCCGGAAACCGCCGCCTCCGGCGGCCAAGTCACCGCCGAACGTTAGCCCTCACCTCAACAGAGGTGTTGGTGGTGGTGCCCGGCCAGGGAAGTGGCTGGATGGCCGGGAAATGGCCCTAAAGTGAGCTCCAGGTCGGGCAAATCTCGGCCATTGGCTGGAGGAGGAAGATGAACAGATGCCCTCCATCCTGCTTTAAGATTCGTGCTACATCAAAATTTAATTTTCTGTCCCTGTTTTTGCTGTCACTTGCATGTTAATTTTAGGCCTCTTAGAGGCATTTCCAGAACTTAGTATCTTAATGAGAATTGTAGCTGATGGTCGTATCGTTAATTTGCCACCTTAAACATATGATTTGGTGTAGTGTACAGTCCTGTAGGACATTTCGCCTAGGACTGGTCCTAGGGTAGGCTAGAAATTAAATTGGATGCCCACGTCAAACCATTAGTCACCATGGCCCCATATTTTGGGCACATGCATGCTTAGGTCATACTTAGCCTCTGCCAAAATTTAGGAAGTTTTAGAGAAGAGTTTCCTATAGTTTTTACCAAAATATCAAAATACAAATAAATGAAATATAAGGAGTTCTACACCTCCCCATGGTCCCAAATCTTGGTGGTAGGTCAGTGGGGACATCCTTGGTGCATGATAAAAGTTTCAGCACCTTGGGTTCACTGCATGTTGGAGAATCCACTTGCATGTGTTAGCTTATGTTATGCCTTGGTGTGCAATTAGCAAAAATGCAAATATAGTGTATTTAGCCCAAGGGTGACATGCAAAGGTCTTGGAATTATTTACAGTGGTTCATTAGGGTAAATTTAATCCCTCAAATTAATCATGGAATTTTTGGAATCAAAAATTCCATTTATTGGAATTTATTTTAAATATAGCTATTTTGGAAATAAAATTGGAAAATAGGTTTTCCTCAAGTACAAATCCTAAAATTTTGCCAAGGCATAGATAATGTCACATTTGACTTAGGAAAAATATGATCCCTCTGTTTTGAGGAACGTTTGGAGTAGATATCTTAAATTGCCCATTTTACCCTTATCTTATTAATTCTTGAAATGATGGATATATACCTCTGAAAACTTTGGAATTTATTCTACTGCTATAAAATGGTATTATTAGTTTTGCATGAATTTCTCAGAATTAATGGATGCATTGTTAGTTGTTAGATTAATACAATGGCATTTTTGGTAAATATGTTATAATGGAATTTTATAGGTCATTACACAATAAATGCTGATGATACTCTGCCAATAGTCATAAATTAGTGCTCTAAAAGTTCTGTAATGTTCCTGGAATTTTTGATTTCATAATGCCTATACTTCATTTGGAAAAATGGAATTTGTGTGAAATTGATATTAAATAGGAAATGGGAATAAATAATTTAAGGAAAATTATGAAACTCTGTAGGCAGCAATATTTTATCAATATACATCTCAGGAAAAATTCCCTAGGTCAGTGGATATTTAATCATACTACTTCATGTGTAAAATGACCTAGCGTTTAAATTAAAAGATTTAATTAAAGGACTATTTGGCCAAGAAAAATTATGAGAATTCATAGGGTAGTTCCCTTAGTCCATACCACCCTAGGATAAATATTTAGAGGCAAGATGCCTTAAGGTTTGGAAGATCGCATTTTTAGGGTAACCATAGGACATGGTCTGCATATAACACAAATAGGTCTTGCCTTAGGGGTTACCAGGGGATTGATTATCGGCAGAAATAAGAGAGTTCAACATGAACAACCCTGGTGGGTAGAGTTGTCTTAGTGAGGGCTCAGAAGTGCAAGTCTTAGTTAGCAACTGGAGTGGGGGTCGGCGGAAGACCGTCGGTTTCCCGGTAACACCTTAAGTCACTAGGGTTGTACTAGAGCAATAAGGAGAGCTGGGGAGATACATGGGTAGCCATCAACTAAAATAAATATATTTGCGAAAGGGAACGCTGGGCGTAATCCCAACACAGTTCCTAGTGCCCCTTGAGAGCCCTTCACAGGGAATACCAGGGGCAGTCCTGGGATTAACCTTAAATCTCTAAGTATAATAACCCGTAGACAAGAGTAGTTTAATAGGTTAGGACATTGTTGTACCTTCTCGCCCGTGTAGGGTTGGAGAGATTCATGATATATGCTCACCCGTTTAGGGTTGGAGGGAGTTGGTATAAAGGCACTGATGTGAGATCTCACCCGTTTGGGGTTTGAGGGAGTTGGTATAAAGGCACTAATGTGCGATCTCACCCGTTTTGGGGTTTGAGGGAGTTGGTATAAAGGCACTAATGTGCGATCTCACCCGTTTTGGGGTTTGAGGGAGTTGGTATAAATGCACTAATGTGCGTTCTCACCCGGGTTTGGGTTTGAGGGATTCAGGACGGGTTTGGTCCTGCGAGCGGGAGGCTCGGTATAAATTACTTGCATGTGCATAAATATCATGGCGGGGCATGCGGTACTGGCCGTTCGTCACACCGATGGCAGTACGGTGCACCAGGCGGTTGTGAGAGTTAGAGGGGCCAGTGGGTTGTTTTACACTGCGGTCTGGAGGACGATCCCCGATAACACACATCCGACCCAACAAGACTGACGGGTTTGTTAGCAAAGTACGTACGCGAGACTCTAGAGTGCACCTTGGACGTGTACAGAGGCGTATGAGAGGGGTCTAAGGCTTGGTAGTGTGCATACCAGTCTAGAAGCGGAGACGCCCGCTCCGCTGCTGCCGTAGCCATAGCGGTGGTACCCGAGAGTGATGCTAGCTCTCAAAAAGTGGGAACTAAAGGTCTGTGATCACAGAGTCGTTGTGTGTGAGTTGCACTTGCCTGCGCATAAATTGCATCATATCATTCATTCATATTAGGTCATACGCTTCATAGATCCTTATCATATAAATTAGTATGAGCTCTTTTATATGATAAGTTAAATTTCCTGGAAACACTAACTTATATATTTGTATGTGTATTTATATAAGTTAGGGTACATTTGTGATGATAGCATAGTGATAGTTTAGTTTATTTACTTGTTCATATTACTGTTCTTTACTTTCCTTTACTGCACTGCTCTTACTTATTACTTGTACCGTACTTAGAACTGCTAGCGTAGAACTACTTTACTTATTACAACTCTAGTTAGATACTGTCACCTGCTTCCACTTTGATACCCCTTTTGTTGTCCTCCACTTCGTCCTCCCGCTCGGTGCCTAGGAGCTGTGGGGCGAGGTGCGGAGGAAACGACTTAGTCTTTTTGACTAATGGTCGGTGACCAACTATTTTTAGGAGCCCGTGGAGATGGAGCACCAGCACGTCGAGGAGGCAGGACATGAGGAGCAGATACCGCTTCAGCAGGCTACTACCACTACTGTGCGTCCTCAGGTGGGACGAGATCTGATGTTCTAGTTTAGCTTTCACATTATTATTTTGTGAGAGAGTGATTTGATGTACTGGGCATAAGCCCTTTTTACTCTTTCATTTGTACTCTTCTGTGGACTATTGTGATGTACTTTTCATTTCATTTACATGATTGTACTATGTGGCTTGTGGACCGATGGTTTTATATATACAGTTTTACTTCTTCTTCTCATATTGGCCTACAGGTTAAATGATCGTACTAGCCGGCAAAATCGGCGTGTTGCGGTGTCGACTAACCCGTGAGTTAGTGCCACCGTAAGACGGCGGTTCTGGGTATAAGATCCGGTAGCCCTCCTTGGTAAGGGGGAGGGGGATCTTACAATATGTGCTAGGTTCCAAGTAAGCCCTAGAGAGTCACACCTAACACTAGTAAAGAAGATTCTCAGGTATGTTAAAAGTTGTCCAAATCTAGGTCTCTGGTATCCAAAAGATTCAGCATTTGATTTAACTGGATTTTCTGATGCTGATTATGCTGGATGCAGAATTGATAGGAAAAGCACCACTGGAACTTGTCAGTTCCTTGGTGACAGACTTGTCTCTTGGTTTTGCAAGAAACAAACTTCTGTGTCAACTTCAACTGCTGAAGCTGAATATATGGCTGCAGACAGTTGTTGTTCACAAATCTTGTGGATTCAAAATCAACTCCTAGACTATGGCTACAACTTAGAGAAGTCTAAAATCTTTTGTGATAACACCAGTGCTATTTCTATAGCTCAAAATCCAGTCCTCCATAGTAGGACAAAACACATAGAAATTATGCATCACTTCTTAAGGGATAATGTTGAAAAGAATAAAATTGAACTGCAATATATCCCAACTGATTTACAAAGGGGAGATATTTTCACCAAGCCCTTGGATGAAAAGAAACACACCTTCTTCCTAAATCAGTTAGGAATGTTAGATGGAGGAAGTCTAAAATAATATCCAAGATTTTAAAAGTTCAAAAACTGACCAAGACTAGACAAACATCTTGATTTTTCTTAGTGTCTAGAGTGTCTTTCTGGTCTCTGAACTGCGCTCGACGATTTTCCCCCTGATCGTCGAACGGAGATCGACGATTTCCGAAATCGTCGACCTGAGTTCAGCGCCTCTCAGATAGTATGAACTATCTCTTCCAGTCAGCGATCGTCGAACGACGCTCGACGATTTTGTTCTCTGAACGATCGTCGAACAGAGCTCGACGCTCTCCAATATCGTCGAACGGAGATCGACGATATTGAAGTCTCTTCAGATTCCTTTAGAAGCCCCGATCGTCGAACTGAGTTCAACGATCTTTCCTTTTCTGCGTCGAACCCTAATATAAAATTCATTTTTCTCCGTCGTTCCCCTTTTGCGCTTTCGATTTCTCTGCAAAAACTCTCTTTCCCTCCAAACATCTCTACACTTGGTAGTTTTGTTTGTTGATTTTTGTAGGTACTAATGGCAGTCTCTGTTGCTGTTCTCGCCGCAATGAAATTTGATGCCGGCTTTGATATTGACATGGAGTCCTTCAGCACAACTGATCAAGTTTTCCAGGATATTTTGGAACTCTTCAAGGAACAGAAACTTGCTACTATTATGACCACCAGAATCAAACTTGCTGCTGATGAAATCAAGGAATGGGTCTACACTGCCCACAACCAGGATAAAAACACCATAGTTGAATCAATTTCTGGCACCCAGGTACCCTTGACCCCAACCATTCTGACAGAAGTTTTTGAGCTAAGTTCTGGTAGAGATTCTGCTGATCTGTCTAGAGAGGAATTTGCTGATCTACTTGCAAGAATGGTTCACTGTGAAGCTAACCCTAGCAAGTTGCTGAAGAGAAGCCTGTCTGTGGAATATAGATTCTTGGCCGATGTAGTTGGGAAAGTTCTGTTGGCTAAGCACTCAGCACATGATACCATTTCTAGGTATCAGCTCTGCTTAATGAGAGCTATTGTGGACAAGAAGAATTTGAACTGGGGAGAGGTTTTCTTTGATTTGATTAAAAAGAAAATTAATAAGAATTTTGTGAATTTTGGGAGGATTTTAGGCCTCTTCCTGCAGAACAGATGCCCTACTCTGCTTGTATTATTTGGGATACATATTAATGCTTCCAAGAGATTATCCTGTGCCCTATTTGGCAAATGGGACAGGCAGATCATCAAGCCCAGCAGGCCCTCTTCAAGCACACCTTCAGGCACCAGGACTGTAATAGTCACTTCCCCTCAAGTCTCTGCCCCTGCAGATGACTTGCCTGCTGCGGCCTCTCCTCCTACTCTAATTCCATCTTCTCCAGTTCCATCCACCATTCCAACTCCATCCACTATCATCATCTCCAGCCCTTCTCCAACATCAATACCATCCCCAATCCCTACTCTACCAACAACAGAAGAAATTTTCCATCCATTATATTCCTACCCTCAACCAGATATTGAAACATCCACAATTCCATCCTTCAATCTTATTGATGATTCCTTCATGGATGACTCACCCTCCTCTCCTCCTGAGCTAGCCTCCTCATCAACATCTTACCAGCAATTTCTGCAGGAAATTCTTGATCAACCCACCTTCACACCCTCTCTCTCCATCCCACTGTCCTCCATATCCACTATCCCTACACCTCAACCATCACTCCTACCATCCACCAGCTCTCCACTACCATCACCTGTTGCTCCACCTCCATCCTCTACCTCTGCTCCAGTCCCTGTTGAGTAAGTAGATCTTCCAGCCCTAGCTGACAGGATATATGAATTGCTAGCCCCCAGGCTATCTCTTCTATTGGAGACCTCCTTGGCTCCATTACTCCAGTCAGTGGCAGCTCTTTCTGCCAGGCTCTCCTCCTTATTCCCTCAGGCAACCCCTTCATCAGTGTGCCTTGATCCAGCCTTATCTGAATCTAGGCAGGGGGAGATGCCCTATGAAGTGAGCTTGCCTGCTGTTTCTTCAGTTAGTGTTGCTGCTGCTGCTGTTGCTCTTCAAGCTCCAGTTCCACCTCCAGTTGTCTTCCCAGTGGACATCAGGTCCTTACTTTCAGCATTTGATTCAGCCTACTTCAGTTGTCTTCCAGAGAGAGTTGTTGTCCAGCCCCCAGAGGATCTCTCCAAGGCCTTTGTGCCCTTCTCATGTTGTGATACCAGCATTATAACTTCTTTTGTCAATTCAGTATATGCTGCTGCTACTCCTAATGAGAATATGGTTGCTGTTCCTGCTGCTGCTATCAATAATGCTGTCAATAATGATGCTACTGTTGTTCCAGTTTCTGATGATATCCATATGACAGAGGCACATGATTTTGAGCCTTCTGTGTTTGATGATGATATTCCTGATGTTGCTGATATTGTTGTATCTGAAAGTGTTTCATCTGAAACTGTTGCTGCCCCAACAAACTGTTGCTGCCCCAACTGCTGCTGATATTACTGCTGCTATACCTTCTAAGAGTGCTGCTCCAGAAATTTCTGTGTCTGTTGTTATCACTGCCTCATCTTCTGTGTCTGTTGCTGCTGCTGCTGCTTCAACTTCTGTTACTAGTGCTGTATCTACTGCTGCTACATCTGCTTCAACTCAACTTCAGAAGGATTACATGAAAAAGATTGATGCTCTATATGATGAGCAAAGTTCTGAAAGTGATGAATTCAGGACTGATTCTGATGACTCCTCTGCCACTATTGCCAGAAAGAGAAAGGCAAGGAGCAAAGCCATGAAAAGAGTACCTCCAGCCAAAGTCAATGACAATAATGACATTCCATATTACATTCTTCATGACTGCCCCATAACTGAGCACTGGATGCGGTATTCAAAGAACCAACTTAAAGCCATGAAGAAAAAGAGAAAGTATGAAAAAGGATCTTCCCAGTTTCATCACTCTCATCCTCCTCCACCACCTCCTCCTGATGCAGGTGCAGGTGGAAGCTCAGCTGCTCAACCCCTACTAAAAGCCAAACCTCCTATCAGCCTCATGCCAGATCTTATCATAGGGGAAGCCAGTACAGGGGTTCTCATTCTAGAAGAGGAAACTATAGAGGAAATCAAAGGGAAGTCTAGATTTATTCAAAAGGTTATTCAAGGCAACATCCTTACTCCAGGGAAGGACAAACCTCATCAGACACAACATCAGGTCCTTTTCCCTATAAGCTGAAGGAAGTAGTTTCATCCAGGCCTCCTCAGGATAATCCATCCAATAGATATGAGCCACCAGTGCCCTTTGAAGATCCTGAAAATAATCCAACTGCTTGGACTGCCAGGATGAAAGAGCTTGCTGCACTGGACCAAATTAAGAAAGCTAAAGAGCAAGGCAGAGTCTCTTCCAGCATCACTACATTATCTGAATAGAGAAAGAAAGAATTGGAAAGATATGGCTCAAGCAAATTCTTTGATTCTGATAGGTATATGGAGCTTCATCCTGAAGCTGTGGTTCCAAGGCCCAAACAACAAACCTCTTTAGGTGCAGCAGATGACACCAGATCCAAAAAGGAAGCTCTTAACCCCAATAGAGAAATCAAACTTATAAAGAGCAAGGAGAAGAAATAACTATGTAAGGTGACAATCATCTTGACTTCTGATTTCTGTCTGGGATGATATATATCTGTGGTTCTGTTATGTCCTGCTTATTGCTTTTCTGTTTTGTTGCTTTGTATGTTGTTATTTAATTTTTCCAAGTTCTGTAAATAGTAATCCTAACCCAAATAGGGGGAGATTGTTGGAACACCCTATTACTAATTTGGGTCAGGATCACTATGTCTATAGGAAACCTGTTTTTGACCCCCTGTATAGATCTAAAGGTCAATTAGAATTGAGTCTAAGGGATAGTACTTAGGTTTGGAAGCTTCCCTCAAGACCAAGGATTTTCAGTTTGATACTAAGTCATATCGTCGAGCTCAGCACGACGAATCGTCGAACTCCAATCAACGATCATCTAGCTCATCTTCTACAGATCGTCGAACTCCATTCGACGATCGCTGAGCTCAACTTCAACAAATCATCGAACTCCATTCGACTATCTGCGAGCTCAGTTCGACGATCTTGACTCAGTATTGGTTCTCTATCTCTGAGCTCAGTTCGAAGATCTTTGAGCTCAGATCGACGATTTTTGTTACTGTCTAAAGTCCAAATCACTGAGCTCAGTTCGACGATAGCAGAGCTCAGTTCGACGTTTTTCTGAAGACTTCAAGGATTCTAAAGATTCAAATTCAGGAGTTATTCAACAATTAATTCAGAAGATTTTTTAGCCGTTTTCATTTATTCTGGACCAAGTTTCAAGGGATTATCAAGGAATGTTTCTTTGGGCTTTCCCCCAGAAGACATTTGCAATTAAAGATGCAATTAATGACAGGCTAACGGCTATTCTTGACAGATGATGATTTTCTATTCAGTACCAGAGAATAAAATACAAGATTTTTGAATCTCTCCATCACTCAGAACACAGATCAGATAGAGACAACACAGACAAGAAGAACAAGAACAAAACATTCTCTGTCTCAAAGAATTCATACAAGAACACACACCAAAGGAGATCAACAAATATGAAATCTTTAGATCCCCTTTGCTTCAAGTGTTCAAGGCCAACATCTTTCAAAGACTCCAGACACTTAACATTTCAGTTGTTGCTGAAATCATCATTTGCTGGAAATCAACTTCTGAAGGCCTATCACCCTACAGCAAAGCTTCATTTCCTGAACATCTCAAGAACTCAGGGGGAGCTTTGACAACATAAAATCCACATAGTCTTCTCAGCTGTTTTGAGAAAGAGAAGACTTCCATCACTCTCTCATCCCCATCTCTGTAAAGGGTTTCTCAAACTCCCTTCAAAAGTTTGAGCTTGGTTTTTGAGCACCTTGTCAAAAGCTCATTGGTGGCAAGACACCTGATCAAAAAATCTGATTTGGTTTTTGAGCACCTTATCAAAAGCCCATTGGTGCCCAGGACACCTGATCAACTCATCCTGCAGTGGATTCCTACCTAGGGTGGTAGAAGAGTGGATGTACCCAAGTTTAGGGGAACCACTATAGCTCCTTGTGTCTCCTGGCTTGCTTGTCTTTATCTTTTGTTTCTGGCTGTGATTGTTTTGTGATTAGTTTAGATCTGTGATTAATTTCTGTTGTAGGTCATTTTGTGATTAGATTTAATAGTTGCTTCCCTGTTCACTCAGATTACAACAATTGTTGTAAAAAGTTTTCAAGCACCATATACTCTATTCACCCCCCCTCTAGAGTATATCAGATCTAGCTGCACTTTCAGACACAATCTGGCTTCTGGTGTCAACACAGTTGTTGTCGACAGAATTTCTGTGTGTCGACAAAAGTCCTGTGTGTTGACACAATCTGGCTTCTGGTGTCGACACAGTTGTTGTCGACAGAATTTCTGTGTGTCGACACAAGTCTTGTGTATCGACACAATCTGGCTTCTGGTGTCGACACAGTCTTTTTCAAGTGTCAACACTTGTACTTAGAAAATTTTCCTGCAATTCCTTAACCTGCACATTGAAACTCAACACACCATCAAATACACATTGATGAATATCATTGAGTAAAGTGAGTTTTCTCCAAATCAGGTACACATTTTCCAATATACTCAACAATCTCCCTCTATTTGGAGAAGTCATAACCCTTAATCAATGATATACATCACTTATAATAAAATATAGATTATGATGTAAAAAAACATTATTTAAAAAGGGTAACGCATAGCCAGAATCAACATATTATATCAACTCAAAATTTGATAAAATGTGGTGAACATGAATTAGTGTAATGTTTAATTGCAAGAATTGTTTAAAACAGAAGATTACATAGATTTTAAAACAAAAGATTACATAGTTCTAAAATCTAGTCAATCTATCCTAAGACTGATCAGGCTCCTTGATTACAATGTCTTTGTCAGACTGAATCCTTGCTTGTACACTAGCTTCAGTGTCTTCAGCTGACTTCTTCCCTTTAAGGTCTTTCTTCTTGAGCTCTTCAACCTTAGTCTTTTGCCGTTCAAAATAATGATAAGCCTTTGGAAAGTACTTGCTTGACTTCACAGAAGTAGCAGGTATCTTCCCATCTTTGATATCTCTCCTGAACTGATAGATGGCATCTTGCCTCTTCTGATACTTGCTCCATTCTTGTTCAGAGTACCACTTGCCTCTATCATGCATGTTATCTTTAACATCTTGCTAGACAGTGAGAATGATATTCCTGAAAGTGGGACTTCATTTTTCAAAATCAGGCTTTAATTTAGTCTGCTCTCTAAACCTTTTCTTAGAAAGTTGAGCATCTTGCTCTCTTTTCAAGACTGCATCAGACATTTCAACTTTTTCAATAAAACATTCTAAACCTCCTTTGGAGGACTATACATTTGTTGAACCACCTGCTGAATTCCCTCAAAATCAGAAGGGGGATAAATAATTTGAGCTACTTTTTGCTGAACCCCTTCATTATAAGCAGGTTGAATGCTTGACTCAACAGTATTGTCATCATTACACAGGGGTGGATATCAAAGAGTTGCTCTGATAGCATTAGTTATCCATTTAGCATGATCAGAGCCTGCAGTGACTAATAATCTCTTTCCCTTTATAACTTCTCTTTCAACATGGTCTCTTAAATCATCCTTTTGAAATCTGACCTGATCAGCTAGATAATTTGTGCCTTCTTTATAAAAAGACCTGAATTTCAGCAGTTGATCAGCAATGACCTTTTGTGAGGCTTGGATAGCTGTGTGAACATTAGCCAAATCTGCTTTGAGTTGTTTATCAAACACAGACTTTTCTTTAATCATGTTGTCAGTGAAAGCAGTGACATTATTCTTAAGTTCTGTGACAATAACATTATGAGATTCTGTTAAATTGTCATTCATTCTTATTTGGTTTTTTAGAACATAGCCTGGTTTTACTGCAATATCATCTATCTGTGTCTTGACCTCTTGTTGTTGTTTGGCCAAGAATACTACAACATTACCTCCCTTATGGAAGCAATCTGTCATCTCCTTCTTATGCAAGTTTACTTCAAATCTGATAGATTTAATGTCCCGGGCTAGCTGGAATTGTAATTCTTTATGACTTTCATCAACATATTTTTCAAGAGCTAGTCTTTGCTCATCCATCTTAACTTGCATGGCTACCAACAGTGAACTGAAGTCAACTGCTGGAGCTGGTGGTTGAGAGACAGTTTGCAAGGCTTTCTTATAGCCTGAGCTCTTTTTTCTGAGGACCATTAGTTTCCTCTTCTTTGCTTTGGAGACTTCTTCATCATTAGAAGCAGATGAGCTTTCTATGTCCACTGTTTCTTTTGGACTAGAGGGCAGCTCCTTCTCAGTCCTTGGCAGATCCCCCTCAGTCCTTTGCAGCTCCCCCTCAGTCCTTTCCTCCTGTATGTCAGGAAATAATTCTTCAAGAGTAAACTCTTGCTGCATTTGAACAGAAGGAATATCTTTCCCTTGTGTAGTAGATGGAGCAACATCAAATTCAGATGTGTCCACCATTGTAATGTCTTGTGCTGGGACATTGTCTTGGTTAGTCTGTTCAACATCAGTCAGATGCACAGTTAGTGTATCAGGCTCAGTATCTATTGCAGCTTGATTAATATCATGTATTACCTCAAGTATAGTTTGAGTGCCTGTTTCACTCTCTAATGCAGCTAGTTGGACATTTGGCTCTTTCTCATGAGCATCCTCTGAAGTAGATGTTACTTATGGAGCTTGAACTGGAGAAAGCTCACTAGATCCCCCTTGATGAGACGCTTCTTGGATCTATTCCACCTAGATGGTGCTTTCAGGAATCTGCTCCCCCTGCACCTGAGCATCAGTTACAGTCTCTAGAGCAAGTGATTTCCTAGCAGTCTCTAGTTCTTCTTCATCTGAACTGAAGATCACTTCTTCTTCTGAATCACTGGATGATTCAGCTGTCTTGCGGGTTGGTTTCTTCTTTTGCTGTGTCTGTTTTGTTTGTTTCTGTGGAGTAGAAACATCCTTGGTTAGGACCATTTCCCATCTTGACAGTATTCTCAAATCCATTCTTCTCATATGATTGATCTTGGATCCTGCAGTCATATTCATTACTTCTGGGATATTCTCAACCAGATATAAGCTCAGTATTCTTCCCAGGTTGGGTTTCTTAAGACTTTCTTTGATCTTGTCAAATATAACAGCAGACCAATTTGTTTTGACCTTGAATATAACTCTGGTCATTAGGTTGAACATATAGGCAGAAATCCTATCATGTTCTCCTGATTTGCACAGAATGACTTTTCCTATAATTTCAGAAAGAAATTTTCCTTGGGAGTTCATTCCCTTTCTGTGCAGAGAAGATCCAATTTTGGTAGTGGGATCCAGGCCACACCATTGGAGAGCTTCCTTTGTCATAGAAAATGCTATTTCATCTTCATCTTTAATCCGGGGAAGTTGTAGTATCTTCCTTAAACTCTTCTGCGTGAGTTTGACCTTGATTCCTTGAACTGATGACTTAATTTTCTGGCCCGTTGAATCCATTGATGCTGCTGCGTAGAATTCAAGAACCTCCTTCTTCCATATTTTGGTAGGTTCTAAGACCAAGAATTCCAATCCATTCTCTGTGATTAGGGTAATCACTGCCTTGATGTCTGGTGTTGCACTCTCAAACGCATCGCGAACGAGTTCATAGCCCTCGTTGATGTTGTCTTCTAGTTTTGGAGCCATTAGGGATGAGAGAGAGTAAGAAGGAGAAGAAGAAGGTGAAGGTTTGTCGACACAAAGGTTTGGTCTCGAAAAATTTGAGAGCGTAGTCGACAAGATTTGTTTCCACCTATTTATATGTTTCGAAACAAAGAAGGTCAAAAGGCGGGTGAAAATTTGCTTGATGAGTCGACACTGTTGAGATGGTGTCGACACAGACTTCTGAGGTCTCGACAGAGAAGTTCAACACTATGTGTCGACACAGATTGCGATGTGTCGACACATACATCCTTAATAGTCGACACTTATATCTACGTGTAAACACAGACGACTGTTTGTGTCGACACCAACATCTATGCGTGAGAAAAACTATGTATCGACACCAACTTCTGAGTGTCGACACAACTTCCTTGATGTGTCGACACAATTTTCCTTATGTGTCAACACCAACTACAAAGTGTTGACACATATTTCTTTTTGTGTCGACACAAAATTACTTAGTCATTTTTACTAGTTTATTCCAGGTTTAACATTACTAATTCAATTTTAAAATGATTGAACTTGGTTTCATCTAGTGGTTTAGTGAACATGTCAGCAATTTGATCATCAGTATTGACAAATTCTAAACTGATGTCTTCTTTTTCAACATGATCTCTAATGAAATGAAACCTAATTTTTATATTCTTAGTTCTGCTATGTGAAACAAGATTTTTAGTAATAGAAATGACACTAGTAGAATCACAATACAATGAAGTTCTACTTACCTTGATGTCATAGTATTCAAGTTGATGTTGTAACCATAATAGCTGAGCACATCAATTGCCTGCAGCTACATATTCTGACTCGGCAGTGGATATAGCCACACTTGTTTGCTTTTTGATGCTCCATGACAACAATCTTCCACCTAGAAACTGACATGTGTCAGTGGTACTTTTTCTATCTTCTTTGCAGCATACAAAGTCTGCATCTGAAAATCTTGTTAGTAGAAAATCTCTATTATTAGGGTACCAAAGACCAAGATTTGGTGTTCCCTTAAGATATCTCAAAAGTCTTTTAACTGCAGTATAATGAGATTCTTTAGGGCTTACTTGATACCTAACACAAACACATGTAGCATACATGATGTCTGGTCTACTAGCAGTTAAGTAATAAAGGAAGCCAATTATCCATCTATACAAAGATTCATCTACAGGTTTTCCTGCATCATCTTTGCCTATAGGCATACTTGACCCCATTGGAGTTCTCATGGTGGAGGATGACTCCATACCATATTTCTTAATTAACTCCTTAGTGAACTTAGACTGTGATATGAACAAGCCATCATCAGTCCGTCTAACTTGGAGTCCCAAGAAGAATTTCAGCTCACTCATGCTGTTCATCCCAAACTTCTCTTGCATAAGTTTGGTAAACTTCCTACAAAGGTTGTTTTCAGTTGAACCAAATATAATGTCATCAACATATATCTGCACTAGGATGATCTTGCTTTTTGATTCACTTAGGAATAGAGTTTTGTCTATTTTTCCCCTTGAGAATTTGTTCTCAGTGAGAAAGGTAGACAATGTTTCATACCAAGCCCTTGTGGCTTGTTTCAAACCATATAGAGCTTTCTTAAGCCTATAAACAAAATTAGGATAATGAGGATCTACAAAACCTGAGGGTTATTTTACATAGACTTTTTCTTTTAAGTCACCATTCAAAAATACTGACTTTACATTCATTTGGAATACCTTGAACCTCTGTTAAGCTGCATAAGCAAGGAATAGCCTTATTGCTTCCAACCTTGCCACTGGGGCAAATGTCTGATCAAAGTTTATTCCTTCTTCCTGCTTGTAGCCTTTAGCTACCAGTCTTGCTTTGTTCTTGATTATGATGTCATTTTCATCTAGCTTGTTCCTGTAGATCCACTTAGTCCCTATGACATTGTGATTCTTTGGTTTAGGAACAAACTTCAAGACTTTGCATCTTCTGAATTGATTCAACTCCTCTTGCATGACATCAATCCAGTTTGGGTCTTGTATGGCCTCTTCAAATTTCTTGGTTTCCATTTGGGACAGAAAACCTGAGCAAAGGATTGTGTTCATGTTCTTGCTTCTGGTTTGAACACCATGTCTTGGATCACCAATAATTTGGTGTGCTGGATGATCCTTTAGATGTCTTATTGCTGGTGGAAATCTATCTACACCTTGATTTTCTCCAATCACCCCACCATGCTGTACTTCAATGTCTTCATCATGAGCTTGTGGGTTTTGTACTCCCCCTGTACAGCATTCGTCATTTTTTTCATCCTGCCTTGCAGGTTGGTCTTCATTAATGGTTAGCTTGTCCATCTTTTCCTTCAAACCTGTAGAGCTACAAGAAATACTAGACTGCTCACAGTTGATTAGTTCAGTTTCATCAAAGATTATATGAACAGATTCTTCTACAACTTGAGTAGTTAAGTTATAGAACCTGTAAGGTCTACTGCTATTGTTGTACTCAAGAAATATCTCTTCTTGGGATTTGACAGCAAACTTAGTTAAATAAGATTTGTCATTGTTAAGTACATAACACTTGCTACCAAAGATCATGAAATAAGATATATTTTGTTTTCTGCCTTTCATAATCTCATAGGATGTCTTTTTGTGGCTTTTGGTGATGGAAGCTTTATTGAGAACATGACATGCATTGTTTACTGCCTCAGCCCAGAAATATTCTGGGAGAGAAGTGTCACTTAGTAGTGTTCTACCAGCCTCAATAAGAGTCCTATTCTTTCTTTCAGCAATACCATTTTGCTGGGGTGTTTTAGGTGAGGAGAACTCTTGATGAATCCCTAGTTCTTCACAAAATCTTGTCATGCATTCAGACTGAAATTCAGTCTCATGGTCACTTCTGATTTTGACCACTGAATTGTCAAGTTCATTCTTAATTTTCCTAACAAAATTATGGAAGACACTAAGGGTTTCAGATTTCTGCCTCAGGAAGAAAACTCATGTAAATCTAGAATAGTCATCCACAACCACAAGTGTATAGACTTTCCTACCTAGACTATGAACTGACATAGGACCAAATAGATCCATATGCATGAGGTACAAACATCTCACAGAATTTTTGGTATCATGTCCATGAAAAGAGGTCTTGGTCTGTTTGCTCTTTTGGCAAGCTGAACATACACCCTCTTTAATGCACTTGACTTGGGGACTATTCCTCACTAACTCCATGTTGTAGAGTTGGCCTATTGACTTATAGTTCAGGTGAGTCAGCCTCTTATACCATTTGACACAATGAGAAGCTTTCTCATTTGCAACTAGACAGATAGGAAAGTTCCTATTCTCACAATCAAAGTTGAGACAATAAACATTTCCTTTCCTATATTCTGACAAGATAACCTCTTGATCACTTGTCCTCCTAATTTGACACTCATTCTTAATAAATGAAGTGTCATAACCAAGATCACTCAGTTGGCTTATGCTTATTAGGTTATGTTTCAGACCTTTCACATAAGTCACTTGGGTGATGGTGATAGAACTATTGGAAATATTACCAAACCCTTTAATGATCTACTTTTTAGATCCACCAAAGATCACTTTGGGTCCATTTTCTATGGGAGTGTAGTCCTTCAGCATCCTTCTTGTTCCAGTTATGTGCCTGGAACATTCACCGTACAAGTATCATATTGGGGCATGGCCACTTGGACTCACCTGCATCAAATAAAATTACTTAACCTTAGAACACCAATAATTATTGGGTTCTAGGTTCAGGTTAGACTGAAACTGAACATGTCTGCATGCAGCCTTTCTAACTAATAAGCTGGCATTTTTCCTGACACTGGTGTTGTGCCAATAATCTATGACATAATGACCCACCTTGTCACAGCACCAACATTAATATCTATTGTATCTTCTTTTAAGTACATCCTTAATAACATTGCTGTCATCAGACCTTAAAACTGTAGGTACAGTGGTCCTTTTCTTGTGTGCTGGAGCTGGTGCATCAAACATTAATGATTCATGTAGATCATAGTGTGTTTGTTTAAGGGCTGCCCTATTAGCATTTGCACTCTTGTCATTCTGATCACCAAGCTTACTGTGACCATGTGTGATGTCATGATCATATCTTTTAGTTAGCTGCATCACTCTATTGAAAGAAATAGGGGGTTTGAAGACTAGTGGCTGAACTTGGGCTTTGTCTTTTCTTTTGGAATTAGTTGCCCTAGTACTTCCCTTAAATCCTAATCATGTCTTACCTTTTTGAGGGATGAAGTCATCAATTAAGGGTAAAACTGATTTTGCCTTTGAGAATTTAGCTACAAGATCCTTCTCTTTCTGAAGTCTGGCCTCCAGACTTTTAATTTGATCGTTTTTGAATGTAATTGTACCAATCTGAATAAAAGTTATATTTTTTAGTTTGGCAACTTCATTCATCTTCAGATCCAGCAAATTTTCTGAATCTGATGCAGCCAACTTAAGTGATGCAATTTCCTTAGCCTGGTTTTTGACAAGGTTTCTGCTTCTCTTAAGTGCATGCAACAAATCACCATATTCATCAATAAGTTGATGGACATCCCCTTCAGATTCAGAACCATCCACATTTCTTGATGCAGATGCTTCTAATTCTGATCCTGTATAATAATTAGAACCTGAAGATAGGTTGTTTACCTTACTTGGACCAGGCTGATCCTGACACTGATCTTCCTCAGTCAAAGCCATCAGCTCTCTGCAATTATAATCTTCTGTCCCATTTATAGAGTCCAGCATTTGCAAGAACACAGATTATACTGAATCCTCTTCAGTAGTGAACAATCTTATATAGGATTCAGCTTCTGTCTCTTCTCCTGAATCTGATGATGAGGATTCCGTCCAACTCTTCTGCTTTTGGGATAAAAAAGACCTTTCCTTCTTGCCCTTATTTTGTTGCTTCTTTTTATCTTTAGAATCCTTTCTTTTATCAGGACAATCAGCTATGACATGTCCTGGCCTGTTGCAACAATAGCAAACAATTTTATAGGAAGTTTGTTTACTGGGATTAGAGCTATACCTGTCATCTTTAGATGTTTTCTTCTTCTTGTAATAGTCATCCTTGGATAGAGATGAAGATGGATTTGTTCTCCATTTCTTCTTCTCCATGAACCTTTGAAACTGCCTTGTGAAGACAACAAAGTCTTCATCAGAATTGTGGCTGTCTGAAGTGTTGATGTCAGTATTTTCAAATTCAACTTCAGCCATTTTCCTGGGAGGTGAAGGTGACTTTCTCTTGCCCTTTCTTGTGTCTTAAGCCTTGAAGGCAACTGGCTTCTCTTTATACTCAGACGTATTATTTTTCTCCTCCTCCTTTCTGGCAGTGAGCTACATCTCATATGATAATAATTTTTCAAATAAGGTTGGTGGAGGTGTATCTGCAAGCCTGGCCACCTCTCTGACGGCACATATTTTAGTATCTCAATCCTTGGTCAGAGATCTTAGAAACTTGTCATTTAATTCATAAGCGCTAAAGACTGGTTCATAGGTCATTAGCTCATTTACAATTCTAAAGAATTTCTTATAGCATTCAGCTATGCTATCTGTCTTAGCTTGTCTAAAACTTTCATACTCTTGATTTAACATAGACTTTTTATCCTCTCTCACTTCTTCTATTCCCTCCATGTAGACAATCAAGATGTCTCACATCTCTTTGGAGGTTTTGCAATGGACCAGATTTTGGAATGTAGAGTCATCTATGACACTCACAATTATGTTCTATGTCCTATTGTCTAAGGTTGCTAGAATGATCTCTTCCTTAGTCATTTCTGAATAACTTTTTGGAGTCTTGAGATTAGCATCAAGAATTGATATATTCATAGGAATGAATGACCCTTCTAGGAATGTGATATAAATTCTTGGATCAGATGTTTTCATGAATAATCTGACCCTCTCTTTCCATATGCCAAAATTCTCTTTCCTACAGATAGGGAGTTTCATGGATTCAAGTTCCTTATGATTCTCACCTGAACTCATTCTGTCTAATTGATAACTGCCTTGGAGATCAACTCAGACTGTTAAGTCTATTCTTGAGTAACCTGACTCTTATACCACTTGAAAGAATTGGTTTCAAGATGTTCTAAACACCTAGATGGGGGGTGAATAGGTTCAATTCTTTTTTATTATTTAGTCAGATAAGTTTATCAAATTATACAACCTATGCAATATTTATCACAACACAGATTATAACATACACAGTCAACACGACACAACAACGGATTTATAGTGGTTCCCCAAGTGATGAGTACATCCACTTTCCCCCTTCGCCTATCTAGCAGTATACTAGATTCGGCCTAACTCCCTTATTCCTTCTCAGATTCTCAGATCTTACAGCTCAAAACCCTGAATGGTTCCTACAACTTAGACTTCAGCAAGTCCTACAGCTCAGATTCTCTCAAAGAATCCTTCCTCAGAGTGAGTCCACACTCCTACAACTCAGGCTACCAAGCCCCACCTCAGCCTCTTCCACAGGCCTACAGCCCAGGGAAATTAATCCCCTACCTCAGGCACTCAACCCTACCTCCCCAAGTGATGGGTACATCCACTTTCCCCCTTCGCTTATCTAGCAGTATACTACATTCGACCTAACTCCTTTCTTCCTTCTCAGATCCTCAGATCTTACAGCTCAGAACCCTGAATGGTTCCTACAACTCAGACTTCAGCAAGTCCTACAGCTCATATTCTCTCAAAGAATCCTACCCCAGAGTGAGTCCACACTCCTACAACTCAGGTTATCAAGCCCTACTTCAGCCTCTTCCACATGCCTATAGCTCAGGGAAATTAATCCCCTACCTCAGGCACTCAGCCCTACCTCGGGCTTTGTAAGTATAGGCTTACAACTCAGAGAGATAACTCTCCTACACTCAGATCTAAAAAGATCCTACAGATAAAATTGATAATGAAATGATTTAATCCTTCACCCAGCTAGAGAGAGAAGAGGGTGAAGGCTTCTTGATCAGTTCTGGATTGATC
The DNA here is from genome assembly GCA_039583875.1 of Platanthera guangdongensis. Classification (NCBI taxonomy): domain Eukaryota; kingdom Viridiplantae; phylum Streptophyta; class Magnoliopsida; order Asparagales; family Orchidaceae; genus Platanthera; species Platanthera guangdongensis. Next base: position 149,760,053 of record CM077167.1, read on the forward strand.
TGATTGCTTAAGATACAACATGTCTTGGCTTCTTCAAATCTTCTTGAATCTGAAAAAAGTAGGGTTGATCTTCTTGTGAAGTTGGAGATGATCCTCAATCCAGCTTCCTACTTCTATCCAGACTTTGATCTGAATTCTTCTTGCAAACTTGTTCAGAGTCTGCCTTCTTCTTGTCTCTCTTCTGCTTTCTTCAGATTGCTTCAGATCCCTTTCACTTGATCTTGTTTGATTGCTGATAGAACAGATCTTTATATAGATCTGTCTGAGGTTACCGGCTGATCCGGTTCCTAACGGCCTTCTGACAGCTCTGACAGATGTAACTGCTTTGTTAGTTATGACAGTTGTCAAGTCTCCAGTCATGTCATCTGATACTTCATAGAACTTTATCTCAGCAGCAAAGTGTCGAGACAATTCTTCAAATGTGTCGACACAAATAGACCATGTGTCGACACAATTCTTGGTGATGTCGACACAGCTCACATAATGTCGACTCAGCTCTACTTCAACTTCTTGACACAGCTTCCGTGAAATGTGTCGGCACAAGTCCTGTGTGTCGACACAATTGCTTCTTGTCTTGACATAGTTGTTGCTTAGATAGAATTCTGGAATGTGTCGACACAAGTCCTGTGTGTCGACACAATTGCTGTCGACAGAATTTCTGTGTGTCGACACAGGTCCTGTGTTTCGACACAATCGGGCTTCTGGTGTCGATACAGTTATTGTCGACAGAATTTATGTGTGTCGACACAAGTCCTATGTGTCGACACAATCTGGCTTCTGGTGTCGACACAGTTGTTGTCGACAGAATTTCTATATGTCGACACAAGTCCTGTGTGTCGACACAATCTGGCTTCTGGTGTCGACACAGTCTTTCCTAAGTGTCGACACTTGTGAAAGTGTGAGTTAGATCTGATATACTCTAGAGGGGGGGGGGGGGTGAATAGAGTATGGTGTTTGCTAAAAACTTTTACAACAGTTGTTGTATTCTAATGTGAACAGGGAAGCAAATAGTAAATCTAAGCACAGAATAATCACAAACTACAAAAGAAACTAAACACAACCCACAACCAGAAACAAAAGAAACACAAGCAACCAGAAGACACAAGGAGCTATAGTGGTTCCCCAACCAATCTGGGTACATCCACTCTTCTACCACCCTAGGTAGGAATCCACTGCAGGATGAGTTGATCAGGTGTCCTGGGCACCAATGAGCTTTTGTTAAGGTGCTCAAAAACCAAACCAGATTTTTTGATCAGGTGTCTTGCCACCAATGAGATTTTGATAAGGTGCTCAAAAACCACACAAACTTTTGAAGGGAGTTTGAAAAACCCTTTACAGAGGTGGGGATAAGAGAGTGATGAAAGTCTTCTCTTTCTCAAAGCAGCTGAGAAGACTATGTGGATATTGATGTTGTCAAAGCTCCCCCTGAGATCTGTAGTTGTTCAGGAATTGAAGCTTTGCAATAGGGTGATAGGCCTTCAGAAAATTGATCTCCAGCAAATGATGATTTTAGCAACAGCTGAAATTTGAGGTATTTGGAGTCTTGAATGTTGATGGCCTTGAACACTTGAATACAAAGAGATCTGAAGATTTCAGTTTTGTTGATCTCCTTTGAATGTGTGTTCTTGTATGAATCTTGAGACAGAGAATTTCTTCAACTCTCTTTCCTTTTCTTGTGTAACAGTTGGTGTTTGAGAAAGATGTTGTTGCAGAAGAAGTTTTGCAGAGAATGAATATTGCAGAATGTGTCTCTCCTTGTTCTTCTTCCTGTCACTGGAATTCAAAAAAATCTTGTCTTTTATTCCTTTTTCTCTGATTAGAAATGATCCACTGTCCAGAATAGCCGTTAGCCTGTCATTAATTACTTCCTTAACTGTAATTGTCTTCTGGAGGAAAGTCCAATAAAAACATTCCTTGATAATTCCTTGAAACTTGCTCCAGAATAAATGAAAACGACTACAAGATCTCTGAATTAATTGCTGACAGCTGTCCAAATTTGAATCTTGAAAATCGTTGAACTCTTCAGAAAAACGTCGAACTGAGCTCCACTATCGTCGAACTGAGCTCAGAGATTTGGACTTAGACAGAAACAGAGATCGTCGATCTGAGCTCAACTATCGTCGAACCGAGCTCAGAGATTGAGAATCAAACTGGAGTCAAGATCGTCAAACTGAGCTCGAAGGTCGTCGAATGGAGTTCGACGATTTGAAGAAGTTGAGCTCAGCGATCGTCGAATGGAGTTCGACGATCCGTCGAAGTGAGCTCAACGATCGTCGATTGGAGTTCGACGATTCGTCGAAGTGAGCTCGACGAAAAGACTTAGTTTCCAGACTGAAAAACCTTGTCTTGAGGCAACTTCTAAACCTAACTACTAACCCTTAGACTCAATTGTAATTGACCTTTAGATCTATACAATGTGGTCAAAACAGGTTTCCTAAGAGACATAGTGATCCTGACCCAAATTAGTAATAGGGTGTTCCAACAACTTGTACTTAGAAAATTTTCATGCAATTCATTAACCTGCACATTGAAACTCAACACACCATCAAATACACATTGATGAATATCATTGAGTAAAGTGAGGCTTCTCCAAATCAGGTAAACATTTTCCAATGTACCCAACACTGGACCTCTAAGGGCTCTTATCTGATCGACTCTAGTGTTGACCCTAGCAATCTTGTTTTTAAGGGTGGTGAACTGCTCGAGGACTAAGCGCTGGAACTCGGGAGTCGCCATGTCCGAATTCGAACTGGTGGCCCGATCATCAGTGACGTTTTGATCAGACATCGGGGCTCGAAACAACCTACCACTACGAAGCATGCAATGTGACTCGAACCTGGCTTTGATACAAAATGATGCAGTGGTAGACCGACTAAAATTTAGAAGGACTCTAACAATGCGAACTAGTGTGTATGAGATCAATGGATCGTGCGCGTGCAAACATGAGAGCAACCAAAGTAGATCAACTAGCAAGTGATAAAATTTCAACAACAGGCTAAGAACGACAACCACAATTTTGAGCAACTAATAACGTAGGAGCCTTTTATAACTTACCAACGAGCGAGGCGCAAATCAATTAAGCGCGCCGGTAGGGATCTAACAAGTCAAACAACTTCTCAATACAATAGCATATAATGATTCCACAACCAAACCATAGCAATAGTTCAAAACCTGGCATCCAAAGGAGAGAAATAAAATGTCATATACCTTGATTAGCTCGTGCATGCGGCGGCTCGGCCTCGGGATGAAGTACCGTGGGCGGGATGCTTCCGGTGTGTTGGTGGATCCGCGGAGGGCTGCGGGTGGTAGGGGATGGGTGGATTAGGGCTATTAGGGAATGTGGAGAACGAGATCTATGGAGGCGGATCTAGGTTTGGGCTGAGCGTGGGCTGTGGGGCTTGGGAAGGGAAAACGTGGGAGGAGAGGGGCGGATCTGGACGGGACAGTGCAGGGTTGAAAGAGGTGGAAGAGAGGGAGGGCTAGGTTGGGCGGAGATGGGGCGGGACTGGCCGGGGCGGGGCGGATCTGGACGGGAAGGTGCAGGGCTGAGAGAGGTGGAAGAGAGGGAGGGCTAGGCTGGGCGGAGACGGGGCGGGACTGGCCGTGGCGGGGCGGATCTGGACGGGAAGGTGCATGCGCGGACAGGGCGGAGCACAACACTTCGGAATCCACCAAAGGAGAAGACCGTGAGTTGCAGCACATGCAACTTCGATGCTTGAACCGGTCACCAACAAGCACTTAAATAAGAAACAAGCTAAAGTAAAATTAGGGCTCCGATCGGAAGGCTATAAATGTTCGGTCTGAACGGGGGCTAAATACATCAAAAATATAAAAAAACTAATATATCAAATTTGCTCGGAACGACCCTCCGGACGCATCCGCGGACTCGGATCGCCCAGCCGGGTTGTCGATCACCGCCTCCTGCGGGAGTAGACGCACGCGTGTCGTCGATCGCCATCACATTGTATGAGGAATTTCTCAGCCACCGTAGATTTTTTGTGTCCAATACTATTTGCCACGCCCAATCTGTGGTTTAAAACTTTTAGCCACGCCGACTTTCAACCACAAAATTTTCTCGTAGCTAGACCGTGGCAAAATCTCTTCAACCATGATTTTGGACTTTTTGTCAAGGCAATTTGCCCTGGACAATAAACTAGTTTCTTGTAGCGTCGATCTTGGCGTTACAAGATCTCGAACAATTATATATGTGCAATATATTGTTTTACTTATTCATCATAAACTTGTGTAATCTACTTTTGTGACCATTCTCTTTATTCAACTGCAATAAACTGTGCTTGTAACAAAACATATAAGATTTCATTCAACCCACTCTAAGGTTCCGGATGATCCAACAAGTGAGCGAGTTCTCTGAATTTTAGGTCAAACAACCAAAAGACTTTATATGGTGCGCTTGCTTGTGTAAACGTTCCCAAATAGCTATGTGAATTGTCATCCTCAAGTATTCTCTAACTCCAGTATATAACATAGAAACTTTAATGCAATTTTTCTTATGTCTACACCTTCTTTAATTAATCACATCTTTATAATCAAATCTATAAATGAATTGAATGAGTTGGAGAAAAATAATTATTCCACAAATGCTAAGAATATGAATATAATATGAAATCCTTTGATCTCATACTCTTATACATCTACATATGATATTTGATCTTTTTTTAAATGTATATGATATTTCACTTGCAGATACTAGAAGAAATAAATTCAATGCGCCAAACCAGGATGGGGATATTGTGCATGTATGTTTAATGATCAAAGGAGATTTATGTTCTAATTTTAATGAGTGGCCCAATGTTACCTAATAGAAAATACTTATACTATGTAACGATCCAGGACCGACCCCACATGGGTGAAGCTCCTGACCCATTCTAAATTACACATGGATCATTGTGGCCTCACCTGAAATCACTCGGGCTGCATCCCAGACACCCGACCCTTCTCCATCAACAGACGAGTTGTTGGTGGCCACAACCTCCTTTGACGAAGCAAACTCAACAGTTAAGTGTGCAGCACAGTGTCTTCCCAGGAGGTCACCCATCCCAGTACAACTCCAGCCCGAGCAAGCTTAACTGTTTTTCAACTTCTCATCACCAATTGAGCTGCAACTCAATTGGTGATGAGGAGTGGTTTGAAGGCTCCTTATCGAGGAGGTTTCTGGTTCGATCCACGGCCTCAATAACCCGCCGCGGCCAAGAAGAAGGCACGACGAGGGGTTGGGGGTTGCATGGGCTGCAGCCCGGACAATCTCAGTGGAGCTTCGCCCATGTGGGGTCGGTCCTGGATCGTTACAAAAAAGTGCACTTTTTGTAGTGATCCAGGACCGACCTACATGGGTGAAGCTCCACTGAGATCGTCCGGGCTGCAACCCATTCAACCCCCAACCCCTCTTCGTGCATGTTTCTCGGTCGTAGTGGGTTGTTGAAGTCAGGGATCGAATTTTTATTGCAACGACCCTAGCCGATCCAACGAGACAATGTCACAGCTCCGCTCTAGGCAACGTTACCGGGCTGTAGCTCAAGCACCCCAAACACTATTTATCCACTGGCGGGTTGTTGGTGGCCACAACCTCTGTTCGATGAGCAAAACTCGATAGTAAAGCGCGCAACACGGGGACTTCCCAAAAGGTCACCCATCCCAGTACTACTCTCGCCCAAGCACGCTTAACTTTGGAGTTTTTTAACTTCTCATCACCAATTGAGTTGCAACTCAATTGGTGATGAGTGGTTTAAAAGCTCCTTATCAATGAGATCTCGAGTTCGATCCCCGACCTCAACAACCCGTCGCGACCGAGAAACAGGTACGGAGAGGGGTTGGAGGTTGCATGGGCTACAACCTGGACGATCTCAGTGGAGCTTCGCCTATGTGAGGGCTGTCGTGGATCGTTACATAATAAATGTGAATGAACTTGGATATAATCATGAGATATGCTCGTGCCAAATCTCGTGAGATTGGTTCTTCCTAAAAGTCCCTTTCCAAAAGAGAGATCTCAGATCCTAAGCATCCAAGATAAGTAAAAAAACTCCGCAAGTCACATACTTTTATACGAAGGGGGTTCAAATACAATTTACTCTAATGCCCTATAATTTAAAGAAAATACAATAAGATGTCCCGCGCATAAGCATAACATAAACACATAAGCAAATGAGAATACGTGTCTAGAGTCAGAGAACTCAAATGATTATCATTCATTTAATAGCAATGTAAGCAAAATAAAATTTTATATTCTTTAATCTAAATATAGTCTTGCATCACATGCTCTGGAGGAGGCCATACTGGAAATAAAAAATTTTAAGAATGATAAATCCAAATTACAATTAGAGAATGATTTCTTAATGCTAAAATTGAATCTTTTTGTACTAATGTGTCTACCGATTTACATGCTAGATTTATCAAAAATCGTGTTGCTCCATTTTTTGATTATAATAAACAAATAAAATCAATGAATTTAAAATGCACCTAAATTTTTCCAAAGAATATGACATGTTACTTATTTTTGAGAATAATTCCCTTATGCATAAAATTAGATTTGATAAAATTATTTAATAAAAATTTCTCCATCAGTAGAAAATATTTTATTTCAAATTTATCCAGCACTGGATGCCCTGCATTTACTAGTATCACTTGACATATTAGTTGATGTTGTTGATGTTGTAATATTGAGATTGATGTGTAGGCTATAAATAGCCATATTATTAGATGTGTGGGCTATAAATAGCCATATTATTAACCCTAATGAGATTATGGTTCATTCAAATCAACTTGGTATCATAGGACAAGATGAAACCCGTTGCTGCCTGGGTTCAAGAAGAGTCAGGCCGATTGGGTGTAGCTTGCGCTTACTTCTCCTAAGTAGGGACACTAGGACGAGCATTCAGAGCAAAGAACCTCACTCACAGAGGTGGATAACTAGAAAAATATCTCGTGGGCTGCAGCGACGAGGTCCTGCCACAAACCCGGAAAATCAAAGAGAGCTTTCCCTCCCAAACCAAAGCGGAGTTTGACACCCCAGAGCTCACTTGAGAGCACCAAAATGTCAATCCGAAAACCTGGGTGAACAGAGTGTTGGAGCTCTCACCAACCAGAGCCAGCTAAAGGAGAGAAGCAAAAAGCTTCTCTCCAAAGGTGCCTTTGTAGGTCTATTTATAGTTTTTTGAAAATGATTTGCGGATAGCAGAATCACAATTTTGGTATTATTAATTGCATCTCAAATTGGTCTGCCAACAGCAGAATCTCGTTGTTTGGTGAGGCTAATTGCAGGCCAAAATAAGATTCCTTGGAAAAATGTGTCACCCCAAGGGAAGAGTACATCCCACTTGACGTGTGCTCGCCCGGGGGTGGCGAGTACCCGATGAGGCTGGGTACTCGCACTCGCCCGAATCCGGAGTAAAGTGCGAGCAGCCAGGGGTACACTTGCCCATGGTTGGCGAGTGCACTAGTTCTCCTGGCCGCACTTACCCTCTTCCAAAATATTATGCCCCTTCTACATGTTGTTCTACTGATTCCACTCGACAAGTACGGTATTGCACAACCATGTTAACTAACTAAAACAGTTTGGAGAATAGCGCCAAGGGCTCAATAATGGTGTGGCTCAATGAGGACTATTGTGCGGGTCTTGAGATAATAAAAAGCAACTTATGTGGGGCGCGATGAGAGCATAACTGATTTGGAACATGCACAGAACATACTCATTATCAGGAGTTGACAAGACAATTACATGTGGCTCAATGAAGCTTCACGCACACACAAAAGTTTTTACAGGGTTGGATGGGGGTAGCAGGACAACACGCATGCAGGTAATGGGGTTCGAAAATGTAACACCCCAAAACTCAAAAGAGCGACGGGTGACGTTTCGGGCCAAATTTGGAATTTGGCAGGGCGCACACGGCCTGGGACACGGGCGTGTCGACCTGGTTCGACGATCTGGTCGTGTGTTCGACGATTTTGGATTCTGTTGGGTACATTGAAAAATGTGTATCATATTTAAAGAAGCCTCACCCTACTCAATGATATGCATCAAGGTGTATTTGATGTGTTTTGAATTTATATGTGCAGGTTAAGTAATTGCAGGAAATGCAGACAAATTTCTAAGTCCATGTGTCGACTCCTAGAGAAGCAGTGTCGACACTTATGAAGGCTTGTGTCGACACTTATGAAGGCTTGTGTCGACACTGGAGAAAAGCTGTGTCGACACTTGGAGTTAGCTGTGTCGACACCAGGAAAGGCTTTGTCGACACCAGGAAAGGCTTTGTCAATACCAGAAGGAATTGTGTCGACACCAGGTGGCAGTGTCGACACATAGAGAAGCAAAGTCGACATCAACTGTGTCGACACCTAAAGGCAGTGTCGACACACATGAATACTTAGTCGACATCAAATGTGTCGACACACAGAAGTATTTATCAACATCAGCTGTGTCGACACATAGGACTTGTGTCGACACACATCAAAGCTTCAACAAAGTTAAAGAGAAGAAGTATTTGTGTCGACACACTGAGGCAGTGTCGACACCTAGAAGATCTTGTTGACAACAAATGTGTCGACACTCAGGACTTGTGTCGACACATGATAGAATTTCAACAAAGTAAATTTGTATGAAGAATAGAAGTGACTGTGTCGACACCACAAAGGCATGTGTCAACACATTATACAGAAGGCTGTGTCGAGAAGTATTAATAACAACAAAGGAGTTGTGTCGACACCACCAAGGCATGTATCGACACTTAGTGCACTTGTGTCGACACTCAGTCTATTTGTGTCGACACTTAATGAATATCAGTCTCAACACTTTTAGACAGAGACAATATTTCAAGAAGTGATTGTATGATTTGACAGCTGCCATTTCAACCGGTCTACTGCAACTGTCAGAGCTGTCAGAAGTTTGTTAGAAATCGGATCAGCCGGTTACCATGGAGGAAGACTATATAAAGGCCTTTCTCCTTCAACAGAAATAAGGATTGATCAATTGAAGTTCTACACAGATATCGATCAACATAAAAAGAAGAAGACCTTTGATAGAAGATCTAAGAAGTTGGAGAGAGAGAGAGAGCTCCATCTAAGAAGAGCAGTTGCTGAACCAGGCTGCAAAGAAAGATTCAGATTGAGATCTGAATCTTAAGTCAGAAGCTGATTGAAGATCAACTTCACAGGAGATTCAACCCTACTGAGTTCAAATTCAAGAAGCTTTGAAGAAATCTAAGAGAGGTTGATCTCTGCCATCAAGTTCTTCCAAGAACTCATTAAGAAGCCATCCATCCCTTCTCTCTCTATCTGGGTGGTGGTTAATTACTTTGTAAACACTATTTTTGTAGGATCTATATAGATCTGAGATTGTAAGCCTGTGTTATAAAGGCTGAGTGTAGGAGAGTAAATTCTCTGAGTGGTAGTCCTTGTCGAAGGCTGAGGTAGGGCTGTGAGCCTGAGTTATAGGAGATTGTGATCTCTGAGTGTAGGCCTTGTTGAAGGCTGAGGTAGGGCAGATTCCCTGAGTTGTAGGAACCTGGTTTGGGTTCTGAGCTGTAAGATCTGAGGATCTGAGGGGAAGTGCAGAAGTTAGGCCGAATCTAGTATACTGCTAGATCGACGAAGGGGGAAAGTGGATGTACCCAGACCTTGGGGAACCACTATAAAAATCTGTGTGCACTCTGTGATTGTTTGTTTCTGTGTTTGCTGTGCTGTGTTAGCAGTAGAATTTCCAGTTTATTAGTAGTTAACTGAACAACTTGTCTGCCTTAAAAGAAAAATAGGAATTACACCATTTCACCCCCTCCAGGTGGTTAGACTCTAATTCTTTCAAGTGGTATCAGAGCCAGGTTGCTCAAAGAAGGACATAATAGTCTTAGTGAGATCCTTAAGGCAGAATCAAGAATCAAGAAAATGGGTTCAGATGAAAATCATAAGGAGCTGGGTTCTATGAAATTACCCATATGCAGAAAGGAAATATTTGGCATCTGGAAATAAAGGGTCAGGCTGTTTATGGAGGCTTCTGATCCAAGGATCTACATTACAGTCAAGGAAGGTCCTTATGTTCCAATGAAGGTATCAATTCTGGATGCAAACCAAAGAATTCCCAAGGATTATTCAGAGATGACCAAGGATGAGATCATCTTGGCCACTATGGATAAGAGAGCCCAGAACATCATAGTGAGTGTCATTGATGATGCAAACTTTCCGAATTTGATTCACTGCAATTCCTCCAAGGAAATGTGGGATACTTTAATAGTCTACATGAAGGGTTCTGAAGAAGTAATACAAGATAGAAAATCTATGCTAAATCAGGAATATGAAAGTTTCAGACAAGGAAAGTCTGACAGTATAACTGAGTGCTATAAAAAGTTCTATAGAATATTGAATGAGTTGATGTCCTATGGGAGAATCTTCAGTACTTATGAACTGAATGATAAATTCCTAAGATCCTTGACAAAGGATTGGGACACTAAGAGTTGTGCCATTAGGGAAGTGGCCAAACTAGAAGATATCTCTCCACCAACCTTGTTTGGAAAACTACTGTCATATGAGATGCAGCTAATGACAAAGAAAGAGGAAGAGAAAAGTGCAAAAGGTGAGCATAGAGAAAAGTCTGTGACCTTCAAGGTTGAAGCCACTAAGAAAACTAGGAGGATGTCTCCATCACCTCCTAAGATTGTTGCTGAAACTGCTTCAGAAAATTCAGACATTCAGAATTCAGACAGCAGTGACTCTGATGAAGATTTTGCTGTATTTACAAGACAGTTTCAGAGATTCCTGAAAAAGAAGAAGTGAAAGTCTAAGCCTTCCATATCTCAGCCAAAGGATGAGTATTATCAAAAGAGGAAGTCATCCAGGAAAGACAGAAGCAGATCTAAGCCAAGCAAGTCTTCAACATCAAAGATAGTTTGCTACTGCTGTAACAGGCTTGAACATGTTATGGCTGAGTTTCCAGATAAAAGAAACGAGACTGCAGATAAAAAGAAGAGTCAACACCAGAGCAAGAAGGAGAAATCCTTTGTTGCTAAGAAGGAAAAGACCTTGTCAGACCAATCTACTTCAGAGTCAGAATCTGAAGCTGAGGCCTACATTGGTCTATATGCAGCAGATGAAGAAGAAGATTTTCTCCAAGTGCTGAACTCAATATATGAACAAGAAGACCATCAGTGCAAGGGACTGATGGCTGTGTCAGAAGAAGACAAGTGTCAGGATCAGCCTGGTCCTAGTAAGGTACAATGTCTTTCTAGCATTTCAGATTGCAGTACTGAGTCAGAGTCAGCAACATCTACATCAAGTGATGTGGATGGGTCTGAGTCTGAAGGTGATATTCATCAGTTGATTGATGAATATGGAGACTTGCTGCAGGCACTTAAGAAGAGCAAAAACTTGGCCAAATCTACGGCTAAGGAAATTGCAGATCTTAAGATGGCTGCATTAGATTCAGAGAATTTGCTGGATCAAAAACTGAATGAGATTGCCAGATTGAAAAACATAACTGTTATTCAAATGGGCACAATCACATTCAAGAATTATCAGATTAGAAATCTGGAGGTTAGGCTTCAGAAAGAAAAAGAGATTGAAGCTAGTTTTTCTAAACCTAAATAAGTATTACACTTGATTGATGAGTTTGTACCTCAAAAGGGTAAGGCTGGGTTAGTGTTTAAGAGAACAGCATGGACTGCTAGGCCCAAATCTAAAGGCAAAGCCCCAGCTCAATACAAGAAGCCTGTTGTAGACAATTCAGCTAGGGTTGTACCTAAACAAAGGTACAACAAGTTTGAGTGCTGGTGTTGTGGCAAGGTAGGCCACTTTACCTTAGATTGTTGGAACAACTCCAGTGTCAAGAAGAGTAGCAATCTGTCTGCTAGAAGAGATACAAGCAGATTTGCTAAAATTCAGACTAACTTGCACCAAGGACCCAAAAGTTATTTGGGTTCTAAGGTTAAGTAATCTGTGTTGCAGGTGAGTCCAAGTTGCCATGCCCCAATATGGTACTTGGACAGTGGATGTTCCAGGCACATGACTGGAACAAGGGGGTTGCTGAAGGACTACACATCTATCATGGATGGCCCTAAAGTAACCTTTGGTGGTTCTGAAAAAGGAATCATCAAAAGATTTGGTAACATTTCTAATAACCAGATTACTATCTCTCAAGTAGCCTATGTGAAGGGTTTGAAACGCAACCTTATAAGCATAAGTCAGTTGAGTGATTTAGGATATGACATTTCATTTATTAAGAATAGATGTCATATTAAAAGGTCAAGTGATCAAAAGTTCATATTGACATGATATAGAAAGAGAAATGTTTATTGTCTTAACTTTGAGTGTGAGAACAATGGTTCTCCTATTTGTCTTGTAGCTGATGAGAGAGCCTCTCATTGTGTTAAATGGCACAAGAGGCTGACCCATCTTAACTATAAGACTATTGACCAACTCTTTAGCAAAGAGTTAGTGAGGAATGATCCTCAAGTTAACTGTATAAAGGATGAGATATGCTCAGCTTGTCAAAAAGGCAAGCAGACCAAATCCACCTTTCATAGCCTTGAAAACAAGGATTCAGTGAGGTGTCTATACCTCTTGCATATGGATCTATTTGGTCCTATGCCAGTTCATAGTATAGGTAGGAAGGTCTACACATTTGTGGTGGTAGATGACTATTCTAGATATTCCTGGGTGTTCTTTTTAAGACAAAAATCTGAAACCCCAAGTGTCTTATATAGTTTTGTTAAACAAATTCAGAATGAGTTGGACAGTATAGTGGTCAAAATCAGAAGTGACCATGGTACTGAATTTCAGTCTGAAAGTATGATAAGACTGTGTGAAGAATTTGGGATTTTTCAAGAATTTTCCTCACCTAGAACACCACAGCAAAATGGTATTGCTGAAACGAAGAATAGAACATTGATAGAGGCTGGTAGAACTCTATTGAGTGACACTTCTCTCTCAGAATATTTCTGGGCTGAGGCAGTGAACACTGCATGTCATGTGATTAATAGAGCTACTATCACCAAGAGCCACAAGAAGACTCCCTATGAGATTGTGAAGGGCAGAAAACCAAACTTATCCTATTTTAGGATCTTTGGTTGCAAGTGCTATATACTTAACAATGGCAAGTCTTATCTAACTAAGTTTGCTGCCAAATCCCAAGATGAGATATTTGTTGGGTACAGCAACAATAGTAAGGCTTATAGGGTCTACAACTTGATTACTCAAGTTGTAGAAGAGTCAATATATGTTGTCTTTGATGAAACAAGACTCATTAACAGTGAATTTCCAAGTAGTTCTTACAGTTCTACATGTATAAATGAGAGAATGGACAAGCTTACCATTACAGAAGATTCTACTGCAACTCAGCAAGTGGAAAATGGTGGGTGCTGTCTAGGGGGAGTACAAAACTCTCAAGATGCTGAAGAAAACTGAGAGGTGCAGCTTAATGAAGTGGCTGGAGGTGTTCAACCTGAATATAGACTACTTACCAGCTAATAGACACTTAAAGGATCATCCAACAAGTCAGATAATTGGTATCCAAGACAAGGAGTGCAAACAAGAAGCAGGAATCTGAGCACAGTTCTTTGCTCCAGCTTTCTATCCCAAGTGGAACCAAAGAAATTTGAAGAAGCTATTCTAGACCCACATTGGATTGATGCTATGCAAGAGGAGCTGAATCAGTTCAGAAGATGCAAGGTCTGAAAGTTAGTTCCTAAACAAAAAGACCACAACATCATTGGAACAAAGTGGATCTTTATGAACAAATTGGATGAGAATGGGATCATTGTGAAGAACAAAACAAGACTTGTTGCAAAAGGATATAGGCAGGAAGAAGGTATTGACTTTGATCAAACCTTTGCCCCAGTAGCAAGACTGGAGGCAATCAGGATGTTCCTTGCTTATGCAACATATCAAGGTTTCAAGGTATTCCAAATGGATGTGAAATCAGCATTCCTGAATGGAAATTTAAAATAAGAAGTCTATGTAGAGCAGCCCTAAGGTTTGGTTGATCCTCTCAAACCTGATTATGTTTATAGACTTAGGAAAACATTGTATGAGTTGAAACAAGCCCCAAGGGCTTGGTATGAAACCCTGTCTAGTTTCCTCATTGAGAACAAATTCTCAAGGGGGAAAATAGACAAGACTCTATTCCTGAGGGAATCCAAAGGAAAGATTATCCTAGTCCAAATATATGTTGATGACATAATATTTGGGTCTACTGAGAGTAATCTTTGCAGAAAGTTTGCAAAACTTATACAAGGAAAATTTGAAATGAGTAGTATGAGAGAACTTTAGTTTTTCTTGGGTCTCTAAGTAAGAAAAACTGAAGATGGCTTGTCCATAACTCAGTCTAAGTTTACCCTGAAGTTAATAAAGAAGTATGGTATGGAATCATCCACTACCATGAGAACTCCTATGGGGTCAAGTGTGTCTCTTAGCAAAGATGATGCAGGGAAACCTGTAGATGAGACTTTGTATAGAGGGATGGTTGGCTCCCTTTTATATCTGACTGCTAGTAGACCAGATATCATGTATGCTACATATGTCTGTGCTAGGTACCAATCCTGCCCTAAAGAATCTCATCTGATTGCAGTCAAAAAGATTTTGAGATATCTTAAGGGAACACCTAATCTAGGCCTTTGGTACCTTAGGAATGAAGATTTTCTACTGACAGACTATTCAGATGCAGATTTTGTAGGTTGCAAGGAATATAGAAAAAGTACTACAGACACCTGTCAATTTCTAGGTGGAAGACTAGTGTCTTGGAGCAGTAAGAAGCAGCCTAGTGTGGTAATCTCAACAGCTGAGTCAGAATATGTTGCTGCAGGAAGCTGCTGTGCACAACTTTTGTGGATTCAGCACCAGCTAGAAGACTATGGTATTCAAGTAAGTAGAACACCTTTGCTTTGTGATTCTACAAGTGCAATTTCTATTGCTAATAATCCTGTTTCACATAGTAGGACTAAGCACATAGAAATTAGATACCATTTTCTTAGAGAACATGTAGAAAAAGAGGACATTTCACTAGAATATGTCAAAACAAATTATCAAATTGCTGATATGTTTACTAAGCCTCTAGATGAAACTAAATTTAATAAGTTTAAAATTGAATTAGGAATGTTAAACTTAGAATAGTTTAATAAAATTGGCTAAGTAAAATAGTGTCGACATAATGAGTAGTCTGTGTCGACACATAGAAGTGGTGTCGACATTCCAGAGAAATGATGTCGACACATCTAGAAAGTTAGTGTCGACACTTCAGAGAAATAGTGTCGACACATCTAGCGTAGGTGTCGACACATCTAGAAGTGGTGTCGACACTTAGGTTCAATACAGATTTCGTCGAGTGAAGTATCGACTAATCGTTGAACGCAGATGTATAAGTGTCGACACATCATAATTGGTGTCGACACATAGAAGTCAAGACCGTTGTCGAGACTTAAGTAGTCAGTGTCGACACATTCTGTGATTGTTGACGCGCCTTTTCACCTTCATTTTAGAAAGGTATAAATAGGTTCTCAACATTATTTGTCGACACACTCTCAATAGTTTCGAGACCAAAACTTTGTGTCGACATCTCTCTCATCTAAATTCAAGATTTCTCAAAACCCTAATGACGCCTAAGCTTGAAGAGAACGTCAATGAAGGATATGAGTTAGTACGCAACGCATTTGACCATGCGGAACCAGAAATTAAAGAGATAGTAACCCTAATTACTGAGAATAAGTTGGAGTATCTAGTTTCTAAGCCAACCAAAATTTGGAAGAAGGAAGTACTCGAATTCTATGGTGCAGCTACGTTGGATTCTACTGGACTCAAGATCAAGCCTGCAGTTCATGGTGCGAAAGTTAAACTGACTATGAAGAGTTTAAGGAAAGTTCTACAACTACCTAGAATTCAAGAGGAAGTAGAAGTGACCTTTTCCAAGACAAGGGAAGCACTTCAATGGTGTGGATTGGATCCCACCATGAAGATTGGATCCTCAATGAATAGAAAAGGAATTAATCAGCAAGCCAAATTCCTTTCAGAAATAGTTGGCAAGGTTATACTCTACAAGCCAGGGGGGGGGGGCATGATAAAATTGCTGCCCATATGTTCAGTTTAATGACCAGAATAATCTTCACACTAAACACTGATTGGTCAGCAGTGATTTTTGAAAAGGTTAAGGAAAGCATTAAGAAGCCCAATCTGGGTAGGATAATGAGTCTTTACTTGGCTGGAACTATTCCAGAAGTAATGAACCAAGCTGCTGGTTCTAAAATTAACCACATGAGGAGGATGGACATTAGGATTATCTCAAGATGGGATAGGGTCCTCACTAAGGACATGCATGATGTAGAGAGGCAAGAAGTTCCTGAGAAATCTACACCACAAGAAGTTCCTGCACAAGACCCTGTAGATGGAGCACAAGTGCAGGGGGAGTAACCATCTGCTATCCCCATCCATCAGGATCCACTCTAGGGGGAGCCTCAACATGAGGAAGTGCCAACTCACCTGGACAGTGAAATGACAACTCGAACTATACTTGAGGTAATACATGAAGTAAATCAAAAAAATTTTAATACTGAAGATGAACTCTTAAATGCATCTTTGATTGATATTGACCAGACAACTTAGTTAAACAGTCAACCACAAGATGTTATCTTAGAAGATACATCTGTTGCAGCTGATGCTCCAGAGATCACAGTGCTTCTAGTTCCTACTCAATAAGAGTTTACCTTAGAAGAGCTGTTTCCTGATATTGAGGGGGAGCATGCTGCTTTTGAGGGGGAGAAAACTGCTTTTGAGGAATTACAAGTTGATCTTGAGGGGGATCAGGTAGAAACTCAGGGGGAGAAACCAAGAACTGAGACTGAGGAGCAAAGGACTCAGGGGGAGCTACCTAAGACTACACAGGACTTGCCTCCTAGTCCAAAGGATAGAGTAGAGATAGCCAGTGCCTCTGCATCTGAGGATGAAGAAGCTTCAAGAGCTAAGAAAAGGAAGCTCATGGTCTTCAAAAGAAGGAGTCAAAGCTACAAGAAGGCACTATAAATAGTTGCTCCACAGCCTGCCCCAACAGCTGATTACAGCTCATTGTTGGTGGCTTTGCAGATCAAAATGGATGAGCAAAGGAAGGCTCTAGAAAAGTATATGGATGAAGAACATAAGTCACTTCAATTTGATCTGGCTCAGGATATAAAATCTATAAGATTTGAAGTGAATCAGAATAAGAAAGAAATGACTGATTGTTTCCACAAGGGTGGAAATGCTGTGGTTTATCTAGCTACTCATCGGGAAAATATAAAGACTCAAGTGGATGATATGGCTGTCAAACAAGGATATGTTCTGGAGAATCAGATTAGAATGAATGATAATCTGACTGCCTCTCATAATGCAATTGTTATAGAACTGAAAAATGTTGCAACAGCCCAGCCTGCTGATAAGTCTACAACCAAGCCAAAGTTTAATAAGGAGAAGTTTGATAAGAACTTCCAGGAAGGCATAACTGCTGTCAAAATAGCTATTGAGCTGTCTAAAAAGACTATTTCTGACCTGCTACTAAAGTTAAAGGGATTTTATAAGGATGGTGTCAATTTTTTGGATGAGCAAATCAGATTTCAAAAGGATGATCTTAGGGATCATGTGGCTAGAGAAGTCATAAAGGGGGAGAGAGTATTAGTCAAAGCTGGATCTGACCATGCTAAATGGATTTCCAATAGCATCAGAGCCACACTTGGATATCCACCCCTTTGTGATGATGACAATGTGGCTGAATCTGGTATACATCATGCTGTTTTTGGAGGTGAGCAAGCTGAAGTTGCTCAAGTAATCTATCCTCCAGCAGATTTTGAGATGATTCATCATGAAGTACAATCTATGTATAGTCCTCCTGAAGGTAATAAAAATATTACTCTTGAGAAAGTAGACAAGCCTGTACCAGAGGCAGTATTGAAAGAGCAAGAAACTCTATTGTCCAAGAAAAGATTTAGAGAACAGGCAGAGTTAAAGCCAGATTTTGAGCAGTGGACCCCAACATCTAGGAATATCATCCTGACTGCTTGGAAAGCTGTGAAGGACAATACCCTAGAAAGGGGCAAACGGTACTCTGAACAAGAGTGGAGAAAGCATGAAGCCGGGCAAGAGGCTATTGTACAGTATAGAAGAAAGGCAAAACTTGGGAAGCTACCTCCTAATGCACAGGAGCCTAGCAAATATTTCCCAAAGCCTTATCATTATTTTGAAAGACAAAAGATAAGGGCTGAAGAACTTAAGAAGAAAGATCTAAAGGGCAAGAAGCCTGCAGATGATACAGATACTCCAGTTCAAGCCAAGATTCAATCAGACAAGGGCATTGTCATCAAGGAGCCAGAGCAGCCTTAGATTAGATTTACTAGATTTTATCACAATGTAAAATTTAGTGTTTAAAATCTATGTTAACTTCTATTAAAGAAACTTTTGTATTTGAAGCAAAACATGATTAATGCTTGTTCTGTGTTAGCATTATTATTATTCTGTGATGATTTGTTTTATATGTTTTGTTTAAAGTATTTACCCTGTCATATAATATTGTTATACATCATAATGTGTATTTGTTATGAATGGTGTATATCATTAACTAAGGGTTATGACTTCTCCAAATAGGGGGAGATTGTTGGGTACATTGGAAAATGTGTACCAGATTTGAAGAAGCCTCACCCTACTCAATGATATGCATCAAGGTGTATTTGTTGTGTTTTGAGTTTATATGTGTAGGTTAAGTAATTGCAGGAAATGCAGAAAAATTTCTAAGTCAATGTGTCGACACCTAGAGAAGCAGTGTCGACACTTATGAAGGCTTGTGTCGACACTGGAGAAAAGCTGTGTCGACACTTGGAGTTAGCTGTGTTGACACCAGGAAAGGCTTTGTCGACACCAGGAAAGGCTTTGTCAACACCAGAAGGAATTGTGTTGACACCAGGAGGCAGTGTCGACACACAGAGAAGCATAGTCGACATCAACTGTGTCGACACCTAAAGGCAGTGTCGACACAAAAGAATACTTAGTCGACATCAAATGTGTCGACACATAGAGGCAGTGTCGACACACAGAAGTATTTATCAACATCAGCTGTGTCGACACACAGGACTTGTGTCGACACACATCAAAGCTTCAACAAAGTTAAAGAGAAGAAGTATTTATGTCGACACACTGAGGCAGTGTCGACACCTAGAAGATATTGTCGACAACAAATATGTCGACACTCAGGACTTGTGTTGACACATGAAAAAATTTCAACAAAGTAAATTTGTATGAAGAATAGAAGTGACCGTGTCAACACCACAAAGGCATGTGTCGACACATTCTACAGAAGGCTGTGTCGAGAAATATTAACAACAATAAAGGAGTTGTGTCGACACCACCAAGGCATGTGTCGACACTTAGTGCACTTGTGTCGACACTCAGTCTATTTGTGTCGAAACTTAATGAAGATCAGTCTCGACACTTTCAGACAGAGACAGTATTTCAAGAAGTGATTGGATGATTTGACAGCTGCCATTTCAACCGGTCTACTACAACTGTCAGAGCTGTCAGAAGTTTGTTAGAAACCGGATCAGCCGGTTACCATGGAGGAAGACTATATAAAGGCCTTTCTCCTTCAATAGAAAGAAGGATTGATCAATTGAAGTTCTACATAGATATCGATCAACACAAAAAGAAGAAGACCTTCGATAGAAGATCTAAGAAGTTGGAGAGAGAGAGCTCCATCTAAGAAGAGCAGTTGCTGAACCAGGCTGCAAAGAAAGATTCAGATTGAGATCTGAATCTTAAGTCAGAAGCTGATTGAAGATCAACTTCGCAGGAGATTCAACCCTACTGAGTTCAGATTCAAGAAGCTTTGAAGAAAGCTAAGAGAGGTTGATCTCTGCCATCAAGTTCTTCCAAGAACTCATCAAGAAGCCATCCATCCATTCTCTCTCTATCTGGGTGGTGGTTAATTACTTTGTAAACACTATTTTTTGTAGGATCTATATAGATCTGAGATTGTAAGCCTGTGTTATAAAGACTGATTGTAGGAGAGTAAATTCTCTGAGTGGTAGGCCTTGTTGAAGGCTGAGGTAGGGCTGTGAGCCTGAGTTGTAGGAGATTGTGATCTCTGAGTGTAGGCCTTGTTGAAGGCTAAGGTAGGGCAGATTGCCTGAGTTGTAGGAACCTGGTTTGGGTTCTGAGGTGTAAGATCTGATGATCTGAGGGGAAGTGCAGAAGTTAGGCCGAATCTAGTACACTGCTAGATAGGCGAAGGGGGAAAGTGGATGTACCCAGACCTTGGGGAACCACTATAAAAATATGTGTGCACTCTGTGATTGTTTGTTTCTGTGTTTGATGTGCTGTGTTAGCAGTAGAATTTGTAGTTTATTAGTAGTTAACTGAACAGCTTGTCTGCCTTAAAAGAAAAATAGGAATTACACCTATTCACCCCCTATAGGTGGTTAGGCTCTAATTCTTTCAGATTCGACGATCATCGAGCAGAGAACACGGCCTGGGACATGGGCGTATCCCAGGGCGTGTCGAGAGGGGTTCGACGATCTGGTCGTGTGTTCGACGATTTTGGATTCGACGATCGTCGAGCAGAGAACACGGCCTGGGACACGGGCGTGTCCCAGGGTGTGTCAAGAGGGGTTCGACGATCTAGTCGTGTGTTCGACGATTTTGGATTCGACGATCGTCGAGCAGAGAACACGGCCTAGGACACGAGCATGTCCCAGTCCGTGTCGATGGTCGACCAACTTCGCTCGACGAAGTGTCGAGACAGTGAACACAACCTGGAGCCCAGGCTTGTTCGGGTTTGACACGGGCGTGTCATATTGGACACGGGCGTGTCCAGGACTCGTGTGAGTCTCGGGTTGTTTTCGGGGCTGTGTCGATGGGGGCACACGGCCAACCACACGGCAATGTCAGTTGGAACACAGGCGTGTCAGGTCGAACACGGGCGTGTCGGATGCCAATGTGTTTTTCGAGTCGCGTCGATTTTGACGGTGAATGAGGGACACGACCCTAGACACGGGCGTGTCACAGGCCGTGTTCGGCCCAGGTTTTACTTTTCAGCAACAAATCGTAGCCATTCGTTTCCTTATTTTGGGATCCGACGAATGGGGGTTATTCCTACTGGGATATACCCGGGTTTGGGCCTTTGAAATCCTCATTTCTCTTGAGTGGTTCTCTTTCTAAGTATAGAGAGAGGGGAGAGCAAAGGAATAAGAAGAAGCCTAGATCCGATCACAGGCGGAGCTTCCGAGCTCCAAATCGCGAACCGACTTCGGATCTACGGAGGCAAAGAGAGTGCGATGCTTTTCATTCGCTTACATTTCCATGGCGCCAAGGAAGAACGCTAGGGTAACGATTCTCTACTTGAGCATGTGAAGCTCTACTTCTTTTGCATAGGGAAACCCGCTCTCGCAAGTTGGTGGTGAGTTTGAGGCGTTCCTTTGGGTAGACATGAATAGTCCTCGTTGTGTACTTGTAGAGTCCGTAATCGAGAACGGATATAGGCATGATGTGTGAAGCCTACCCGGACAAGTTGGTCTAGATCCGTGATGTTGCATTGCATAAATGACCGGAGAAGAATCCGCGCAAATGTTTGTTTTTCGGGTTTTCTACGCGGTAGATTGGAGCAGGGAGCCTTGAGGGCTAACCTCGGGGTGCACCCGGAAAACTGGGCGGATGCGTGATTCTGCCGTCTTGGTGGCCTGGGAGCCAAATTGTACATAACTAGTTATGTAATATTGTGTGTTCGATTCACGGGCTTCAGGGAAACTTAACTCGTGCCGATGATTTTAAATGTCGTGTCAAGTGAGCAACGGGTTCAGTGGAACCGTTCCTGCTCTATGATGTTTGGTTTTTGAGGCCTACTGAGGGCATAGAGGTCGGGTCTTTGACTGTTGATGATTTTAAGTGTCATGACTTCTGCTTATAGGCTGTTGATGATTTTAAGTGTCATAACTTCTTCCTAAAAGACTCAAATGCTCACGTGTGGTGCCGTTCAAGTGGCGGTGGTGGGACCGCGGTTTTGACCGGGTTTACCGAGAATGTGCCCTGAGTGCACGGGGTGTGTGACCGTGTGAGCCTATGCCTGTGATGTAGTGACATTACTATACTGCTTGGTTATGCTAATAAACTACAAGGAAGGAGCATCGCCGTCCCGAGTTGGGGGTGAGATCGTTATAATTTGGTCAGCATTGCTGACCATTGCCTTTGTTTTCCACCGTGCGGTGGTTTGTTGTATGCAGGTGCTGCTGGACCAAGCAGTTAATAGCGGGCTCAAGCCCAAGTTGCTGTGCCGGACCTCGAAGGCCTAATCTTTTGGTTGTTTTCTTTGTTCATGTATGACCGGCCTGCGTGTCGAGGTTTGAAAACATGTAATTTTGAAGGAAATAATTTGTAAGGCCTTAAGGCCAGTACTTGTGTACTTGTACTTCATTCCTTTGGGTTTGTTTAGTGGACATTCATGCTTTTGTTGCCGGGTTCTTTTAATTGCAACTTATAAAACTGCTTCCGCTAGAATGACTCTGTGTAGGACGTTGGAATGATTGGATGGTTTCCATTGAGTAACCTTCCGGTCTATCTGTGGTATATGACGTCGGGCCCCGGCCGGACCTACTGCTATATGCTCTGCGACGGATAAGAGGTGTTACAATTTGGTATCAGACTACTGCTTTCGGTCGGACTTAAAATGAATTCGTGGACGAATTCGTTTTAAGGGGTGGTGAGCACATGTGTGTGCGTCATCGTTATAACAACAAAAGAACCCATGAATGTCCACTTTGGAATGAAAATACACGTGTTTGGGGAACCTGTGTGTTTATATAATTGCTGTTTGTAATTTTGTTTGGTCACTTAACGTTGTTTTGTACTACTATAGGTGACCAGAAGTGGTGCTGGGCCGTCGGAACGTCGAGTTTCTGAGGATAGCAATGCACCAAATGATGCTCCTGCAACACCTCCATCGGCTGAGACCATACGATTGGTTGCCGAAGCAGTGTTTGCCATGATCAATGCGCAACCTGCAAGGCAAATGCAGCAGCCCGCTCCTGCGATGGAGCAGGTACCTCTTCCAGAGGTTGAGCCGAGAAGAGTGGAGCAGGTAGTAGTGGAGCCGTTGGTGCCAAGGAGGGCAACCGAGAGACAGCTCAAACATGTCATGAGCTTTAATCCTCCGGTATTCTCGGGGTTGGGAACCCCATCTCAAGCTGAAGACTGGCTCTCCTGTGTGAAGAGAGTCTTGACAGCGATAGAGACGGAGGAGTGGCAGATGACCACTATAGCTACGTTCCTGTTGGATGGAGACGCTAGGCTGTGGTGGGAGGGTTTGGAGCTGCATCTAATGAGAGGAAGGCAACTTATAGACGTCTCGATGGAAGAGTTCTCGAGACTGTTCTTGGCTAGGTACCTCCCTTCGGCGTAGAGGATAGCGTTGGAGAACGAGTTCCTAAAGTTGGTTCAAGGAGACAGTAGCGTGGATGAATATCTCCATGAGTTTACTCGACTGAGTCGGTATGCTAGCTCCACCATCGCGGATGAGGAGCGCAAGACGAATCGATTCTACGAAGAGTTGAGAGATGATTTGAGGCTACTACTCTCGGGGCCTATGACGCAGGGCTTCTTGACGCTGATCAACACGGACCAGTCCTTGGAGAAGGATATGAAGAGCGTCCAAGCAAAGAAAAACTATGGTGATAAGAGGTCGGAGTTCAAAGTGCCGAACTCCTCAAAGTCTGTGTTCCGGAAGTGGAACAAGAAATGTAGGACTTCGGGTCCAGCCCCCTCTGCTGGTGCTTCTGGGGCGACTACGGGTCGGACACCGGGCGCATGTTACAACTTTGGGAAGCCGGGGCATTATGCCCGTGAGTGCCGGGGTGGACGTCCAAAGTCCGAGTTGAAGCCGGGAGCAACGTATGAAGAAAAGGGCAAGGCAGTGGAGTCGACCGCGTCCCATTATGCTCAGGCCCAACCGAGGGTGTAAAATCTTGGCCAACAGGAGGCCATCAAACAGACAGATGTGGTGACAGGTAAAATTTAAATTTATAGCAAGTTAATCTTTTAAATACTTGTTATGTGCATGTTACCTTACCACTGCTTGTTTAGGATTTGTTTTGATTTGTGAGTATCCGGCAAGAGCACTCTTTGATACGGGAGCTTCACACTCTTTGATACGGGACCTTCTTCGATGGCGAATGACAAGTTGGATGTGTTGTTGCCCAATGTGTGTTCGATGCGTGCGGATAGAATCTGTGGCGTGAAGATTCGAATTGGGTGCCAGGAGTTCCATTTGCAAGCGTCGTTATTGCCGCTAGTGGATTTCGACGTTATATTTTGCATGGATTGGTTCTCGGAGCAGCGAGCCTATATTGATTGCAGTAGCAAGGAAGTCAAGCTGGGAGCAGGTCGTGAGACAACTTTCACGGGCTTGAAGGGGTCGAGCAAGACGTTTATGTCTGCTCTTCCGGTGGTGAAGGCGGTTCGTGCCGGTGCAGAACTGTTCTTTACACTAGTGGAGGTTGCAAAGCCTAAGCCCGCGTTGGATAGTATTTCAGTGGTATCGGTGTACCTTGATGTGTTCCCTAGCGATCTTCCTGGAGCCCCGCCCAGCGTGAGATATATTTTACAATAGAGCTCGTACCAGGTGCAAAGCATGTGTCACACTCTCCATATCGGCTAGCGCCTAAGGAAATGGCGGAGCTGAAGGTTCAACTGCAAGAGTTGTTGGAGCAAGGGTATGTGTGTCCAAGCTCTTCGCCTTGGAGCGCGCCGGTCCTCTTTGTTAAGACGAAGTACAGAAGCTTGAGGCTATGTATTGATTATCGGGAGCTCAACAAGTTGACGGAAAAGAACAAGTACCCGATCCCCCGGATTGATGATCTATTCGATCAGTTAGTCGGGTCGACGGTATACTCAAAGTTGGACCTCGAGTCCGGGTACTATCAGCTGTGAATAAGTGAGAGTGATATCCCGAAGACAGCGTTCAGTACGAGAAACAGGCATTACGAGTTTACGGTCATGCCGTTTGGGCTGACTAATGCGCCGTCAGTGTTCATGGATTTGATGAACAGGACCTTCAGGGAGTACTTGGACCATTTTGTGATCGTCTTCATCGACGATATTTTGGTGTACTCGCAGAGTGAGGAAGATCACTTCAGGCATCTTCATTTGGTTTTGGAGACGCTAAGGAGGAATCAATTGTACGCCAAGTTCTCGAAGTGCGAGTTTTGGTTGTCTTCAGTGGCATTCCTCGGTCATATAGTTAGTGGGGAAGGTATTGCAATGGATCCGGCAAAGATTGTTGCGATACGGGAGTGGCCTGAGCTTTCTATGGTAGCGGAAGTTCGGAGCTTTCTGGTGCTTGCCGGCTATTATAGGCGCTTCGTAGAGAACTTCTCGCGAATAGCGTTACCTCTCACTACTTTGACGAGGAAGGAGCAGAAGTTCATTTGGACGCCGGAGTGCGCGCGAGCTTTTGAGGAGTTGAAATGTCGGTTGACCACGGCGCCTGTGCTGAGTTCGCCGAGTGGGACCGAAGGTTATGAGATTTATAGCGATGCTTCGGGCAGTGGTTTGGGTTGTGTGTTGTTACAACATGAAAGCATTATAGCATATGGCTCGAGACAGCTGAAGGTGCACGAGAGGAACTATCCGGTCCATGACTTGGAGTTAGTGGCCGTGATTTTTGCCTTGAAGCTGTGGAGGCATTATTTTTACGGTGTGAAGATTGATATCTACACCGATCACAAGAGCCTGAAGTATTTGATTGATCAGAAAGGTCTGAACATGCGACAACGTAGATGGATGTAGTTCCTGGGGGACTATACATTCAAGATCCACTATGTGCCTGGTAAAGGTAATGGGGTTGCAGACGCGTTGAGTCGCCCGGCCCCAGCTCAAGCCAATTGGGTGTCGGTTCATGACGAGCAGTTGGTTCGGGAGTTAGAGGCATTGGAGATCTTTTGTGTTGATAAGCAATCAAGTATTGAAGCAGTACTGAATTGGACTGAAGTCCAATATGACCTGGCTGATCGGATTCGGCAGGCATTGGATATGGATGTCCACATGAAGCAACTCATGATAGAGGCTCTGGATGGGTCAAATTCCCAATTTGTTGTGGAGGACGGATTACTTTGGAAAGACGGTCATCTGTGCGTCCCAAGAGTGGGCAATTTACGGGTGGAATTATTGTACGAGGCGCATCATACTAAGTACTCGATTCACCCGGGGAGCACGAAGATGTGCCGCGATGTTAAGTAATTGTTCTGGTGGCCAGGACTGAAAAAGGATGTGGCGCTGTACGTGGCGAAGTACCAAACTTGCGCCTTGGTGAAGGCGGAGTGCCAAAATCTGGGAGGATTTTTGAAATCCTTGCCTATTCCGGAGTGGAAGTTCGACGACATTACTATGGACTTTGTGCATGGGTTGCCAAGGTTGCAAAAGGGGAATGACGCCATTTGCGTGGTCGTAGGTCGTTTAACGAAGGTGTCACATTTCATTCCGCATAGGAAGGATGATCCGGTTGAGAAATTGGCAAAGTGTTATGTAGACAATATTGTGCGGCTTCATGGTGTGCCCCGCAGCATCGTGAGTGACCGAGATGGGCGGTTCACGTCCAATGATTGGAGGCTTGTGCTGCAGATGTTGGGAACAAAGCTGAGTTTTAGCACAGCCTTTCATCCGCAAACGGATGGGCAGACCGAGAGGGTCAATAGGACAATGGAAGACTTGTTTCGCATGTGTGTCCTGGACTTTGGAAAGCAATGGGAAGACCACTTATACTTGGTGGAGTTTGCGTATAACAATAGCTACCAGGCGAGTATTCAAATGGCGCCCTTCGAGGCCCTATATGGTAGAAGATGTCGCACGCCGTTGTCCTGGTTGAAAATGGGTGAGTCAAAGTTGTACAAGCGTCAAGAGGTGGATGATGCTACTTCATTGGTGCGAACCATTCGGGAGAGGTTGCTAATCGCTCAGGACCGTCAGGCGAAGTACTATAATGCCAAGCACCGGAACATGGAGTTTGCTGTGGGCGACTGGGTGTATTTAAAGATCAAGCCGTTCAAGGGTGTCTCGCGGGTGCGGCGATTGAAAAAGCTAAGCCCGAGGTACCTTGGGTCGTTTGAGGTTCTGGAGCGGGTTGGTGAAGCAGCCTATCGTTTGAAGCTATCAGTGGAGCTTAGTGGTCTACATGATGTATTCCATATATCGGTGCTACAGAAGGCGGTGCAAGAGCCTACGCAAGTGATTGCGGTCGATCAAGTGCCGATTGATAGTGGGTTGACGACAAAGGTCAAGCTTGTATGAATTGAGGATTCAGAAGTCAAGCGGCTACGCAATAAAGAAATCAGGATGGTCAAGGTCCATTGGGACAATTGCGGTCGAGAAGAGCTCTCTTGGGAGAGAGAGCAGACTATGCTTGACGAGTACCCGAAGTTGTTCCACTCAGGTACAATTTTAGTTTTATGCTTATCTTTCCTTCATGTAATTTCGCGGCGAAATTCTTTTAAGAGGGAGAGAGCTGTAACACCCCAAAACTCAAAAGAGCGACGGGTGACGTTTCGGGCCAAATTTGGAATTTGGCAGGGGGCACACGGCCTGGGACACGGGCGTGTCCCCGGGCGTGTCCAGCTGGTTCGACGATCTGGTCGTTTGTTTGACGATTTTGGATTCGACGATTGTCGAGCAGAGAACACGGCCTGGGACACGGGCGTGTCCCAGGGCGTGTCGAGAGGGGTTCGACGATCTGGTCATGTGTTCGACGATTTTGGATTCGACGACCGTCGAGCAGAGAACACGGCCTGGGACACGGGAGTGTCCCCGGGCGTGTCGAGAGGGGTTCGACGATATGGTCGTGTGTTCGACGATTTTGGATTCGACGATCGTCGAGCAGAGAACACGGCCTCGGACACGGGTGTATCCCAGGCCATGTCGTATGGTCGACGAACTTCGCTCGACAAAGTGTCGAGATAGTGAACACGGCCTGGAGCCCAGGCGTGTTCGGGTTTGACACGGGCGTGTGACATTGTACACGGGCGTGTCCAATACCCGTGTGAGTCTCGGGTTATTTTCGGGGCTGTGTCGATCGGGGGCACATGGCCAACCACACGACCGTGTCAGTTGGAACACGGGCGTGTCAGGTCGAACATGGGCGTGTCGGATGCCCGTGTGTTTTTTGAGACGCGTCGATTTTGACGATGAATGAGGGACACGACCCTGGACACGGGCGTGTCACAGGTCGTGTTCGGCCCAAGTTTTACTTTTAAGCTACGAATCGTAGCCATTCGTTTCCATATTTTGGGATCCGACGATTGGGGGTTGTTCCTATTGGGATATACCCGGGTTTGGGGCTTTGAAACCCTCATTTCTCTTGAGTGGTTCTCTTTCTATGTCTAGAGAGAGGGGAGGGCAAAGGAAGAAGAAGAAGCCTAGATCTGGTTACCGGCGGAGCATCGGAGCTCCAAATCGCGAACCGACTTCTGATCTACGGAGGCAAAGAGAGTGCGGTGCTTTTCATCCGCTTACATTTCCATGGCGCCAAGGAAGAACGCTAGGGTAACGATTCTCTACTTTAGTATGTGAAGCTCTACTTCTTTTGCATAGGGAAGCCCGCTCTCGCGAGTTGGTGGTGAGTTTGAGGCATTCCTTCGGGTAGACATGAATAGTCCCCGTTGTGTACATGTAGAGTCCGTAATCGAGAACGAATATAGTCATGATGTGTGAAGCCTACCCGGACAAGTTGGTCTGGATCGGTGATGTTGCATTCCATAAATGACCGGAGAAGACTCCGCGCAAATGTTTGTTTTTCGGGTTTTCTACGCGGTAGATTGCAGCATGGAGCCTTGGGGGCTAACCTCGGGGTGCACCCGGAAAACTGGGCGGATGTGTGATTCTGCCATCTTGGTGGCCTGGGAGTCAACTTGTACATAACTGGGTTATGTAATATTGTGCGTTCGATTCACGGGCTTTGGGGAAACTTAACTCGTGCCGATGATTTTAAATGTCGTGGCAAGTGAGCAACGGGTTGAGTGGAACCGTTCCTGCTCTATGCTGTTCGGTTTTTGAGGCCTACCGAGAGCATAGAGGTCAGGTCTTTGGCTGTCGATGATTTAAAGTGTCATGACTTCTGGTTATAGGCTGTTGATGATTTTAAGTGTCATAACTTCTGCCTAAAAGACTCAAATGCTCACGTGTGGTGCCATCCAAGTGGTGGTGGTGGGACCGCGATTTTGACCGGGTTCACTGAGAATGTGCCCTGAGTGCACGGGGTGTGTGGCCGTGTGAGCCTACGCCTGTGATGTAGTGACATTACTATACTGCTTGGTTATGCTAATAAACTGCAGGGAAGGAGCATCGCCGCCCCGAGTTGGGGGCGGGATCGTTATAATTTGGTCAGCATTGCTGACCATTGCCTTTGTTTGCCACCGTGCGGTGGTTTGTTGTGTGTAGGTGCTGCTGGACCAAGCGGTCAATAGCGGGCTCAAGCCCAAGTTGCTGTGCCGGCCCTCGAAGGCCTAATCTTTTGGTTGTTTTCTTTGTTCATGTATGACCGGTTTGCGTGCCGAGGTTTGAAAACATGTAATTTTGAAGGAAACAATTTGTAAGGCCTTAAGGCCAGTACTTGTGTATTTGTACTTCATTCCTTTGGGTTTGTTTAGTGGACATTCATGCTTTTGTTGCTGGGTTCTTTTAATTGCAATTTATAAAACTGCTTCCGCTAGAATGACTCTGTATAGGACGTTGGAATGGTTGGATGGTTTCCATTGAGTAACCTTCCGGTCTGTCTGTGGTATATGGCGTCGGTCCCCGGCCGGACCTACTGCTATATGCTATGCGACGGATAGGGGGTGTTACAATTTGGTATCAGACTACTGATTTCGGTCGGACTTAAAATGAATTCGTGGACGAATTCTTTTTAAGGGGTGGTGAGCACATGTGTGTGCGTCATCGTTATAACAACAAAAGAACCCATGAATGTCCACTTAGGAATGAAAATGCACGTGTTTGGGGAACCTGCGTGTTCCTATAATTGCTGTTTGCAATTTTGTTTGGTCGCTTAACGGTGTTTTGTACCACTGTAGGTGACCAAAAGCGGTGCTGGGCTGTCGGAACGTCGAGTTTCTGAGGCTAGCAGTGCACCAAATGATGCTCCTGCAACACCTCCATCGGCTGAGACCATACGATTGGTTACCGAAACAGTGTTTGTCATGATCAATGCGCAGCCTGCAAGGCAAATACAGCAGCCTGCTCCTGCGATGGATTAGGTACCTCTTCCAGAGGTTGAGCCAAGAAGAGTGGAGCAGGTAGTAGTGGAGCCGTTGGTGCCAAGGAGGGCAACCGAGAGACAGCTCAAACATGTCATGAGCTTTAATCCTCCGGTATTCTCGGGGTTGGGAACCCCATCTCAAGCTGAAGACTGGCTCTCCCGTGTGAAGAGAGTCTTGACAGCGACAGAGATGGAGGAGTAGCAGATGACCACTATAGCTACGTTCTTGTTGGATGGAGATGCTAGGCTGTGGTGGGAGGGTTTGGAGCTGCATCTATTGAGAGGAAGGCAACTTATAGACGTCTCGATGGAAGAGTTCTCGAGACTGTTCTTGGCTAAGTACCTCCCTTCGACGCAGAGGATAGAGTTGGAGAACGAGTTCCTGAAGTTGGTTCAAGGAGATAGTAGCGTGGATGAATATCTCCACGAGTTTACTCGACTGAGTCGGTATGCTAGCTCCACCATCGCGGATGAGGAGCGCAAGACGAATCATTTTTACGAAGGGTTGAGAGATGATTTGAGGCTACTACTCTCGGGGCCTATGACGCAGGGCTTCTTGACTCTGGTCAACGCGGCCCGGTCCTTGGAGAAGGATATGAAGAGCGTCCAAGCAAAGAAAAACTATGGTGATAAGAGGTCGGAGTTCAAAGTGCCGAACTCCTCAAAGTCTGTATTCCGGAAGTGGAACAAGAAAGCTAGGACTTCGGGTCCAGCCCCCTCTGCTGGTGCTTCTGGGGCGACTACGGGTCGGACCCCGGGTGCATGTTACAACTGTGGGAAGCCGAGGCATTATGCCCGTGAGTGTCGGGGTGGACGTCCAAAGTCCGAGTTGAAGCCGGGAGCAACATATGAAGGAAAGGGCAAGGCGGTGGAGTCGATCGCCTCCCATCATGCTCCGACCCAACCGAGGGTGTACAATCTTGGCCAACAGGAGGCCATCAAACAGGCGGATGTGGTGACAGGTAAAATTTAAATTTATAGCAAGTTAATCTTTTAAATACTTGTTATGTGCATGTTACCTTACCACTGCTTGTTTAGGATTTGTTTTGATTTGTGAGTATCCGGCAAGAGCACTCTTTGATACGGGGGCTTCACACTCCTTGTCCGAAGGATTTATATCACGCATCGGAGTACCTTCTTCGATGGCGAAGGACAAGTTGGATGTGTTGTTGCCCAATGGGTGTTCGATGCGCGCGGATAGAATCTGTGGCGTGAAGATTCGAATTGGGAGCCAGGAGTTCCATTTGCAAGCGTCGTTATTGCTGCTACTGGAATTCGACGTTATATTTGGCATGGACTGGCTCTCGGAGCAGCGATCCTATATTGATTGCGGTAGCAAGGAAGTCAAGCTGGGAGCAGGTCGTGAGACGACTTTCACAGGCTTGAAGGGGTCGAGCAAGACGTTGATGTCTGCTCTTCAGGTGGTGAAGGCGGTTCGTGCCGGTGCAGAACTGTTCTTTACACTAGTGGAGGTTGAAAAGCCTAAGCCCGCGTTGGACAGTATTTCAGTGGTATCGGAGTACCCTGATGTGTTCCCTAGCGATCTTCCTGGAGCCCCTCCGCAGCGAGAGATAGATTTTACGATAGAGCTCGTACCAGGTGCAAAGCCTGTGTCACGCTCTCCATATCGACTAGCGCCTAAGGAAATGGCGGAGCTGAAGGTTCAACTGCAAGAGTTGTTGGAGCAAGGGTATGTGCGTCCAAGTTCTTCGCCTTGGAGCGCGTCGGTCCTCTTTGTTAAGAAAAAGGACGGAAGCTTGAGGCTATGTATTGATTATCGGGAGCTCAACAAGTTGACGGAAAAGAACAAGTACCCGATCCCCCGGATTGATGATCTATTCGATCAGTTAGTCGGGTCGACGGTGTACTCAAAGTTGGACCTCAAGTCCGGGTACTATCAGCTGCGAATAAGGGAGAGTGATATCCCAAAGACAGCATTCAGTACAAGATACAAGCATTACGAGTTTATGGTCATGCCGTTTGGGCTGACTAATGAGCCGTCAGTGTTCATGGATTTGATGAACATGACCTTCAGGGAGTACTTGGACCATTTTGTGATCCTCTTCATCGATGATATTTTGGTGTACTCGCAGAGTGAGGAAGATCACTTCAAGCATCTTCATTTGGTTTTGGAGACGCTAAGGATGAATCAATTGTACGCCAAGTTCTCGAAGTGTGAGTTTTGGTTGTCCTCAGTGGCGTTCCTCAGTCATATAGTAAGTGGGGAAGGTATTGCAGTGGATCCGGCGAAGATTGTTGCGATACGGGAATGGCCTGAGCTTTCTACGGTAGCGGAAGTCCGGAGCTTTCTGGGGCTTGCCGGCTATTATAGGCGCTTCGTAGAGAACTTCTCGCGAATAGCGTTACCTCTCACTACTTTGACGAGGAAGGAGCAGAAGTTCGTTTAGACGCCGGAATGCGCGCGAGCTTTTGAGGAGTTGAAATGTCGGTTGACCACGGCGCCTGTGTTGAGTTCGCCGAGTGGGACCGAAGGTTATGAGATTTATAGCGATGCTTCGGGCAGTGGTTTGGGTTGTGTGCTGTTACAGCATGGAAGCGTTATAGAATATGGCTCGATATAGCTAAAGGTGCACGAGAGGAACTATCTGGTCCATGACTTGGAGTTAGCGGCCATGATTTTTGTCTTGAAGCTGTGGAGGCATTATTTGTACGGTGTGAAGATTGATATCTACACCGATCACAAGAGCCTGAAGTATTTGATTGATCAGAAAGATCTGAACATGCGGCAACGTAGATGGATGGAGTTCCTGGGGGACTATACATTCAAGATCCACTACGTGCCTGCTAAAGGTAATGCGGTTGCGGACGCGTTGAGTCGTCGGGCCCCAGCTCAAGCCAATTAGCTGTCAGTTCATGACGAGGGGTTGGTTCGGGAGTTAGAGGCATTTGAGATCTTTTGCGTTGATAAGCAATCAAGTGTTGAAGCAGTACTAAATTGGACTGAAGTCCAATATGACCTGGATGATCGGATTCGGCAGGCGTTGGATATGGATGTCCACATGAAGCAACTCATGATAGAGGCTCTGGATGGGTCAAATTCTCAATTCGTTGTGGAGGACAGATTACTTTGGAAAGACAGTCGTCTGTGCGTCCCAAGCGTGAGCAATTTACGGGTGGAATTGTTGTACGAGGCGCATCATACTAAGTACTCGATTCACTCGGGGAGCACGAAGATGTACCGCGATGTTAAGAAATTGTTCTGGTGGACAGGACTGAAAAAGGATGTGGCGCTGTACGTGGCGAAGTGCCAATCTTGCACCTTGGTGAAGGCGGAGTGTCAAAAGCCGGGAGGATTTTTGAAATCCTTGCCTATTCCAGAGTGGAAGTTCGACGACATTACTATGGACTTTGTGCACGGGTTGCCAAGGTCGCAAAAGGGGAACGACGTCATTTGGGTGGTCGTAGGTCGTTTAACGAAGGTGTCGTATTTCATTCTGCAAAGGAAGAAGAAGAAGCCTAGATCCGGTTACCGGCAGAGCTTCGGAGCTCCAAATCGCGAGCCAACTTCGGATCTATGGAGGCAAAGAGAGTGCGGTGCTTTTCATCCGCTTACATTTCCATGGCGCTAAGGAAGAACGCTAGGGTAATGATTCTCTACTTGAGCATGTGAAGCTCTACTTCTTTTGTATAGGAAAGCCCGCTCTCGCGAGTTTGCGGTGAGTTTGAGGCGTTCCTTCGGGTAGACATGAATAGTCCCCGTTGTGTACTTGTAGAGTCCGTAATCGAGAACAAATATATGCATGATGTGTGAAGCCTACCCGGACAAGTTGGTCTGGATCGGTGATGTTGCATTGCATAAATGACCGGAGAAGACTCCGCGCAAATGTTTTTTTTTCGGGTTTTCTACGCGGTAGATTGCAGCAGGGAGCCTTGGTGGCTAACCTCGGGGTGCACCCGGAAAACAGGGCGGATGCGTGATTTTGCCGTCTTGGTTGCCTGGGAGCCAACTTGTACATAACTGGGTTATGAAATATTGTGCGTTCGATTCACGGGCTTCGGGGAAACTTAACTCGTGCCGATGATTTTAAATGTCGTGGCAAGTGAGCAATAGGTTGAGTGGAACCGTTCCTGCTCTATGATGTTCGGTTTTTGAGGCCTACCGAGGGCATAGAGGTCAGGTCTTTGGCTGTCGATGATTTTAAGTGTCATGACTTCTGCTTATAGGCTGTTGATGATTTTAAGTGTCATAACTTCTGCCTAAAAGACTCAAATGCTCACGTGTGGTTCCGTCCAAGTGGTGGTGGTGGGACCGCAGTTTTGACCGGGTTCACCGAGAATGTGCCCTGAGTGCACGGGGTGTGTGGCCGTGTGAGCCTATGCATGTGATGTTGTGACATTACTATACTGCTTGGTTATGCTAATAAACTGCAGGGAAGGAGCATCGCCGTCCCGAGTTGGGGGCTGGATCGTTATAATTTGGTCAGCATTGCTGACCGTTGCCTTTGTTTGCCATCGTACGGTGGTTTGTTGTTTGCAGGTGCTGCTGGACCCAGTGGTCAATAGAAGGCTCAAGCCCAAGTTGCTGTGCCGGCCCTCGAAGGCCTAATCTTTTGGTTGTTTTCTTTGTTCATGTATGGCCGGCCTGCGTGCCGAGGTTTGAAAACATGTAATTTTGAAGGAAACAATTTGTAAGGCCTTAAGGCCAGTACTTGTGTATTTGTACTTCATTACTTTGGGTTTGTTTAGTGGTCATTCATGCTTTTGTTGCTGGGTTCTTTTAATTGCAACTTATAAAACTGCTTCTGCTAGAATGACTCTGTGTAGGACGTTGGAATGGTTAGATGGTTTCCATTGAGTAACCTTCCGGTCTGTCTGTGATATATGGCGTCGGGACCCGGCCGAACCTACTGCTATATGCTATGCGACGGATAGGGGGTGTTACAGAAAAGGCACTCGGTGATGATGAAAATCCTTTGATGGCGAAGTAGCAAGAACGCGTAGGTTGTCACTGGTCTTGATAATGATGGAGCTAAAGGAGGGTTGAGAGAGCTTTGTTAGTGGCGACGGGGTTGTTAACAAGGTTGTTAGGATCGAGATCCTATATGAGATCGTTTCGAGGTAGGATCGGATCTGAAAATAGGGTGGGATCGAGGATCGCTTTACAAAATTAGGATCGATTTACAATACCTGGATCGTAAGATCCTATGATCTGGATCGCGATCCTGACAACCTTGGTTGTTAAGGGCGGGAGCCTCCTTTCCTCCTGGGAAGAAAACGTTCATAATATGACGATGTGCGGAATGAAACCACAACTAATAGAGCTTTTCCAGAGAGTCGATGGGTTTGTACGGGTTGGAGCGTTGTTTCCTCCTAAGAAGAATATGGTTGCACTGTTGTGAGCATGCACTAAACGAAACTATGGCCGGTAGAATTCTGTTATATTGTTCAGTTTAACTCATTGGGAAGAATGAGGGCAGGCTACAACGTTCTGGCATGAGGAAATGTGTGTTGTATGACTAATCTTTGTGCTACAGCTGTAAGAAGATTAATAAATGCCCTCTGAGTTAGACAAAACATGGCTTTGATACCAAATTGTCACGGGAAAATTCGTAGAACATTGGTCACTTTGTCGGAGGGTGGTCGAAGGTGGATATGATTGAGGAGAATACTATGGATCCAGAACCATGGCTACCTAAGCGGGATGTACCTGGGAGAAAGAAAGCTACCACAATCTCATGCAGGATAAGA
This sequence comes from Platanthera guangdongensis, assembly GCA_039583875.1. NCBI lineage: Eukaryota > Viridiplantae > Streptophyta > Magnoliopsida > Asparagales > Orchidaceae > Platanthera > Platanthera guangdongensis. The sequence continues at coordinate 149,795,994 of CM077167.1, forward strand.
CAATAGACTCAATATTTGCTTCATTCAAACATCTCATGCTTTTAAATAGGCTTACATGATATTAATGATACCTAGCACTCATAATGACTCAACATTTAATATAAATAAAAGTGACTTGATAACTACGCCTGAGGCGCAGAATAGTTGGCTCTTGACAATAATGTGTTACTAGAACAACAAGTTGTAATATTCTCCGTGGGTTGCAAGCTATGAGTTTTGCATGAATTGGTGACTGACTACTCTAATTAAATAAGGAGCGATTATAAAAATATTAACAAGGAAACTCTAACTCACCACATGAACTACGCCCATTTGATGACAATAACCTCCCCCGCCACTTATACAACCAACTTTTATCAAGCAGTTATCTTGGGCAGAAATGAGGGTCACATAGGCTAAAAGTCTATGTTTCTATTGTTATGATGTCTACAGAGTAGGTCATCATAGGAAAAAGTTTGTTTAGTTGGAAGTTGAAGAGGTAGAGGAGTCTGTGGAAGATTTGAATGAGGGGAATCAGAAATCTATGAAGCAAGGCTACTTACAACAACCTTACAATTCTTATCCGAAACATTTCGGAGTTAGGAATCTCCTGAAAACTCTAGGAAACCCGTCCCTGAAACTCAAGAAAACTTTTTTTTAAAAAATTTAGATATAAAAATTTTGGATACTCACAATTACTTTCATATATTATAGGATACGCCTGAGCGGGCTCAAAAATACCCAGAAAAAAGGTGTCTTGCAATTGTGACGTGGAGAACATGTGAAAGAAAAAATGTAGAATTACAAGTGGTGGGATTTTATTAATTTCATACTTTTAATTAATGACTTCTATTTAGGATATGACATGTTTTTGTGACATATAAGCTACGAAGCATGGATACATAAAATTGCTCTGTGTATCGTCTCAAACGCGTATCAGATACAGAAAACGCACGGAAACACGTATTCAAAATGCATGGAAACATAATTTTAAAATAAAAAGAGAAATTAATTTCGGAGTCGCGTTTCCTGCAAGCGGGATACACGATTCCTGTGCGGACCCTTCCCGTGGCTTATTCATTTCATTTCACGCGACCTATTCAATTCATGCGCGTTTAGGTTTACGAAAAGAACTTTTGTGTATCCCGAATTGAAGGTGTCCCGCATCACGTCGTTGAAGCTCTGTGTTAAAGTTCTCTGCCATCTCTGCGCCGAAGCTCTTCGGCATTTTTGCATCGAAAGCCTCTGGCATCTCCCGCATCACGCTCGTCCCGAAATTCTCCTCTATCTGTGTCAAAAGACTCTTGCATCTCCCGCATCCCGCTGCAACCCTCCTCTTTGGTGAGTTGACTGAATTTTCCTCCGCATTTTATTTCTTCTTCTTCTTTTGTTGCATATTATCTACTGTTGGTTAAGTGATTCCTGCCACATTTGTTACTATTTTTTTTGTTATTGTTTGGGATATTTTCCTTGTTATAGATAGGCCATAATATCAACTGATGTACTGATGATTATAATCTTTTATAATGTTATTTTCTTATTACTGTTTGGGCTATGTATTGATGTCGACCTAATGTTTTTTGCTTGAAATGTTCTTATGTTTTCCTTGGATCTTTCATTCACAGTTTCTTAGTTTGAATATTTATCAGGCTTAAATCTGGGTAATGTTTTCTCTACTTAAAACTATGCATGAATTGAGATTATTTTGATTCTGAGGTTTTTAATATGGTATTATTCCTTTGTGCTCCTGTTTACTTGCATTCCTAAATTGTTTATTAGTTGTCTTTTTTATATATTAATTAATACTTATATTAACATAATTTTAAAAAAATGTTTCTGTATCCTTATTTTTTTTAAATCATGTCTTTCATATCCGTTTCATATCATATCTCGTATCTTATTTTTGTCCCCGTGCTATATAACATACATGTCTGTTTTCATTAAATATATGATGTGTGACATAATAATGAAAAAAATTGAAGATATATATGTTACGTGTCTGTATATTAATGTATATTATCTATACTATATATAAGTGAAAATATTCCTTGGTGAAGCATTCATCTTTTCGATCTTACCCCTATTTTTATTATAATTTACAATCCTTTAATTGAGCTTAATTTGTGTTTTTTAACATGTTCTTATCTCTTCAACTTTTAATTTGGCAAGCTAAAAAAATTACGGGGATAGCGAATGACCGGTGTACTATCGAGTTGAGGCATGGGGGAACCCCATGCACGACTGCTTGTATTTCTATAATTTAAAATTTTAAAAATGTATTTTGTATACTATATTCTTTGAATATCATGTTTCTCATATCCTTATCGTATTGTATCGCATATCCCATCCCCGTGCAACATAGTGAGAAAGTGTATCCTTCCCTCAACCTTCAAGACAAACTTGATGTAGGGAATGAGAGAATTGTTATAGACACACTTTAGGGCAAGGCCTACCGAAGGAAGCAAGGAAAACCCAGTAATGTGGAATGCATGAGCAATTTTTTATTTCAATATTTAATGTTAGTTATTTTTCAGATTGTGCTTGCCAAGTTATTTTTGTCCCGTGTCAAATTATTTTTTGCCTATATCTCTGAGTTAGTTATTTGTAGGAGTTAACTCTTGTGGAGTATCGAAGGAAATCAATGAATTAATTAGTTTCCATTTGAGACTTCTGCTTTTTCTCTAGCATCCCTACATGTCAGCATAAATTTCCTTGTTACATCCACTGCCTCCCACGGATATAGGAAACCAATTCATCTTCCTGCTAGACAGTCAAGGTCAAGAATTCACCCCTCTACCATTGATTAACATCAAGGATCTGGAGAAGGCAACAAAAATTCAATTTATATCATCTTCCTCAATTAGCCATCTCTCAGTGTCTAAATTCTTATCTTGGGTTCCTAAAATTTCATTGTCATTGTAGCAAATAAAGGAATATGTTTTTCCCTTCTTGGAAATTATAACAAATTGACAAGCTATTTATTGTAACCAGTTAAACCTAAAACTTTCTTGTACTTGCTTATGATTGCGTGCACCATCGGTCAATCATATTCTGAATTTTATAAAATCACTATTAGGCCTACAAAGTTGTATGAATATTGTTGAATGGAATAGAAAATACTTGCTTAATATTATTCATTCATATAGGGCTATTTATAACATTACAAAGGACTCACAAATTTTAACACAAGATGTGGAACTAAACCCACTCACCACAAATATAATCTTATAAATTCATAAACTCCAACACTCCCCCTCAAACTGAAGGGGGACCTTTTAGCTTGGATACATCAAATATAACGACAATGGAGGTAGTCGATGAGGGACAAAACAACAGACGAGCCACAAGGGAAAATCCAAACCTGGAAATCAAGTCGGGGACATAGCCACACACGATGATGACCCGCAAATGATGTAGGACCCGCACACGACGTGGACTTGATGGAAAGAAATCAACATACGGGTGACCGGGGATACTCTCACAAAATACAACCCGTGAGATATGAATGTCAATCAATCATCACCTACAGACACAACATGTGATAGAGAACAAACGATATGTGGCCAATCGAAAGACACAGTCCCAAGCGACACAACCGCTGAGATTAGAACACCAACATCAGTCGCATCCCAACACACGATCAATCGAAAGAAATATGAGGAGACACATAATAACAGACGACAAAAAACCTAGAGGTCGTGTGGAGCGAAGGAGAAAAATCAGGAAATATCATTTGAGTCGCATTTGTCCCAAACACTATCCCTCACGTGTATAACACGTGCATATAGGCATAAAACACACATGAAACCTTAGCATCAGAAAGACGGAACAATACAACATAAAAGATTGAGTTGCAGCTCAGTTGGGTATTAGGATCTCTCTCAAAGCCTTGATAAAGATTCGTCGAGAGCTGATTATCTACCGCTAAAAGTTTATTGATTAGATATTTCAACTTGCCTTCCATTATTAGCTATCCTTGAGATCCTCTAGTGTTAGTTGAGTAGACTGACATCTTGACCCAGGCCATCATAAGGAGTCCTCCCCATCTAAAGAACACTCACATGACTACCTAAGGCCCTATAGACATGAAAGATAGGTGTTCGTATATAGATTTTCCCATTCCAGTAAGGTTCAATGTCCAATGATTTGCTTGACACTTGATAATGAGATTGATTCTAATTTAGAACTTATGGAACCGATGGAGAGCAATCATAAGCAACCTAGCAAGCTCGGAGTTGTGGGATACCCTCTTCTTACTCACGGCCTAGGACTAGCTGGTGTCTTAACCATAAAATCTTTCTTCAGCACTCCACCCACAAATCCATTCTTGACTCATGTTCTTTCCACTCCAATTCTAGTCATTTTCCCTCAAGTCTCACCATGAACAAGAGTCAAGAGTCTAGCACTGACCTTGTATAAGCTGACAGCCAGACTGTAAGGGCAATGCCTCAGTTAATAATACACATCTAACAATAGAAGATTTCAAGGATAGATAGTTATGGAGGGCAAGTTGAAATATCTAATCAATTGACTTGCATCGTAACCCAGGCTATCATAAGGAGTCCTCCCCAGCCAAAGAGCACTCTCATGTCTAGTCATGGCCATATAGACACGATAGTCGGGAGTCCAGATATAAAGTGTTGGGAAAAACCCTTTCACAGAGTTTCCCATTCCAGTAAGTTCCAGTGTCCAATGATTTTCCTAGCACTTAATGATGAGATTAATTTTAATCTAGAACTTATGGAACTGATGGAGACCGATCATAAGCAACATAGCAAGTTCAGAGTTGTGGGATGGCCTCGTCTTACTCTTGTCCTAGAACTAGCTGGCATCTCAACCATAAAATCTTTCGTCAACAATCCACCCACAAATCCATTATTGATTATATGTTCTTTAAACTCCAACTCCAGTCATTTTCCCGAGTCCCATAATGAACGAGAATCAAGAGTCAAATGTTGACTTTGTAGTAGCTGACTCACCTGTATCTAAGGGTAATGTCTCTGTTAATGATACTCATCCAGAGTATCATTCAGTCATTTGTGAATTTGTTGATGGACCTCAAATGAGTCTCCCAATGAGCCACGACTTCATTTTAAGAATGAGATACATGTAAACAGCTCGTCACTAAATCATTGAAGTATCTTCAAGTCATATCGTTGATTTCCCCCATGAGCGAAAACTTTGAGCGCAAATTGAATATGTAGAGTTTGCTTCACATGTGCTTAAGGGAACTCGATATTTTCATATCCTACCTTGTTGCCCATCATGCTCTTCATGAGTTCTTAGATACCTAGTATGTTGATCCACCTGATTATTTTTTCCCACTTTGAGACATTTCACACACTCTAAAGCTGATCTTTATCGTTGGTGTCTCATGTATTCATGCAAGTGATAAATTTTCTTTCATGCCGCCTGTTGAACCTCCTCCAAATAGTGCTGCCCTATTGACAATGCTTAGAAGTCTGTCATCGTGCTCCTTTAGAGTTTTTGACTTCTTCATCTTTTGAATTTCAAACCCCCTAAATTAAGTTCTTGCATCTTTTTTACCTGTTGTCTTCATCCTCATGCTTGAGTAAGTCTTAGATGATTTTTGAGTAAGCCTTCTCTCTTTATGATTTTTTTGAGTAATATTTGGTTTGATTATCAAGCGAAGAACTGCAGACTCATCTCCTACAGCTTACCTTGGATCACTTGCATCTAAGCCTCCATTCTTGCATCCCTTTGGTAAATTTTCCCAATAAAAAATAAAAGGCAATTGATGAGCTTCAAAATTTTGTTGAATGACGTGAGCCCTCAACTCTTATAATCCCTCAAGCATAAATACTTTAATAAATTTGAAGGATCAAAAGAGCTACATCAGAGTCGCTAATAAATGCCCAAAAGGGCTACATCAGAGTCGCTCAACACTCGCATCAGTAACCGATGGTAGCGACAGTACCGTCCCTTCAGGCAAGATCAAAAGAGCGACGGTACCGTCCCCACAACAAGTGCTATCAAAAGAGCGAAGGTAAAATGAACAATACAGCAAGGGTAAAACACTTCCCAAGGCATGATCAAAACACACCAAGTGCTAGAAATAAACAACATGCCCTGTTAAAAACCTGTAGCAGCAACAAGGCAAGCATATGCCAAAATATCAACTTTACAGAAAGGAACTAACAGTCCTAACTTGTGAATCATTATCAGTTGTAAAGTCATGGGTCTGGGTTGGTGACCAAAAACAGTCCTCATCCAAACAACAAGACCCATAAATACTCAAGGGTTCAACGACGGCAACCCTAAGGTCCAACACACCAAGACAACCATCCCAAATCGGAAGGTGTCGACACTAAGCCAGAAGGTGTCGACACTAAGCCAGAAGGTGTCGACACTAAGCCAGAAGGTGTCGACACTAAGCCAGAAGGTGTCAACACTAAGCCAGAAGGTGTCGACACTAAGCCAGAAGGTGTGGACACTAAGCCAAAAGGTGTCGACACTAAGCTAGAAGGTGTCGACACTAAGCGAGAAGGTGTCGACACTAAGACAGAAGGTGTCGAGTCCCTCTCGACACCAAAGTCTAAGCGGGGAAGGCGTCGAGTCTACTCGACGCCGCGTTGAGTGAGCTCCACTCACTCAACGCCAAAAGACTTAGCCGCAAATCCACTAGCTGGACGATGACGTCGAGTGAGTTCAGCTCACTCACCGCCAGAAGACTTAGAGAAAATAAAATTCTAATTCTTCTTTCTACCCCTTCTACCCGGCTACATCTATCCCCCAAGCTAGGCTAATTAGCAAACTACAACTCTACCTCCAGCCACTACCTAGACACAAGACCAGCAACCAGGAGAGAGAAAAAATTATTGAAATCTGGCAGACCTAGCTCGGGACAGAGGCTGCAGCAGCCTAGCTTCTACTTCCAGGAAAAATTGAAAACAAGCATAAATGAAAGAAGCTTGGCAAGGGCAAAGAGCACCACTTGCCTCAAACTTCAGGACACAGTAGCAATCCTTCCAAACTCCAGCATCAGCGGCAAGATCAGCCGCAAAAACAGCAAACCTAAAGCTAAGATGGAAAGAAAACTGAGCAACACGGAAACCCTAGCTTCTAAGACAGCTCTAGAGCAAGCAAAACTTACCTAAGGAGGAAGATCTAGGCGAGAGCAGCTCAGATCTGCCTTTACCCAAGAAATCCGGACTCTAAACCTCCAGAATTCGCCGGTCGGAGCTCCAGCACCTCCGCCGCCCGATTCCTTCCTTGATTCCTTCCGCTGGAAGCTTCTCGTCCGGTTTGGGGAAGAGCACTATCTAAACTATGATAAAATAACTGGCCACTAGAAACAAAGCATATAAACATAATATAAGCCACTAATATTATAGAAGTATAGTCAGCCACTTAGCTAAAAGTTAACATATATAATCAGCCACTTGAGCTCCAGCACTCAAGCTTATATATATATATGTAAATCAAGCTAAATCCCAAGCTAAAAAATCAAGCTAATATATATGTATACATACATATGAAGCCAAGCAAAACCGGCCACTGACGCGAAAAACAAACAATCTCGGAATTCGACGAAACTCGCACCATAGCTAAACACCCATGCTACGAAAACAATGGCGAAGTCGAGAATAACATCCGACGATCAAAACTCGGGCTAACATCTCCCGAATCCAAAACACAAGCATTCCCTGAGAGGCTCTGACGAGTCACCAAAAACAGACTCCGGCTAGCTGGGGAACCTTGCAAACAGGCTACAAAACAAGCCACTAAGAACTCCTCAAGAGCTAAGACGACGCTCTAACAATGGCAAAGACCAGAAATGCGTCAACGTAACGCCAAACAATGATTAAATAATCACAGGAAAACCGGGGGCGTTACATCTCTACCCGTGTCACTGCACATGATACACTTCGTCGATCTTGACTAGTTTCGTCGATCTCGACACACACACGGGTAGGGACATGCCCGTATCTCTACCCGTGTCACGTCACACGGGTAGTGACACGCCCGTGTCACTACCCTTGTCCTTCTCTGGACATACTCGAGTCGTCGACTCGAGAGCTGGGCTCTCCCACATGGGTAGGGCACACCCGTGTCTCTACTCGTGTCCTATGCTTGACTGATTTCTCCTCCTATTTACAAGTACAGCCCAGTTTCCAGCATTCCCATGAGCTCAAGTCAGCTCTCCTAACTCAAAAATGCGCACGAGGGGCCTCGTGCGAATCGGGACGTTACACATTTTATGATAATAACGTTTTTGATCAAACTCATTATATCAAATATGTCGCCCCAAACGAAGCCCTAATTTATCCCGGACAAAACCTGACCCAAAGCCCAAAATTAACTCTGCATAGGTGGATCCGCTGGTCATGTGGCTTGAATCATAACGATGTGAGATGACTTCAATAAAAATTAACTCTAGTGTTATTCAACACAATATATTAGATGCACTAATGATAACTAAATATAGTGATTAAGTATTTGTTTAGGTCAGTGCTGGCAATTAGTACTTTCTTTTAGCCATAGTTTGGCTCAACTTATACTTGCTATAGGTGTGCATTTAACGCCCCAGCAATACTTTCTTTTTTTTATTTTTTTAACACAAGGTTGTGTCGGGAAAGAACTGCAACCATGTGCTTTCCAAAGTTAGAAGAGAGGTATTAATCACCGCCCATTCCATGTGTTGAATAAAGTAAAGAGAGATTTATCCAATTTATTTTATTTTATTGTGGGCCCCACTTTTTTGTGGATTTTATGTAAACTTTATGTGCTTGTAGTCCCGTCCAAAATAATACGTGTGTGACGGAAACCCCACAATTTACTACATGTACATGCTAAAAACTAAAAGATAACACAAAATTAAAACTACTACAATAGTTATCTCAAAGTTTATTTTGTCAATTAGTGGAAGCGGATAATATATAAATCTTAGAACAGGAATATTCATTGCTAATCAATAAGAATGAAATAAAGTCGCTTGTTTTTTTTAAAAATAAAATAAAATGATAAATATAAATAAATATGTCTACATTATATTAAAGTATCAAACAATACTTGATAATTGTTAAACATTCATAAAATTTTTAAAGTAGTAAATAAATGTCATACATAGAAAATAAAATAATAAATACAGCTTATAAGATATATATAATTGTAAGTAATTAAAATAATAAATTTTAAGACATTATAAATTTGAATTATATTTATAAATTTAAAAATAATAAATAGATGCGTCGTTCCGAAATAAAATGGTAAATAAATGTGTCATACTTAAAAAATAAAATGATAGATACATGTGAAATAAATACAAAATAAATGTTTAATGAATATGAAATAAAAAGGAAAATATATGTGTAACGAATAAAAAGTAAAAAGATAAATAAATGTGTCTTGCATAAAAATTGAACTCATGACTATATAATAAAATACTAAAAACTTTACCAACTTATCAAAGAGACAAACATATATATTTTGTTAATAATATTATATATATTTAAAATCAAACAAATAAAAAACATGTTTTCTACTATTCAAAAGTAATATTTTTTTCCAATCAGTGTGGGTGATCGCCCACACTGGGCCCTATGTGGGTCCGCCCCTGCCCACGCACGCTCCAGGTCCTGCAACCAAATATAAATTAGTGGAAAACGAAGATCGACTATGAGCTAACCACAACTATGTAACTGTTTACCCCTAAGTCCACAATCACCTCTATGACGATAGCTTTTTTCCATGACCGTAGAGTTTGTCGCGGTCAACCCTTTCTTGACCGCCCCTCTTATAGGTTGCGATCGGCCCTTCTGTGGCAGCGGTTAGGCCTTTTTCTGACCGTGGTGACCGCAGTGTTGCCCTTCTTAGAGGTCGCGGTCATCCCATCGATGACCTCGGTGAAGCCTTTTCTGGTCGTGATGACGGCTGTGACTGCCCCTCTTAGAGGTCGTGGTCAGCCCTTTTGTGACCACGGTCAAGCCTGTTCTGATCGTCGTGACCGTAATGACTACACCTCTTAGAGGTCGCAGTCAGCCCTTCTTTGACCGCGGTCAGGACTTTTCTTACTGTTTGCAATCAGCCCTTTTGTGACCGCGATCATCCCCTTTTTGATCATGGTGACTACCTTTTTGGGCTTCCCTAGATTCCTAAGATTTCCCATCCAGGCAGCCTCTGATTCTTATAAATAGTGGTTAGATCCAGACTAGAGGGGACAAATGCAAGAGGCCAGAAACTGCGGTCTCGATTTTTGTGACCGCGACGACCTGGGCGACCTCTTTCTAGCAGCGAGCCATTTTCTAACTGCGAGCTTCTGACAACGGGCTTCTTTCCTACTCGTGGCAATCTCCCCCCTTTCTTCTCACTTATTCATCTGTGACTCAAAGTAACCGTCCACTCAACAATTATCTCTCACCCTGATTTAGTTCGAATATTGTGACTTGGTACCACTTTTGGCATCAACACAACATGCAACATTGAAATCTTGAGTTGGTGAATAACAGTCGTGCCGAAGATGTGAGATTTTGTTCAAAATTAGATCCAAACTTAAAATAGCCATAACTTTTGATCTACTTGTTCGTATGAGCTCGGGGACATCCATGCAGTGGAGAATAGAGTTTACCCATTCGAGTTCGTTTAGCGATCTCAGACTACAAAAATTCAACTATATTTAAAAGTTATCGCAATGTTTCAATTTCGACAATTTGTATTTTAGTTAAATTGGCGGTTAATTAGGTTTGGCTGTGAGTTCCAACAACAACCAGACCAACCCAGCTCTGTTGATGCGGTCATGTTGGAGGCCCTTGATTCTCACCTCGAGCAGTTTAACCTTGAGACTGCTCAGCAGTTTTAGGCCTTCAATCAGTCTTTGATCGTGTAACGTCTCAATTTGAACTAGAGCTCTCGAGTGACTTATGTAATTGTGGGTTGGCTTGTACTTAGTAGTGTTGGGTTTCTTAGTCGGATGTACATCACATGTGCGCAGCGGAAAAAGGAATCATGAAAACCCAAAGAGAAATGAATTTTGCGATGAACTTTGATCAAGATGTAAAAACAACTTTATATAAGTTATAGCTTAGCGGGATTGAGTCACTACTCAACCGAGGTATTCTAAGCAAATCCGATTAACACTTGGGGTTGGAATTCCGTGTGTAGAAGTATATCAATGCCTCTATGGGTATCCACACGAGCAAGAAGAACCCTTGGAGTCTTGTCACACAAGATTTAGGTTGGAAGAAGGAATGCCCTCAACCTATCCACGAGTTTTTAGATTCATTAAAGGAGAGGCAACGATGACGAAGAAGAAGCTTAGGAAACACTTTCTCTGCGACGACAACGGATCAGGATGGTCGGGGGCACGGAGCAGCGACTGCAACTTCTAGGTTGCGGAACAGTTCCATCGGGTAGAAGAAGTCGCCACACTCTCAATCTGGATCGATTAGGTCAAGCACACATAGAGATAACATTTATCTCATATATATATATATATATATATATATATATATATATATATATATATATATATATATATATATATATATATATATACCGAGACAGCAGTTACCCGCAGACCAGACCGAAATCGGACTTAAAGAATCAAACTGGAGTTAACAGCATTCGTCAAGATGACACATGTATATACGACGAATCAAGGATCCATTCGTCGAGATAACACGAGAAAACTCGACGAATTTTGACAGATAAATTCTTCGAAACATCAAGAGAACATTCGACGAATCCAAGTCCAATTCGTCGAAATGTCAAAAGAGTACTCGACAAATCCAACTCCAATTCGCCGAGATGTCAAGAGAATAGTCAACGTATCCAAGTCCAATTCGTTGAAATGTCAAGAAAATACTCGCCGAATTCAGACCGATTCCTCGAAACATCAAGATAGTTTTTGATGAATTACCCTTGAGTATTTCGACAACTCACCTGGTCATCTATATTCACAATATAGATCTCGGGCTAAAAAACCTCCAAGTCCATAATGTCATGGGATTGGCCTTTCACAACTATCATGACGATATTACACCTGTCTCGACGATAAGGGAGCTTTACAGAGCTAACATCGGCTATAGCATTCATGTAATCGTGAGCTCTCGACGATACTTGGGATATCTCGACGATACTTGGGACATCTCGGTGGTGCTTGTAGCTAATGCCTGGTAGTAGCAGTTATCACCAAGCGGTAGCTATCATGACGACCATTCATCTTATCTTGACGATGTTTGGATGGGTCTTGACGATATTTGACTGGTCAAGATGATATTTGGACTGGTCACGACGATATTTGGACTGGTCTTGAATATTTGGAGTGGTCTAGATGATATTTGACTGGTCATGACAATATTTTGATTGGTCGCGATAATATTTGGACTGGTCTCAATGATATTTGATTGTTCACAATGGTATTTGGCCTAGTCACAATGATATTTGACAAGTTTCGATGATATTTGTCTGGTTTGATGATATTTGGGTTGGTTGAGACAATAGTTGGTTCATCAGAGTTAACTCCTATGGTAGTGGCTACCGTCAAGCGGTAGCGGACGGACATACAACACATACATGATTTCATTTATTTTTGTGCCTTATCTCTGCACATTCCAAGGTTAAGAATTGATGCATGACCTATATGAGGGTGACACAAAGCTTGGGTTGACAAATCCAAAGTATGGGAAGTACTTTCCTATTAATTCTTAGTCAAATCAACCACCATTGTCTCTCACCTCAAACTCTCCGTCTTTTACTTCGAGCTTCATTCCCTCAGTCGAAGGTGGAACTCTCTCTCTCTCATTACTCAAGCTACAGACCCAACCATTTTCTTTGGAGAAATCAAGCTTGGAGCAAGATTGCTGGAAGCCGCCATCACCATGACATCAAGAAGACAAACCAGATGCATGATGTTGAATTAGGTGAGCTTCCTCGCCTCTTCCTTGTACTAGATCTTTAGATCACAAATAAGAGAGACATCGAGTGCAAAAAGAGCTTGATTTCAGCGAGATTAAGGGAGATTTGTATGAAGAGATCACACTAGAACTTTTGTTCTAGGGCATCGTTCGTCATAAAAATAATTTCAATCAATTCCTCTCTTCAATATGGAGTTATGGACTTGGTCTCATGAAGAATGGTGGTCTATAGCTGGAGCATTGGAGGAAAAAAAGGACAGTCTTATCCTATTCCTTGGCTAGAGAAAGAAGATGAACAACCTTCCTTAGATTTGCTTCAAGATCTGCATAGATTTGTTAGATGCAGACCAAACTGGATTTATTTTGTGTATACAGCTGTGTTCAAGCCACTTTTTAGGCATGTTCCAGCCAGAATCATCCCTTGGGATCAATAAGAAAGTTGTAGACCTCGGAAAGATCTTTTTGAAAAAGGGTGGCACATTTTATGGAGAGCTTTGTAGCTCTTTAAATCTTAAGTTAAAAATGTTGTGGCGTAGACTAACTATAATCAAGTTCCCAACAAAATATTTCTTATTATACACAGCCAGGTTCAAGACTAGTTTAAGCATGATACATTTAGATCTGGACTTCGAGCTTCTAATTACAGACCTCTTTCCTACTCTTGACAATATCCTCCCCCTTTTTTTTCTCTTATTCATTAGTAACAGACCATTCAACAGCTATCCCTCACCCTTCTTTAGTTCGAACATTGTGACTTGATAACACTTTTGGCATCACAGTAACACCCTCACTCCTTCTGGCCTCCCTAGCAGGCCCAGACTAATATACTTCACCATACAAGTCAGTGTTTTGCTATATATTTTTATACTATAAGGAAAGACTAAAGTCACCATGGTGTAACTTTGGATACCCAAAATACCCTAAAAAATCTTCTTTATTTCAAAACTCTCTTATTTTTTTGCCATTTGGTTTTCCCGACTCGTTCCCCTCAGAATGATGCATTAATTTGCATATCCTCCTCAAAAACTACTGCTACACGTTACTCTTATCATTGACCACTGCCTGCCCGCTGAATGACTTTGTATCACGTAACCTCTACATAAACGCTAAGGTATTGGTGCATGGGTCTTTATCATGCTTCCTCCTCGACAGAGCTTCAACCACTCCAAAGCTCCTCCTCCATAAAGTCTCCTACGCAACTCCTCCTTCCTAGCTCATTCTCGACAGATCCTTCCTCCTCACTACCTCCTAATTCAATGCTAAGGTATCGATCCAGCACACCTCCTCATTCTTACTCAGCGCACCTCCGCAGCTCTTCTTCGACAATCTCTCTTACTTAGCGCACCTCCTCATTCATTTTTTCTTTCTCCGAAGGAATAATGTGCTTCCAAGCTCAGCGCACCTCTCCTCCATTCGTACTTGGTGGCAACCTGACACTCCACGTTCTCTCCTAGTAAAGATTTCCAAGCAGTTCTTTTTCGATTTTTTGGGATTTCTCTGCTCTTTTGCGCTTTGAAATCTTTCCATTCATGTAGTTATGAACTCATATTTTTTTTATTTTCATTCAATCAGTTATGAACCCTTATGCAGAACAATCTATTGGATTATTAGCAATCTTTTCTATTTTTTAATTCTTGTGCTAACATAGGATATATGAACACGTATTTGTGTTTATATCAATTCAGAAGTGGAACTACAGGACGGAAGAAAAGGAGGGAAATCTCAAGTTAAACAAGTCATAAACACACATTTTATTTCAGAGTGCTTATGAACACGTATTTTTTATTTTCATATTTAGAACTTGCAATCTCAAAACACGCAATCACAAGTTAGGATTTTTAATTGTTGTGCTAACATAGTGTTTATGAACACGCTTTAGATTTTTTTGTTCATGATTACATATTTTCAGAAGTGGAATTGCTGGTATAAGAGGCCTGGAAGAAAAAGTGGGATATTACTTTATATATTCTAGATTTTGTGTGTGAAATGTACAACTATCAATTCATTGACAATCCTAATATTGGAAATGTGAACCAGCTGCTAAAGCTATATGGGAAATGAGAAAGTGTTAACTAAGGAATAGAAGTCTAAGAGCCATTACTTCGAGAATATAATCCACATTAAATGTATTAATTACTGCAGCTATTATAAAAGCAATCCATGTAACCATTTCAAGATATGAACGAATCCAATGAAGCTTGTTGTTTTTCCCTACTTCCTCCCCTGTTTACTTCCATCTACTGTAGAGAGAATAGAGACATGTGTATCTGATCTTCTATCAGTGGTATCATAGATAGAGGGAGGTTGAATCCTTCATTCCTGTTTCATTGGAGTTCATGACATCATCATCTACCCCGCATTCCTCTGGTTCGCTCAGTGCTGCCCCCATTTTCAATGGGGAGATGTACGAGCATTGGGCAATCAAGATGGAAACCTATTTCGAGTCTCAGGATCTCTGGGACATTGTCCTGGTTGGTCCAGCACCTGATCCCAAAGCAAAGGAAACTGAAGGAAGTGAAGCAGTGATACCCAAAGGAGAGAAGAAGAAGAACTCCATGGCACTGCACATTATCCAGAATGCCGTATCCAGCAGCATTTTCCCACGCATAATGGGAGCAAAAACAGCCAAACAAGCATGGGAAATACTGAAGGATTGCTATCAAGGAGATAAGAAGGTGATATCCATTCAGAGACATAACTTGCGGCGGCAGTTTGATGATTTAAATATGAAAGAAGGAGAAAAACTATTTGATTACCTTCCAAGAATAACAAACATAACCAACCAACTCAGCAACCTTGGAGCTTCCATACCAGACTCTGAAGTTATGCTGAAGATACTAAGGAGCATGGCCAATACCTATGAACATGTTGCGGCAGCAATTGAAGAGAGCAATGATGTTGAAGCTCTCTCCATATCTATCCTTGTAAGTAAAATCCAGTCTCATGAAGAAAGGATGAAAAGGTTCACTCACAGCCTTGATCATGCCTTGCAAGCAAAATTATCTCTTGGAAGGAAGAATCAAGATAAGAAAAGTTCTAAGCAGCAGAGAAATTACCAAGGAGGACCTTGGAGCTCTGGAAATCAAAATTATCACACCAAGCAGCATCTGGGTACAAAACTCGCTGCATTTTTGAATTCTGAAACATCAGTGTTTTGCAACCTATGCAAGAAGGCTACTCATGATACTTCCAAATATTATTACAAGTGTAAAAGATGCCGCAAGCCAACCCACTTTGATAAGGACTGCTGGTTCAAGAATAAGGAGAGAATAGAAGATGCAAAGTTCACTGAAGAACAGAAGATACAAGAAGAGAAATTGTTCCTTACCACTTGCATGGAGGCCACTGTACCTGAAAAAACAACCCAATGGTACATTGACTCTGGCTGTTCAAATCATATGACCCATGACATCACCCTATTTGATACCTTGGACAAAACATTCAAGTCCAAGGTAATCCTCGGTGATGGAAAGAGCAAGGAGATTGAAGGAAAGGGGAATATCATAATCAGCAATCTGGATGCAGGGGAGCAGACATTACAGGGAGTGAACTATGTACCCTCCCTAGCACAGAATTTACTAAGTGTGGGGCAAATGGTAGCTCATGGGTATAGCTTCCTTTTTGACTCAAATGCATGTACTATCTATGACCCATCCCAGAAAAACATTGCCTGCACACAAATGACGAACAACCACATATTTCCTATCAATCTTGACTCAATAAAACTATCTACCCCTACTGCCTTGACCTGTTATGAAGACCAGACAATTATGTGGCATCAAAGTCTCGGGCACTTGAACTACAACTCAATCAAACTGCTATTTGAAGACAGGATGGCAGCTGACCTTCCCCCATTGCAAATACAACTACAACAACATCAACATTACAGTACGTGTGCTCTTGCAAAGTCACACAGGATGCCCATTCCCCCAACTCAATCACAAAGTACACAGCCTTTGGAAGTGGTTCTCTGTGACTTGTGGGGGCCTGCGACAACAACATCATATGGGGGTAAGAAATACTTTTTCTTGCTTATTGATGATTATAGTAGATATTCTTGGATCTATTTCCTAGAGAAAAAGTCAGATGCCTTATCCCTGTTTATGGATTACAAAAGAGAAGTAGAAAACAAGTTAGAAAAGAAAATCAAGACCTTAAGGAGTGATAATGGTGGAGAATTCACCTCCCATGCATTTGATCACTGCTGTAGAATCCATGGAATTAAACATGAGTTCACAGTCCCGGGATCCCCACAATAGAATGGTATAGTAGAAAGAAAAAACAGGACCATAACAGAAATGGCAAGGTCCTTAATGATTCACAAACACCTGCCCAAGCAGTTTTGGGCTGAGGCTGCAAATACATTAGTGTACATCTTGAATAGTTGTCCAACTAAAGCCTTGCAACAAGCCACCCCATATGAGAAGTTGTTTAAGAAAAAGCCAAAACTTGGACATCTAAGAACTTTTGGGTGTATAGCCTATGCCCATATCCTTAAAGAAAAAAGAGACAAACTAGACAACACTAGCATAAAATGCATTTTTACTGGGTACAGTGAAATTAGAAAGGCTTATAGGCTCTATGACCCGGCAACACAGTCCTTGGTGGTGTCTAGAGATGTTGTGTTTCATGAAGGAATGTGCTAGGTCTGAGATTCAGACAATAGAGATACGATCATCTCTTCTGGAGGCCCGGTTGTGCCCACTGGGAGCACCTTCCTGGAGACTCCAAAAGATCACCTGCAAGAGCATCAGCCTGCTTCAGATTTTGAATACCAAAATGAACCTGAAAGGCACCTCTATCTGACTCAGAAGAGTCTTCTCATATGTCATCACCACCTCCAAGAATGAGAACATTAGAAGATATATATGCAGACTCCTGTCTTGCCCTGCTAACACACACACCAGCTTCGTTTTCAGATGCGACCACAGTTACTGAATGGAAGACAGCAATGCAAGAAGAAATGGAGTTAGTTGAGAAGAATAAAACTTGGAGTTTGGTGCCGAGGCCAAACCATAAAAATGTAATAGGTCTGAAATGGGTATACAAACTCAAGTGTAATAAAGCAGGAGAAGTAATCAAACATAAAGCCCGAATTGTGGCTAAAGGGTTTAGCCAAAACTTTGGGCAAGACTTTCAAGAAACCTTTGCTTCAGTTGTAAGAATGGAAACAATCAAATTAATACTCGCTGTTGCTGCTAACCACAAATATCCAATTTACCATTTAGATGTTAAATCATCCTTCTTGAATGGAATGTTGAATGAAGAGATTTATGTAGAACATCCAGATGGGTTCCAGAAAAAGGGGAAGGAAAGCAATGTCTATCAACTTCACAAGGCACTTTATGGCCTCAAGCAAGCCCCGAGAGCATGACACTCTAACATCACCTCATTCTTCCATGATGAAGGCCTCTCAGCCAGCAAGAATGAACCATCCTTATACCTCAAAAGGAAGGAGGGAGCAATTGACCTTATTATCTGCCTGTACGTTGATGATCTCCTCGTTACTGGAAGATCGGAGGCTGCAATCAACCAATTCAAGAAGAAGATGAAGCAAAGGTATGAGATGACAGATTTGTGGCTACTAAAATTTTTCCTTGGATTGCAGGTCAAGCAAAGCCGGGGGCACATATACCTGTCCCAGGAATCATATGCCAGAGACCTTCTAAAGAAATTCAATATGGTCGACTGCAATCCAAGCTTAATACCGATGGCACCTGGAGAACGTCTATGCAAAGCTAGAACAGAAGAAGAAAAGGTAGATGCAGAGAATTATCGAAGTCTTGTTGGGTCTCTCATCTATCTCACCCATACAAGACCCGATATAGAACATGTTGTAAATTTGATTGCAAGGTTTGTCAGCCAGCCAACAAGGAGCCATCTTAACGCCGCAAAAAGGATCCTTAGATACATTCAAGGGATGAAGCAGCTGGGCATCCACTTCACCCCAGACTCATCTCCCTCACTCAATGGATTCTGTGATTCTGATTGGGGGGGGGGGTCAGTTGATGACAGAAAAAGCACTCGAGGTTTTATTTTCTTCATCGAATCCAATCCTATAGCGTGGAGCTCACGGAAACAACAGACGGTGGCACTATCAACTACGGAAGCTGAGTATATGGCCTTAAGTTCAGCAATCTATGAAGGGATATGGCTGAAAAGGATGATTAAAGAACTAATCAGAGAAGAAAGCAAGCCAATCCTACTGAAGTGCGATAATATGTCAGCAATTGCACTTGGAAAGAACCACGTATTCCATAACAAAAGTAAACACATCGAAATAAAGCATCATTTCATTAGAGAGAAGATAGAAGCCCAGGAAGCGTCCATCGAGTTCTGCAACTCAGAGGAACAAGTCGCCGACATCTTCACCAAAGCGCTGCCTAGGGCATGCTTCCTCCAGTTGCGGGAAAAATTGAAGCTCGACGCGCCGGCTCAAGAAGGGGTATTGGAAATGTGAACCGGCTGCTAAAGCTATATGGGAAATGAGAAAGTGTTAACTAAGGATTAGAAGTCTAAGAGCCATTACTTTGAGAATATAATCCACATTAAATGTATTAATTACTGCAGCTATTATAAAAGCAATCCATGTAACCATTTCAAGATATGAACGAATCCAATGAAGCTTGTTGTTTTTCCCTACTTCCTCCCCTGTTTTACTTCCATCTACTGTAGAGAGAATAAAGACATGTGTATCTGATCTTCTATCACCTAATACTGTATGATTTGCTTACCGGTCGAATTTCTTTTCCCCGAGTCTTCGCAAACTAGACTTTAGAATAGCGCCTGAAGCGTCTCAGTCAGATATCTAGATTCTAGATCTAGATACAAAAGATTTGAATGGCTGCATAACAGCCCAAAGCACACTACTAAATGGGTGTCACACAGGAAAGAAATGGGATGACTGGTTGAGGAATATGCAGAAATATTCTACTCCTGAACGACTTGCCTCTTTCTCTATGAAAAGAGCATATGAGGTGTCGCTCTACTGCACATATACGTGTTATGAAATAATAGATCTAATTGTTGTTCCGAAAGAAAAGAAGAGATATTTTAATCGTTGTGTAAGAAAAGGAGAGACTTTGTTTATGTACACATTTTTTAAATTGTTGTGCTGATGTTACTTTGCATATGCACAGTACATTCACAAAAAAGAACGAAGATAAATGGATAAGCAAAAAAAATAAAAATCTAATATAGAGAGAGAATGCACTGGCACCAGGCCTGCCCAAAAGTCCCGATCGGGCCGGCCCGGACCGGGCCTGATCGGGCCCGAGCTTTTACAAACCGGGCCGAGCCCGGGCCCTTTCTTTATCGGGCTCGGGCCGGGCCCGGGCTTTGACCCCGGGAAGGGGCCCGAGCCGGCCCCCCGGGCCAGGCCGGGCCGGGCCCGGGCCGGGCCCTCTTAAGAAAAAAAAAACTACTTAAAAAAATTTAAAAAATTGAAATAAAAATTAGAATAAATTTTTTTATTAACATTGAAATTTTAAAAAACAAAATTACACTTTTAAAAAATAAAAGTAGAAAAAAAATGAAACTTATTATTTTAAATGATAATAAAAAAATTACATTTTTACAAATTCAGGTTGTCCATCTCCTCTTCAATTTCCTCGGAGCTCTCTTCCAACGCTGAAATGTGTTGCTTCATATTCGTAGCATCCAAATATTCCTTGTAGCAGATGCATAGCTCGAGTGATTCTGTATTTAGTCGGCTCCTTCGCGTGTTCAAAATCCTGCCACTAAGTGAAAAAGTGGACTCCGTAGCTACTGTACTAGCTTGAATTGTTAGTAAATCACGGGCAATATAAGACAAAATAGCATAGGTATTAGCTTTACCTTTTCACCACTTTAAGATATCGAAGTTTTCGATCTCTTCCGTAGTCATAGAATCACTGAATGTTCCGAGAGTACCTATATCTGTTCGTGATTGTGTTCATTGATGATATTCTGGTGTACTATCAATCGGAAGCCGATCATGAAAACCACTTACGGTTGGTGTTGAATACGTTGAGGAAGAATAAGCTCTACGACAAGTTCTCGAAGTGCGAGTTTTGACTATCGTCGGTGGCTTTTCTAGGCCATGTGGTAAGCGGAGAGGGCATAGCAGTGGATCCGGCAAAGATAAGGGCCATACAGGAGTGGCTAGTGTTGTCTTCTGTGGCTGAAGTCAGGAGCTTCCTTGGACTAGCAGGATACTATAGAAGATTTGTTATGAACTTCTCGCGGATCGCTTTGCCTCTAACCATACTGACGAGAAAGGATCAGAAGTTCTTTTGGACGCCGGAGTGCGCACGAGCTTTCGAAGAGCTGAAGTGTCGGTTGACCACGGTGCCAGTGTTGACGTCGCCATGTGGTACTGATGGATTTGAAATCTACAGTGATGCTTTAGAGAGCGGCTTATGTAACGCCCCGAAACTCAAAGGAGCAAAGGGGGACGTTTTGGGCCAGTTTGAGTTCTGGCTACAGGCACACGGCCAGGGACACGGGCGTGTCCCAGGGCGTGTCAAGCCCATGTCGACACTAAGACGGGAAGTCGACACTTTGGTCTCGACATTGTGTCGAGACTGGGCACACGGCCTGCGACACGGGCGTGTCGCAGGGCGTGTCGACCCGTGTCGACGATCGTCCCGGGGAGTCGACGAGATTCGCTCGACGATGCGTCGAGAGTGGGCACACGGCCTGCGACACGGGCATGTCGCAGGGCGTGTCGACCCGTGTCGACACTCGTCCCGGAAGTCGACGAATCTTGCTCGACGATCGTCGAGACAAGGCACACGGCCTAGGACACGGGCGTGTCCGAGGCCGTGTCGAGTGTGGAGACCGTGTACACGACCCTGGAGCCCAGGCGTGTCAAGGTGACACGGGCGTGTGCCAGGCCGTGTTCGGTCCAGATTGGGCATTTCAGCCCCGAATCGAAGCCATTCATTTCTTTAACTAAAGATCCAACGGCTGGGGGTTGTTCCTGAAGGGATATACCCGTGAATGGACTTGGAAAACCCTAACTTTTCATAACTTCTCATCTTTCTAAAACCTTAGAGAGAGAGGAGAGCCAAGGGAGTAAGAAGGAGCTAGATCCCGCCATTAGAGGAGCTTCGGAGCTCCGAATCGCGAGCCGACTCCGGATCTACGGAGGCAACGCTAGTGCGGTGGTTTTCATCCGATTACTTTTCCATGACGCCAAAGAGGAACGCAAGGGTAACGATCCTCATCTTGAGCATGAGTAGCTCTCTTTCTTTGCATAGGAAGCCCGCTTTCGCGAGTTTGCGGAGAGTTGGAGGCGTTCCTTCGGGTAGATATGTGAAGTTCCCATTGTTTAGAGTCCGTAAGCGAGAACGGACATAGGCATGATGTGTGAAGCCTACCCGGACATGTTGGTCTGGATCGGTGATGTTGCATTGCATAAATGCCGGAGAAGACTCCGTGCTATTGGTTGTTTTTCGGGTTTTCTACGCGGTAGATTGCAGCAGGGAGCCTTGGGGACTAACCCAAAGGTGCACCCGGAAAACTGGGCGGATACGAGATCTTGCCAACTTGGTGGCCTGAGAGCCAGCTTGAACATAATCAGGTTATGTGAAATGTGATGGAAGTGGGACTCGGGGGAAGTTTGACCTGCGCATATGGTTTAAATTACCGTTGCGGGCGCATATGGTTTAAATTACCGTTGCGTTGTGATCTCGGGTTAGATGGAACCGTACGCATTCTATGTCATTCGGATTAGAGCCGTTGGCATAAATGAGAGTCTTCGGCGGTCTATGGTTTTAATTACCGTGACCCATGCCGGGAAGACAAACTGCTCATTGTTTGGCCGTCCAAAGGTGATGGCGGTGAGTCGGCAGACTTAGACTGCGTTCACCGAGAATGTGCCCTGAGTGCACGGGGTGTGTGGCCGTTGAGCCTCCGCCTGTGATGAAATGGCTATATATACATTGCTCGCTTATGCTAATGAAATGCAGGGAAGGAGCATCGCCACCCCGAGTTGGGGGCGGGATCGTTATAATTTGGTCAACATTGCTGACCGTTGCCTTGTTTTGCCACCGTGCGGTGGTTTGTTGCTTGCAGGTGCAGCTGGACCAAGCGGTCAATAGCGGGCTAAAGCCCGAATGCGAAGCCGGCCCTTGAAGGCCTAAGTTGGAAGTGTTTACTGCTTTATTCATGTGTGACCGGCCTGCGTGCCGTGGTTTGTAAAACATGTAATTGGAAGTGAAACATTTTGTAAGGCCTTAAGGCTCATTTTGGGTATTTTGTAATAACATTCCTATTTTGTATTAGTGGACATTCGTGCTTTAATGCTGGGTTCTTTGTTACAACTTTTATAAACTGCTTCCGCTAGAATGCTCTGTGTAGGACGTTGAGATTGGTTGGATGGTTTCCATAAGTAACCACCCGGTCTGTCTGTGGCATACGGCGTCGGGCCCCTGCCGGGCCTACTGCTATATGCTATGTGACAGATAGGGGGTGTTACAATTTGGTATCAGACTACTGGTTTTGGTTGGGCTTAAACTGAATTCGTGGGCGAATTCTTTTTAAGGGGTGGTGAGCACATTGTGTGCGTCATCGTTATAATGGTAAAAGAACCCATGAATGTCCACTTAGAAATGAAAATACTCGTGTTTGAGGAACCTGTGTGTTCCTATAATTACTGTTTGCAATTTTATTTGGTCGCTTAACGGTGTTTTGTACCACTATAGGTGACCAGAAGTGGTGTTGGGCCGTCAGAACGTCGAGTTTCTGAGGCTAGTAGTGCACCGGATGTTGCTCCCCCAACACCTCTATCGGCTGAGAACATACGGTTGGTGGCTGAAGCGGTGTTGGCCGTGATAAATGCGCAGCCTGGAAGGCAAACGCAGCAGCCCGTTCCTGCGATGGAGCAAGAACCTCTTCAAGAGGCTGAGCCAAGGAGAGTGGAGCAAGTGGTTGTGGAACCGGTGGTGCCAAGGAGGGCAACTGAAAGGCAACTCAAGCATGTAATGAGCTTTAACCCTCCGTTATTCTCGGGGTTGGGAACCCCATCTCAGGCTGAAGACTGGCTCTCCAGGGTGAAGAGAGTCATGACAGCGATGGAGACGGAGGAGTGGCAAATGACCACCATCGCTACGTTCCTTCTAGACGGTGAAGCGAGGATGTGGTGGGAAGGTTTGGAGCTGCACTTACTGAGAGGTAGACAACTTGGTGATGTCTCGATAGAGGAGTTCTCGAGATTGTTCTTGGCTAGATACCTTCCTTCGACGCAGAAGATAGCGTTGGAGAATGAATTCCTGAAGTTGGTGCAGGGTGAGAGGAGCATGGATGAATATCTCCACGAGTTTACTCGTCTGAGTCGTTATGCTAGTTCCACCATCATGGATGAGGAGCGCAAGACTAATCACTTCTACGAAGGCTTGAGAGATGAGTTGAGACTACTACTCTCGGGGCTGATGACGCAGGGTTTCTTAACCTTGTTCAATACTGCCCGGTCCTTGGAGAAGGACATGAATAATGTGCAAGCAAAGAAAAGCTTGGGAGAGAAGAAATCTGGGTTCAAAGTGCCGACTACTTCAAAGTCTGGCTATCAAAGATTCTTTAAGAAGCATAGAACTTCGGGTCCAGCTCCTTCTGGTACTTCTGGGACAACCGCGAGTCGGACTCCGGGCGCGTGTTTTACTTGTGGAAAGACGGGGCATTTCGTCCGTGATTGTTGGAGCGGACGTCCTAAGTCCGACAGAAAGCCGGGAGCTACTTATGAAGAGAAGGGTAAGGCGGTGGAGTCGACCGCATCCCATTATGCTCCGGCCCAACCAAGGGTCTACAATCTTGGCCAACAGGAGGCCATCAAACAAGCTAATGTGGTGACAGGTACGGTTTAATTTATAGCAAGTCAATTTCCATAAATACTTATTATGCACATGTTACCTTACCACTACTTATTTAGGATTTGTATTGATTTGTGAAAATCCGACACGAGCACACTTCGATACGGGAGCCTCACACTCCTTCTTGTCCGAAGGATTTATATCACGCATCGGAGTCCCTTCTTCGATGGCGAAGGATAAGTTGGATGTGTTGTTGCCCAATGGGTGTTCGATGCGAGCGGATAGGATCTGCGATGTTAGGACTCGTATTGGGGAGCAGGAGTTCGACCTGCGGGCGTCTTTACTTCTGTTAGTGGAGTTCGACGTCATATTTGGCATGGACTGGCTCTCGGAGAAGCAGGACCATATAGATTGCGGTAGCAAGGAAGTTAAGCTGGGAGCGAGTCATGAGACGACTTTTACGGGCTTAAAGGGGTCGAGCAAGATGTTGATGTCTGCTCTTCAGGTGGTGAAGGCGGTTCGTGCTGGAGCAGAACTGTTCTTTACACTAGTGGAGGTTGCAAAGCCGAAGCCTGCGTTGGATTGTATTTCAGTGGTATCGGAATACCCTGATGTGTTCCCCGCAGATCTTCCTGGAGCCCCGCCTCAGCGGGAGATAGATTTTACGATCGAGCTTGTGCCAGGTGCAAAGCCCGTGTCACGATCTCCTTATCGGCTAGTGCCTAAGGAAATGGCGGAGCTGAAAGTTCAACTGCAAGAGTTGTTGGAGCAAGGGTATGTGCGCCCGAGTTCTTCGCCTTGGAGCGCACCGGTCCTCTTTGTTAAGAAGAAGGACGGAAGCTTGAGGCTATGTATTGATTATCGGGAACTAAACAAGCTGACGGAGAAGAACAAGTACCCGATCCCCCGGATTGATGATCTCTTTGATCAGTTAGTCGGGTCGACGGTGTACTCGAAGTTGGATCTCAAGGCTGGGTACTATCAGCTGCGAATAAGGGAGACTGATATCCCGAAGACAGCGTTTAGTACGAGATACGGGCATTATGAGTTTACAGTCATGCCGTTTGGGCTGACTAATGCACCGTCAGTATTCATGGATTTGATGAACATGACTTTCAGGGAGTACTTGGACCATTTCGTGATCGTCTTCATCGACGATATTTTGGTGTACTCGCAAAGTGAGGAAGATCACTTCAAGCATCTTCATTTGGTGTTGGAGACGCTAAGGAGAAATCAGTTGTATGCCAAGTTCTCGAAGTGCGAGTTTTGGCTATCCTCAGTGGCGTTCCTCGGGCATATAGTGAGTGGAGAGGGTATTGCTGTGGATCCGGCGAAGATTGTTGCGATACGGGAGTGGCCTGAGCTTGCTACTGTAGCGGAAGTCCGGAGTTTTCTGGGGCTTGCCGGCTATTATAGGCGCTTCGTAGAGAACTTCTCGCGGATAGCGTTACCTCTCACTACTTTGACGAGGAAGGAGCATAAGTTCGTTTGGACGCCGGAGTGCGCACGAGCTTTTGAGGAGTTGAAGTGTCGGTTGACCACGGCGCCTGTGCTGAGTTCGCCATGTGGGACCAAAGGCTATGAGATTTATTGCGATGCTTCAGGCAGCGGTTTGGGTTGCGTGCTACTGCAACACGGAAGTGTAATAGCTTATGGATCGAGACAGCTAAAAGTGCATGAAAGGAATTATCCGGTCCATGACTTGGAGTTAGCGGCCGTGATTTTTGCCTTGAAGTTGTGGAGACACTACTTGTACGGTGTGAAGATTGATATCTACACCGATCACAAGAGCCTGAAGTACCTTATTGACCAGAAAGATCTGAATATGCGGCAGCGTAGATGGATGGAGTTCCTGGGGGACTATACGTTCAAGATCCACTACGTGCCTGGCAAAGGGAATGCGGTTGCGGATGCGCTGAGTCGCCGAGCCCCAGCTCAAGCCAATTGGCTATCGGTGCATGATGAGCGGTTGGTGCGAGAGTTGGAGGTGTTGGAGATTGTCTGTGTGGACAGACAATCAGGTGCTGAAGCAGTTCTGAATTGGACTGAAGTCCAATATGACCTGGCTGATCGTATTCGGCAGGCTTTGGATATGGATGCTCATATGAAACAATTCATGGTAGAGGCTCTGGATGGGTCAAATTCCCAATTCGTCGTGGAGGACGGGTTGCTTTGGAAAGACGGTCGTTTGTGCGTCCCAAGTGTGGGCAATTTACGAGTGGAGTTATTGTACGAGGCACACCATACCAAGTACTCGATTCACCCGGGGAGCACGAAGATGTACCGTTTTGTGAAGAAACTGTTTTGGTGGCCGGGTTTGAAGAAGGATGTGGCGCTATACGTAGCGAAGTGCCAAACTTGCGCCTTAGTAAAGGCGGAGTGCCAAAAGTCGGGAGGATTTCTTAAGTCCTTGCCTATTCCGGAGTGGAAATTTGACGACATCTCTATGGACTTTGTGCACGGTTTGCCAAGGTCGCAGAAGGGAAACGACGCCATTTGGGTGGTTGTTGATCGATTAACAAAGGTGTCGCATTTTATTCCGCATAGGAAGGATGATCCGGTGGAGAAATTGGCGAAGCTTTATGTGGATAACATAGTGCGGCTTCATGGTGTGCCCCGCAGTATCGTGAGTGACCGAGATGTGCGGTTCATGTCCAATGATTGGAGCCTTGTGCAGCAAATGTTGGGAACAAAGCTGAAGTTCAGCACAGCCTTCCATCCTCAAAAGGATGGGCAGACCGAGAGGGTCAATAGAACTATGGAAGACATGCTCCGCATGTGTGTCTTGGATTTTGGAAAGCAATGGGAAGACCACCTATATTTGGTGGAGTTCGCATACAACAACAACTACCAAGCGAGTATTCAGATGGCGCCTTTCGAGGCCCTATATGGTAGGAAATGTCGCACGCCGTTGTCTTGGTTAGAAACGGGTGAGTCAAAGTTGTATAAGCGATCAGAAGTGGATGATGCTACTTCTTTGGTGAGAACCATTCGGGAGAGGTTGCTTATCGCTCAGGACCGGCAAACAAAGTACTATAATGCCAAGCACAGGAATGTGGAGTTCGCTGTGGGCGATTATGTATACTTAAAGATCAAGCCGTTCAAGGGTGTCTCGCGGGTGCGACGATTGAAAAAGCTAAGCCCGAGGTACCTTGGACCGTTTGAGGTTCTAGAGCGAGTTGGTGAAGCGGTCTATCGGTTGAAGCTTTCAGTGGAGCTTAGTGGTTTACATGATGTATTCCACATTTCGGTACTTCGGAAGGCGGTGCAAGAGCCTACGCAAGTGATCGCGGTTGATCAAGTGCCGGTGGATAGTGGGCTAACGACAAAGGTTAAGCCCGTGCGGATTGAGGACTCGAAGGTCAAGCGACTACGCAATAAAGAGATCAGGATGGTCAAGGTCTGGTGGGACAATTGCGGTCGTGAGGAGCTCTCTTGGGAGCGAGTGCAGACTATGCTTGACGAGTATCCGGAGTTGTTCCGCTCAGGTACAAATTTTGGTTTTGTACCTGTCTTTCCTTTATATAATTTCGTGGACGAAATTCTTTTAAGAGGGGGAGAGTTGTAACGCCCCGAAACTCAAAGGAGCAAAGGGGGACGTTTTGGGCCAGTTTGAGTTCTGGCTGCAGGCACACGGCCAGGGACACGGGCGTGTCCCAGGGCGTGTCAAGCCTGTGTCGACACTAAGACGGGAAGTCGACACTTTGGTCTCGACATTGTGTCGAGACTGGGCACATGGCCTGCGATACGGGCGTGTCGCATGGCGTGTCGACCCGTGTCGACGATCGTCCCCGGGAGTCGACGAGATTCGCTCGACGATGCGTCGAGAGTGGGCACACGGCCTGCGACACGGGCGTGTCGCATGGCGTGTCGACCCGTGTCGACACTCGTCCCGGAAGTCGACGAATCTTGCTCGACGATCGTCGAGACAAGGCACACGGCCTAGGACACGGGCGTGTCCGAGGCCGTGTCGAGTGTGGAGACCGTGTACACGGCCCTGGAGCCCAGGCGTGTCAAGGTGATACGGGCGTGTGCCAGGCTGTGTTCGGTCCAGATTGGGCATTTCAGCCCCGAATCGAAGCCGTTCATTTCTTTAACTGAAGATCCAACTGCTGGGGGTTGTTCCTGAAGGGATATACCCGTGAATGGACTTGGAAAACCCTTACTTTTCATAACTTCTCATCTTTCTAAAACCTTAGAGACAGAGGAGAGCCAAGGGAGGAAGAAGGAGCTAGATCCCGCCATTGGAGGAGCTTCGGAGCTCCGAATCGCGAGCCGACTCCGGATCCACGGAGGCAACGCTAGTGCGGTGGTTTTCATCCAATTACTTTTCCATGGCGCCAAAGAGGAACGCAAGGGTAACGATCCTCATCTTGAGCATGAGTAGCTCTCTTTCTTTGCATAGGAAGCCCGCTCTCGCGAGTTTGCGGAGAGTTGGAGGCGTTCCTTCATGTAGATATGTGAAGTCCCCATTGTTTAGAGTCCATAAGCGAGAACGGACACAGACATGATGTGTGAAGCCTACCCGGACATGTTGGTCTGGATCAGTGATGTTGCATTGCATAAATGCCGGAGAAGACTCCGTGCTATTGGTTGTTTTTCGGGTTTTCTACGCAGTAGATTGCAGCAGGGAGCCTTGGGGACTAACCCAAAGGTGCACCCGGAAAACTGGGCGGATACGAGATCTTGCCAACTTGGTGGCCTGAGAGCCAGCTTGAACATAATCAGGTTATGTGAAATGTGATGGAAGTGGGACTCGGGGGAAGTTTGACCTGCGCATATGGTTTAAATTACCGTTGCGGGCGCATATGGTTTAAATTACCGTTGCGTTGTGAGCACGAGTTAGATGGAACCGTACCCATTCTATGTCGTTCGGATTAGAGCCGTTGGCATAGATGAGAGTCTTCGGCGGTCTATGGTTTTAATTACCGTGACTCATGCCGGGAAGACAAACTGCTCATTGTTTGGCCGTCCAAAGGGGATGGCGGTGAGTCGGCAGACTTAGACTGCGTTCACCGAGAATGTGCCCTGAGTGCACGGGGTGTGTGGCCGTTGAGCCTCCGCCTGTGATGAAATGGCTATATATACATTGCTCGCATATGCTAATGAAATGCAGGGAAGGAGCATTGCCGCCCCGAGTTGGGGGCGGGATCGTTATAATTTGGTCAGCATTGCTGACCGTTGCCTTGTTTTGCCACCGTACGGTGGTTTGTTGCTTGCAGGTGCAGCTGGACCAAGCAGTCAATAGCGGGCTAAAGCCCGAATGCGAAGCCGGCCCTTGAAGGCCTAAGTTGGAAGTTTTTAATGCTTTATTCATGTGTGACCGGCCTGCGTGCCGTGGTTTGTAAAACATGTAATTGGAAGTGAAACATTTTGTAAGGCCTTAAGGCTCATTTTGGGTATTTTGTAATAACATTCCTATTTTGTATTAGTGGACATTCGTTCTTTAATGCTGGGTTCTTTGTTACAACTTTTATAAACTGCTTCCGCTAGAATGCTCTGTGTAGGACGTTGAGATTGGTTGGATGGTTTTCATAAGTAACCACCCGGTCTGTCTGTGGCATACGGCGTCGGGCCCCGGCCGGAACTACTGCTATATGCTGTGACGGATAGGGGGTGTTACAGCTTAGGCTACGTTATTCTGCAAAATGGGAAAGTGATTGCTTATGGCTCTCGCCAGTTGAAAGTGCACGAGCGAAATTATCCCGTCCACGACCTAGAGTTGGCAGCGGTGATCTTTGCACTGAAGCTGTGGAGACATTATCTGTATGGCGTGAAAGTGAACATCTATATAGACCACAAGAGCCTAAAGTACTTACTGGAGTAGAAGGACCTGAATATGCGACAATGAAGCTGGTTGGAGTTCCTTGGAGACTACACCTTTGTGATTCATTATACTCCCAGGAAGGGAAATGTGGTCGTAGATGCCTTAAGTCGGAGAGCTCTGGCAAGGGCAAGCTGGTTGCAGAGGCATGATGAACGTCTAATCCAGGAGTTGGAAGCGTTAGAGATTTCTTATGTTGACAAGAATGCTACAGCTGATGCATGTTTGAACTGGACGGAGGTGCAGTGTGACCTTGCGGACATGGTTTGACTAGCAACGGAGCTAGATGAGAGTCTACAACGCTATGCCAAGGATGTGCCAGAGGGTAAATTCTCCTGGAATGACGGTCTTTTGTAGAAAGAGGGCCGTTTGTGCGTCCCCATTTTGGGTAAGTTGAGGGAAGAGTTGATGTATGAAGCTCACTATATGAAGTACTCGATTCACCCTGGGAGCACAAAGATGTTCAGATACATGAAAAAGCCAAACTTGTGCTATGGTGAAGGCAGAATGCCAGAAGCCTGGCGGTTTCTTGAAGTCGTTGTCGATTCCGGAATGGAAGTTCGAC
Organism: Platanthera guangdongensis; assembly: GCA_039583875.1. Classification (NCBI taxonomy): domain Eukaryota; kingdom Viridiplantae; phylum Streptophyta; class Magnoliopsida; order Asparagales; family Orchidaceae; genus Platanthera; species Platanthera guangdongensis. Next base: position 149,827,026 of record CM077167.1, read on the forward strand.
AATATTTCCATGTATTTCGTGCACGGGTTGTCGAGATCTCAGCGCGAAAATGATTCAATCTGGGTAATTGTCGACCGACTGACGAAGGTGGCACACTTCCTTCCAAATAAACGGAACGATTCTGTGGAAAGTTTGGCAAAGCTTTATGTTGAGCAGATTGTGTGGCTATATGGTGTTCCTAAGAGTATCGTAAGTGATCGCGATGGGCGGTTCACATCGAATGACTAGAGGCTAGTTCATCAGCTGTTGGGCACAAAGTTAACATTTAGTACGACCTTTCATCCCCAAACAGATGGCCAAACTGAAAGGACCAACAAAACGATGGAGGATATGCTCCGGATGTGCGCCCTGGACTTTGGGAAGAGATGGGAAGATCATCTCTACATGGTGGAGTTTGCCTACAATAACAGCTACCAAGCGAGCATCGGTATGACACCATATGAAGCTCTGTATGGACAGAAGTGTCGTACTCCTTTAATTTTGGGTAGAAGCAGGCAACTCCAAGTTGTATAGGCGTAATGACATCGAAGAAGCGAACTCGAAGATACACACTATTTGAGAAAGGCTACTGATAGCCCAGGATCGTCAAACGAAATACTACAACGCCAAGCATCGGAATGTGAAGTTCGTGGTGGGTGATTGGGTATACTTGAAGATCAAACCCTTTAAAGGCGTATCCAGGATTTGGCGTTTGAAAAAGTTGAGCTCGCGGTATCTGGGTCCGTTTGAAGTGGTGGAGCGAGTTGGGGAAGCTGCATATCGGCTAGCTCTTTCGGCAGACTTGGGTGGATTACACGATGTGTTTCACATCTCGGTGCTTCGGAAAGCAGTAAAGGATCCAACTCAAGTGATCGAGAATGATCATGTGTCGGTGGAGTATGGGCTAACGACGAAGGTTAGGCCCATTCGGATCGAGGATCATGCCGAGAAACAGTTGCGGAACAAGACGATCGGGATGGTCAAAGTCCGATGGGACAATTGCGGCCGTGAAGAACTCACATGGGAGCGAGAGCAAACCATGCGAGCTGAGTTTCCCGAGCTCTTTGTGTAACTGTTGTGCAGTGTGTTACGTTGTATATACAATTGTGGAATGAAACCTCTTCTGTTGAAGTCCTTACTTTCTGCAAATTTCGAGGACAAAATTTTTGTAAGGAGGGGAGGGTTGTAACACCCCAAATCCCAGAATTTGGCAAAGTTGGGTGACACGGCCTGGGACACGGGTGTGTCCCAGGGCGTGTCCTACTCGGGTGACCAGTCGACGAGAATTAGACGAAAATCCGTTCGACGAAAAATGAGGGCACACGCTCTCTGACACGAGCGTGTCAGAGGCCGTGTCCTCTGCGGGTCGACGAATTTCAGCTCGATGAAATTGAGCTGGGGCGTGTCTAGTGCCGTGTATGGGCACACGGCCTGTGACACGGGCGTGTCACAGGTCGTGTCCTTTTCTGGATGTGCCCAAGACATTGAGGCCTGGTGTACATGACCCACGACATGGGTGTGTCTTGGGTATAGGGCCTGTGACACGGGCGTGTCACTGGCCATGTCCCTGTCGGGTTGACATTGATTTTTGTACAGCCTGATGTACACGGCCACAGACACGGGCGTGTCTGAAGGCGTGTCAGGTGACACGGCCTGTGACACGAGCGTGTCACATGGGTGTGTAAAGGACTGGATAAGTCGGTTGAGCACCGCTTGAGGTACACGGCCTGGGACACAGGCGTGTCACAGGCCGTGTCAGGCAAAAAAAATATGATTTTAGGGCAAAATCATGGCTTTCCATTTCTTCAGCTGTGATCCAATGGCTGAGGTTCCTCCCTGTGTCCTTAAGGCCGAAAATGAGATGAGAATTCTCATTTGTCATTTGTCCTTCACTTTCTAAAGTTTAGAAAGAGAGAAAGATAGGAAGAAGGAGGGGGAGGAAGAGGAGTTGGCCACCGGTGGTGCTGTGGAGTTCCGTTTAGAGATCCGAGGCCAGCGTTGTGGAGGAAATGTCATTGCGGTTCTTTCAAGCCAGCTAGGAGCTCATGGAGCCGAAGCGGTCTTCAAGGGTAACGACTTTTATTCCTAGCCATGTGAAGGCTTCCTTCTTGGCATGTGCATATGATTCCCCCACTAGAGGGTGGCGTGTTATGGGAGTCTCTTGGGTTGATTTGTGGAATCCCCATTCATTTGGCATATAGTTCCGAAAATGGAGTACGGAATAGGTGTAATGCACCAAAATTCGAAAGAAGGACGAGCAGTATTGAGAGCCAAGTTTGGGTCTTGGTAAGGTTCACACGGCCTAGGACACGGGCGTGCCCATGGCCGTGTCGTACCAGGTTCGTCGAGTGCCCGGGAAGTCGATGATTTTCGTTCGATGAAGTGTCAAGACAGGGAACACGGCCTAGGACACGGGCATGTCCATGGCCGTGTCGTGGCGGGTTCGTCGAGAGCCCGGGTGGTCGACGAACTGCGTTCGACGATATGTCGAGATAATGAACACGGCTTGGGACACAGGCGTGTCCAAGGCCGTGTCGTGCGCGTGTTCAACGAATTTTCCACGAGGTCGATGAAGAGGCAGTCAACGATCGTCGAGACTTCGAACACAGCCTGAGACACGGGCGTATCCCAGGCCATGTCCTTCTCGAGTTGTGAGCCGGTCCGTGTAAGGGGGTTGAACACGGCCTGGAGCCCAGATGTGTTCGGCATGACACGGGCGTGTCAATTTCGACATGGGCGTTTCGTTTGACCGTGTCCTTCTCGGGTGGTTTTTGAGGCTATATCGATGGAGGAACACACCTAGCAACACGAGCGTGTACTGCATGACACGGGCGTGTCAGCTGTGACACGGGCGTGTTCCTAGCCCGTGTCCTGTTTCTTAGTGTGATGGTTTTTGCGGCGATTGAGACACACGGCCTTGGATACGGGCATGTCCCAAGCCGTGTTCGGCCCAGGTGTTTTGATTTTCAGTTCGGATCGTGGCCGTTCGTTTCCTTCTTTTGGGATCTAATGGTCCAGGGTTGCCCTTGCTGAGTTAAGTCTGGGAATAGGGTTTAGAAACCCTCATTCTTCTTCAAACACTCTCTTTCTAAGATCTAGAGAGAAGGGAGAGCAAGGAAGGAGGGGAAGGAGAAATCCGGCTGCCGGAGAAGCTTCGGTGCTCCAAATCGTGAGCCGAGTGCAGATCCGTGGAGACAAGACCATTGCGAAGGTTTTCATCCGGCTAAGTTGCCATGGCTAGGAAGAGGGGTCGGAAGGTAACGACACTTCTCCTCTTGGTTTTAGGATGCATGTTTAACAACTTTTACTTTTTAGTTTTTGGGCACCAAACTCTCAAATGAGAGGGGTTTGGGTCGCCATGGTTCAAGAGGAACCTCCGGGTCAATTGAGTCCATCCCCGACATGGTTTTGCATTAAAGATCCGCTCTGCTAGTGGATTAGGCATGGTGGGTGAAGCCGTAGTCGCGACTATTAGTCCGACTCGGTGATGTTGCATACGAGCTTTAAGGATTTGTAGAGATCCATTGTGGCAAGATGTCGTTTGTGATGTTTGTGATGTTTTCCCCCTTTTCTCGAGTGAGTACGTGTAGTCGGAACTGGACAAGGTTAGCTCCTCAATGACGGTAGATGGATTCCTTGGTGGACAAGGTTAGCTCCGCAGTGGCGGTAGATGGTTTCCTTGGTGCGCGGGGACGTTGCAGTACAAATGAGGGATTAGGGTGGGAATGGTATTTGGATTGTAATGTGCTAAGGCGTGTCTTTGTCTCCATGGTCGGCTGGCTATCCCGTAACATGCAGGTCATGTGTGGAGAGTGTCCTGACGAGACTAGTCCCCTTCCATGAGACTGACGAGAATGCCAAGAATGGGGCAAGCCCGGGCAATGAGGCCATGAGCGGGTGGGGTCCAGCAAGGCTTCTTAGAATCGGTCATTGTGTTAGATGGAATCCTGACATGAGAAGTCAGATCTTGCAGACAAGCCCGGGTCTAAGACCATGAGCGGGTGGGGACGTGGCAAGAGTTCTGTGTGGCGGCTTGCATGCCATTGGGGGAATTGCAGTGCCCCCTTTGTTTACAGCTTAATGTCAATGGGGAAATGATGAGTACCCAGATGATGTGATGATGAGCTAGATGCATACGCGATAGGGTGCCTTGGGTGAAGCCCGGGTTTTGCATTCATGCTGCATAGTAGGCTCCTTTTCTTTATATGCTCAATACTAGAGAACGTGCATGTTTTTTGAGACATCCAAGCCTGTTCAATAGTGCTATACTTGTTTATGTATATTGTATACAAAGTGCTGACTTGCAGGTTGGAGGGGTACCCCGGGGTCCGTTAGGGTCTGCCGGGAGGAGATGTGTTTGTTATACAGTTTGAGGTCAGCCTTTGCCGACCCACGTTACAACCAAATTTTACAGGGCAAGGAGCGCAAGTAGGAGATAGCTCGCCGGCCAGAAAGGCCTAAGCCTCATGAAGTGTTACCATCCTTGCAATGGCTTTACTTTTGTGATTTTGTATGTTTGATGTTGTTGTCTTCCGGCTTGTATGCCAAGATAGCTTAGGAGTGCCTATGCACTTTGATGTGTTATGTATTGTTGGAGGTTTGGTCTCTCTTTTGTTGTAAGGCCATAAGGCCGTTTCGAGACTCTTATGGATGTGGATAACTTCTAGTATTGGTTGATGTTTCCGCTGTGTTTGCATATGAGTTTTGAGTTTGGGTAGATATATCATCTTATAATACTAAAGCTGTGGCGTTTGTATGTTGTGGGGCCCCAGCCGGACCCATATTATATGATCATTACAGGTGAGGTATTACAATAAGCATGTTGTGTGAAGCCCATCTGGACAGGTTGGTCTAGATTGGTGATGTTGCATATGCGCAACGGAGAAGACTTCGTGATAAACGTGCAGTTTAGGAGTCGATGGGTTAAACCTGTGAAAGGCAGTAGCAGGAAGTACTGGAGTGGTAGTCTAGAAAAATACCCTTGTGATGCTTGTGTTATTGGGTTGTACCTGTGAAAGGTAGTAGCAGGAAGTACTGGATTGGTAATCCAGGAAATACCCTTTTAATGCATGATGTTCATGGGTGGTACCTGTGAAGGGGAGTAGCAGGAAGTACTGGCGAGTACTGGCGTAGTAAGTCAGGAAAATACCCTTGACATTTGCGATAATTGTGGGGTTGTACCTGTGAAAGGGAGTAGCAGGAAGTACTGGTGTGCCCAGGAAAGACCCTCTAATGTTGTGATACGAATGGGTGTGATAGTAAGTACTGGTGTGCCCAGGAAAACACCCAGGCTTTATGCCAAACAGGTAAGGTGAAACCGACCAGTGCCTTTGATTTAGCCGCGAGTACGCCGTACTCGGTGATGGCAAGGCGATTTGAGAAACGGGGGGGGGGGGGGGGGGGGGGGGGGGGGGTGGATGATCCGACTTGCGTTATGTCCATCCGATGTGAGACCTGAAAGTGCGGTCTGTTGGAGCACATAGCGAGAGTCTTAGGCATGCGCGTCGTGATACAATGGGGGGCTACGGGCCAATCCCGGTTCGCTAAGACTATAATCTCTGGCTGCACGCCATGGAGAAAATGCTCAATGTTTTGCCGTTGGCTTGCGACCCTAATACGGTGGTGGGCAACTGGTTCGCCGGTACACCAAGAATGTGCCCTGAGTGCACGGATCGTCGGGCCGTGTGGCTGACGATTGTGATGGAATGTATGTGCGTGAAAGTACAATGTAGTGCACTTTGTTTTGATGCAGTGGCCTGACTCTTATACGGTGGCCCACTACCGGCCTGCAGGCCATGCATCCCACCCATGACCGCACCTATTCTCAGTGCGGCGGGATGTTGAGGCGGGGTCTCGAACCCTCGCCCCCTTGATAAAGAGCTGAGCTGCAGCTCAGTTGGTGATGGGAGCTGTTAGGAAAGCTCTTTATCATGGGGGTGAGGGTTCGAGACCCCGCCTCAACATCCCGCCGCACTGAGAATAGGTGCGGTCATGGGTGGGGTGCATGGCCTGCAGGACGGTAGTGGGCCACCGTATAAGAGCCAGGCCACTGCATCAAAAAAAGTGCACTTTTTTTTGATGCAGTGGCCTGGTTCTTATACAGTGGCCCACTACCGGCCTGCAGGCCATGCACCCCACCCATGATCGCACCTATTCTCAGTGCGGCGGGATGTTGAGGCGGGGTCTCGAACCCTCGCCCCCTTGATAAAGAGCTTTCCTAACAGCTCCTGTCACCAACTGAGCTGCAACTCAGTTGGTGATGGGAGCTGTTAGGAAAGCTCTTTATCAAGGGGGCGAGGGTTCGAGACCCCGCCACAACATCCCGCCGCACTGAGAATAGGTGTTGTCATGGGTGGGGTGCATGGCCTGCAGGCCGGTAGCGGGCCACCATATAAGAGCCAGGCCACTGCATCAGCTGTCCCTGTGTAGGTGCTAGAGAGCCAAGCGGGACGCATAAAGGCTGAAGTTCCTGCTGCTGCTGTTGCTGCTGATACTGCTAGCCCTCGAAGGCTAAATGAAAATACTATGTTTGATTATACGTGGCTGGCCTGCGCGCCAATGTTTGAGGCCACTGTTGTGTAAAGCCCTGTAAGGCCATAAGGCCAGTTGACTTTGTATTTGCTACGATTCCTGTTTTATATAAATGTGGAGCTTTTATATGGTGGACATTCATGTGTGTGAGTTCAGCTTCGTGTTATAGGGTTCCGCTAGAATGCAATGAGTTAGGATGCACAACTCTGGTATCACTACGTGACTTCCCCGCCTGTTTTATGGTATCTACTGTGGGGCCCCAGCCGGACCTTCTAGTATATACCTGTGAACGGATGGAGTCGTTACATCAAGAGGAGCCACCAGGTCGATTGTGTCTGTCCCCGACATGATATTGCATTAGAAATCTGCTCTGTTAGTTGATTAGGCATTTTGGGTGAAGCCGTAGTCGTGACCTTTAGTCCTGTTAGAAAGTAGCGAAAAAGAGAGAACAAGCGGTTAAACTTTTGAATAATTGAAATTTTATTATCCAAAAAAGATATCATTTACAAAGGTATGGCCTCCCTTATATAGAATGGAGGAGATAAGAAAGAGAGTATACAAACAATGTGGGACTAAACATTTACAGTACTGAGCGGCTAGAATAAAGGTGACCGCACAGGCCGCGCGGTTAGACAGATGGGTTAACCGCTCGGCAACTCCAGCAGGATAGAACAGGCCGCAATGGTAGACCGCCAGACCGCTCGGTCAACAAACTGCTGGATCAGACCGCTAAGCCGCCCGGTCAACAAACCGCTGGATCAGACCGCTAAGCCTCCCGGTCTAATACTTCAACACTCCCCCTCAAGCTGGAGCATAGATATCAATCATGCCCAGCTTGTCACAAATGCGGAAGAAGGAAGTAGAAACCGACTTGGTGAAGATATCTGTCAATTCCTTGTCAGAGGTGACAAAAGGAGTACAAATCTGTTTCTTCAAAATCTCTTCCCGAATGAAGTGACAGTCAACCTCTATATGCTTTGTTCTCTCATGGAAGACCGGATTTCTGGATATGTGTATAGCGGCCTTGTTGTCACAGAACATAGGGAGAGGACAGTCATATACCTCGCCCAGGTCAAGCATGAGAGCCCGCAACCACTTTAACTCACACGTGGTTGACGCCATACTTCGGTATTCGGCTTCGGCACTGGATCTGGAGACAACAGATTGTTTCTTGCTCTTCCAACTCACGAGATTACCTCCAACAAAGGTACAAAACCTGATGTGGATTTACGATCGCCTTTGTCATCCGCGTAACTTGAATCTGAGTAGGCCTCAACCCTCAGATGACCATTCTTCTGAAAGAGTAACCCTCTGCCCGGTGCTGCTTTGATATACTCTAAAATCTTCAGGGCGGACTGAAGATGGCACTCCCTGGGAGCTTGCATAAACTGACTGACCTTGCCTACAGCATAGGCGATGTCGGGTCTAGTCACCGTGAGATAGATGAGTTTGTCTACCAAACGTCTGTACCTTGTGACATCAGATAGAAGAGGCGAGTCATCCGTCCACGTTTTGTCTTCTCCAACAGCCATGGGAAAACGAGCTGGTTTGGCACCTGTCAATCCTGCTTCTCGTAGAAGATCAAGGGCATACTTCCGTTGAGAGAGAACCAAGGAGTCAAGTTTCCGAGAGATTTCTATCCCCAAAAAGTATTTTGGGGAGCCCATATCCTTCGTGACCAAGTGCTGACAAAGGTGCTTCTTCGTCAAGTCCACCCCATCTCGGTCATCTCCAGTAAGGAGAATATCATCCACATATACGGCCAAAACCACCAGTCCCGAGGCCGTTTTGCGAATGAATAAGGAGTGATTGACCGAACTCCTTTGAAAGCCGATGGTAGCCACAATACCACTGAATTTGTCAAACCATGCCCGAGGGCTCTGCTTTAGACCATAAATGGCCTTCTTCAAATGACATACACGTGTCTCCCCCTGAGCAACATACCCAGGAGGTTGCTCCATATAGACGTCCTCCTGAAGATCGCCATAGAGAAAGGCATTCTTCACATCAAGCTGGGTAATGGCCCAAGCCTGGTTAACAGCCACAGAAAAGAGAACCCGGATGGTGCTGAGGCGAGCAACCGGAGAGAAGGTATCAAAGTAATCAACGCCGTAAGTCTGAGTGAAGCCCTTGGCCACCAGTCGGGCTTTGTAGCGATCCACAGTGCCATCGGGGCGAAACTTCACAACGAAGACCCAGCGACAGCCAACCACATCAGTGCCCACGGGAGGAGGAACCAGGGTCCAGGTACCCCGTTCAGTAAGAGTAGCCATCTCCTCATCCATGACAGATTTCCAATGAGGGAGAGCAAGAGCCTCCTGGTAGGTACGGGGAGTAGAAGTAGCAGGGATAGCCAAGGCAAAACACCTGCGAGAAGGAGAAAGCTGATCATAGGAAACAGTAGCCGTGAGCGGGTGTTGAGTACACGCCCGCACACCTTTGCGAAGGGCAATGAGAACATCCAGGTCAACGGGAGCATCGGCGACGGGAGTGTCAGCGACCGGAGCGTTCGTGGCGGAGAATGCTGGCCCGGGACTAGAGAGAGACGGCAGCGGAGAGGAGGGTGGAGGGGTGGGTGGGGAGACGGACTGGGAAGGAGTGGGTGGAGGAGGAGATGAAGGTGGGAAAACGTGGAGAGGTGTGGAAGGAACGGAGATATCAGAAGGAAGAGAAGAGGGAGAAGAGAAATAAGAAGCATTTTCGAAAAAAGTCACATCCGCGGAGACAAACTGCTTGCGGAGGAGGGGGTCAAAGCAGCAATAGCCTTTTTGAGTGGTAGAGTACCCTAAAAAGACACACTTGGTGGAACGGGGGGAAAGCTTGTCGCGGGTAGCGGAGGGAGCGTGAACAAAGGCCGTACAGCCAAAGACACGGAGAGGAAGAGGAAAAGGGTCCTGGTGGGGGTAGAGAAGGGAGAAGGGAGTCTGGCCGTGGAGAACTGCGGAGGGAAGACAATTGATGAGATAGCAGGCGAGGAGCACAGCGTAGCCCCAGTAGGAGCGAGGGACGTGCATCTGCGTCATGAGAGTACGCGCAACATCAAGCAGGTGACGGTTTTTACGCTCCGCCACCCCATTCTGCTGGGAGGTGTAAACACAAGTCGTTTGATGAAGGAGGCCATGTTGGTGAAAGAAGGCGGAGAACTCATGAGTCAGATATTCTTTGGCATTATCAGAACATAAGACTTTAATAGAAATAACAAATTGAGTCTTAATCATAAAGTAAAATGATTCCCAAATAAAAAATAGTTCAGAGCGATCTTTTAACAGATACACCCAGGTACATCGAGAAAAATCATCGATAAAAGTGACAAAATAGGAACTGCCCCGACCAACTGTGAGGGTGGGAGCAGGACCCCATACATCAGAATGAATAAGATCAAATATGCGAGAGGAGCCACGACCTTGCTTCGGTGGGAAGGAGGAGTGATGATGTTTGCCAAGCTGACACGCATCACAGTTGAGCGGAGAACTGGTAGGAGGTAAGTGGGGCAGAAGCTGGTGAATAAGCCGAGGAGGAGGATGTCCAAGACGAAGATGCCACTGAAGGAGATCGGTGGAGGAGGAGTAATCAGAGAGAGCGGAAACATCGTCGAGGAAGTAGAGGCCACCGCTCTCAGTCCCAGTAGCAATCGTCCGATGGGTCCTCGGGTCCTGAAAAGAACAAGTAGTGGGAGTGAATAAGACGGAGCACTGAAGTTGCCGGCATAAAGTAGTAACTGATAACAAATTGCACGAGAACTTCGGGATATAGAGGGTATCCTCCAAGCAAAGCGATGGGGTGAGTTAAACCATGCCCGTCCCATGAACCGGGGACGGCGAACCATCCGCCACACGAACCGGGGGTAAGCGGTCATGGGTCTCAATACGAGAGAAGCAATGAGGGTTGCCCGTCATATGATTTGTGGCACCGGAGTCAATCAACCATTTACCTTGGGTAACGACGTGGGCACTACCTGACGTCGTGGCCACAGAGGCAGACGGCTGAGAAGAGGCGGAGGCCGAAGAAGGAGTATCACCGGAAGGGCGAAGATGAGGATGTTTCTGCCAGCAGCGGTCAACAGTAAGGCCAGTACGACCACAGTGAGAGCAGAGGAACCGGGATGAACCTCGTCCGCCAGAGGAGCCGCGGCTACTAGGGCCCCCCCTCTGAGCTTGGTGAGCAAAGGAGTCCTGGGAAGGAGGGGAGGCCAATAGAGGCCGCTGGAGTAGCGAAGTAACAGCGGAAATGCGAGCCGCAGTGGCATCCAAAGTAGGAGATTCCGCCTCACCCAAGATCTGCTGGCGGATCATATCATAAGAGTCGGGAAGACGAAGAAGATAACAAACAACCAGGAGTTCCTGGAAGTGTTTGTGCTGGTCGGCCAAGTCCGCGGAGAAGGGGCGATTCTGGAGGATTTCAGCACCAAGAGCCTGAACCTGCTGATAAGCCGCAGCCGGTGACATGGAAGGGCGGGCGAAGAGGTCCGCATAGAGAGTATAAATGCGGGACGTCTGGCCCCCCTTAGAATAGAGAGCAGCGAGGTGAAGCCAGGCAGCCTTGACCGTCTCATCATGGCGAATGACGGGAAGGCACTCATCAGAAAGGATGTTGGCCAGCCAGGTGCGGACAAGAGCATCACTCGCATCCCAGTCATCAAACTCAGGAGAGGTGCGAGGAGGAGGGTCATCGGTGAGGTGATGACGCTTGCGTTGAGAACGAAGGAGAAATGTGAAAGAAACGCTCCAATCGGGATAGTTGGAGCCAACAAGCTTGGAAAGGGTGCCAAGGTTGCCCGAAGGAGGAGGAGGAGAAGGAGCTACAAGAGTAGTGGTGAGACCGGAGGTAGTCATAGAACCCGGCAAGCAGAAGAAGCCGCGTGAACAGAAGCGGTTAGAAAACAGAAGAAGCCACGCGAACAGCAGCGGCTAGAAAGAGGTCAAAGGCACAGCGGGGAAGAGGTCGCACGGACTGAAAAGGCCGAGCGAACAGAAGAGAGGAGAAGAGCAGGTGACCGCGACCAAGATGCAGGTGAGATAGGAACAACCCGCACGGTCAGGCAGGTCACAGCAGCAAACCGCGAGTATAGAGACAAGCGGAAATGGGGAAAGCAGAAGCGGACAGGGAGAAGAAGTTCGCAGCGGGTAGAGACAAGGTACGCGGACAGAGACATGCCGCAACGACTAGGAAGTCGGAGAGACAAGAAAGAACAAGGAGCGCGGCGACAAGGAAACAGGTCGCTGCGACGAATAGCAGTAGGAGAAGAGAACCAAGAAGAAGCAAGCCGCGCGAACAGGGCAGCGGACAGAAACAAGCCGCGCGGACAGAAGAGAAGGCAAGTCGCGAGACAGGTCGCAGAAAGCGGAAAACAAGCCGCGAACAACAGAGAGCGCACAGAATCAGGAGGAAATGACCGTGTCCTCTGATACCATGTTAGAAAGTAGCGAAAAAGAGAGAACAAGCGGTTAAACTTTTGAATAATTGAAATTTTATTATCCAAAAAAGATATCATTTACAAAGGTATGGCCTCCCTTATATAGAATGGAGGAGATAAGAAAGAGAGTATACAAACAATGTGGGACTAAACATTTACAGTACTGAGCGGCTAGAATAAAGGTGACCGCACAGGCCGCGCGGTTAGACAGATGGGTTAACCGCTCGGCAACTCCAGCAGGATAGAATAGGCCGCAATGGTAGACCGCCAGACCGCTCGGTCAACAAACCGCTGGATCAGACCGCTAAGCCGCCCGGTCAACAAACCGCTGAATCAGACCGCTAAGCCGCCCGGTCTAATACTTCAACAAGTCCGACTCGGTGATGTTGCATAGCGAGCCTTAAGGATTTTGTATAAATCCGTTAGCGACAAGATGTCGTTTGTGTTGATGTTTTCCCCCTTTTTTGTGTGAGTACATGTGGCCAAAACCGGACTAGGTGGAAATTAGAGTACATGAGGGGGCACGGGGATAGTACAGTACAAATGTTGGATTAGGGTGGGAAAGACATGGGATTGTGATGTGCTAAGGCATGGTTTATCTTTGTGATCGGCTGGCTAGCCTGTGACATTGCAAGTCATGTGTGGAGAGTGTCCCGACGAGACAAGTCTCCTTTGAAACTGATGAGAACTCCAAGCTTGAGATAAGCCCGAGCGATGAAGCCCACGAGCGGGCGGGGTCCAGCAAGGGTTCTTAGAATCGGTTTGTTTGTGTTGCAGAATCCTGACGTAAGAAGTCAGAGCTTGCAGGAAAGGCCGGGGTTTGAGACTCATGAGCAAGTGGATCCTAGGCGAGAGTTCCGTGTGGCAGCTTGTATGCCGTTTGGGGGAAATTGGAAGTACCTTTGTGATCGCGGCTTGAACGCCGATGGGGAAATTGGATGTACCAAATTGATGATGTGTTAGAAGCATATACTTTAGGCTTCCTTGGGTGAAGCCCAGGTTTGCATACATGATGCATTGTAGGCCCCTTTTTGTTATATGCTCAATATAGAAACATGTTTTCTGTATGAGACATCCAAACTTGTTTTACTACTTTAAATGTACTTATTGTTGGAACACCCTATTACTATTTTGGGTCAGGATCACTATGTCTTTAAGAAACCTGTTTTTGACCTCCTGTATAGATCTAAAGGTCAATTAGAATTGAGACTAAGGGTTAGTAGTTAGGTTTGGAAGCTGCCCTCAAGACCAAGGTTTTTCAGTTTGGAGACTAAGTCATATCGTCGAGCTCAGTACGACGAATCGTCGAACTCCAATCGACGATCGTCTAGCTCAACTTCGACAGATCGTCGAACTCCATTCGACGATCGCTGAGCTCAACTTCAACAAATCGTCGAACTCCATTCGACGATCTGCGTGCTCAGTTAGACGATCTTGACTCAGTATTAATTCTCTATCTCTGAGCTCAGTTCGATGATAGTTGAGCTCAGATCAACGATCTCTGTTGCTGTCTAAGTCCAAATCCCTGAGCTCAGTTCGACGATAGTGGAGCTCAGTTCGACGATTTTCTGAAGAGTTGAATGATTTTCAAGATTCAAATTCAGGACAGTTAAGGAGTTCTTCTCAGCAATTAATTCAGAAGATTTTCTAGCCGTTTTCATTTACTCTGGACCAAGTTTCAAGGGACTATCAAGGAATGTTTCTTTGGACTTTCCCCCAAAAGACATTTGCAATTAAGGATGCAATTAATGACAGGCTAACGGCTATTCTTGACAGAGGATCATTTTCTATTCCCAACCAAAGAATAAAATACAAGTCTTTTTTTGAATCTCTCCAACACAGACAACACAAATAAGCAGAACAAGAAGAACAAGAAGAAAACATTCTCTGGAACAACATCTTTCTTAACAACAACTTGAACACCCACACCAAAGGAGATCAACAAATATGAAATCTTCAGATCCCCTTTGATTCAAGTGTTTAAGGCCAACATCATTCAAAGACTCCAGACACCTAACATTTCAGCTGTTGCTGAAATCATCAATTGCTGGGGATCAAATTTCTGAAGGCCTATCACCCTACAGCAAAGCTTCATTTCCTGAACATCTCAAGAACTCAGGGGGAGCTTTGACAACATCAAATCCACTTAGTCTTCTCAGCTGCTTTGAGAAAGAGAAGACTTCCATAACTCTCTCATCCCAATCTCTGTAAAGGGTTTTTCAAACTCCCTTCAAAAGTTTGTGCTTGGTTTTTGAGCACCTTATCAAAAGCTCATTGGTGGTAAGACACCTGATCAAAAAATTTGATTTGGTTTTTGAGCACCTTATCAAAAGCTCATTGGTGCCCAGGACACCTGATCAACTCATCCTGCAGTGGATTCCTACCTAGGGTGGTAGAAGAGTGGATGTACCCAAGTTTAGGGGAACCACTATAGCTCCTTGTGTCTTCTGGCTTGCTTGTCTTTATTTTTGTTTTTGGATGTGATTGATCTGTGATTAGTTAGGATCTGTGATTAGCTTTTTTTGTAGATTGTAACAATTGTTTAGATTTTTAAGTGCTTCCCTGTTCACTCAGATTACAACAACTGTTATAAAAAGTTTTTAAGCACCATACTCTATTCACCCCCCTCTAGAGTATTTCAGATCTAGCTGCACTTTCAATTGGTATAAGAGCGAGGTTGGTTAAACATACCACACCTTGGTGGTTGCACAGGATAACACCTGAACCCAAAGATTCCTAGTTAGATCTGCTTGCTGTAGATTTTATTATTAGATTATTTTTTCACAAATCATGGCCCAAAATAAAGATTATGCTAGAACCAGACCTCCAGTGTGCAATCTGTCCAAGTTTGCACTTTGGAAAGCAAGGATTAGATTATACATGAATTCTATTGACGAGGATATTTTTAATTCTGTTTTGACAGTTTGTCCAAGACCTCCAGAGAACACAAGCACAAATGCTGTTCCACCTCCATCAGGAACAGATGCTGATATCAAGAAGTGGAAGGTAGCTGATGCAAAGGCTATGAATATCTTAGCCCAGACCATGTCTGATGACATCTTCCAAAAGGTGGCTGAATGTAATTCAGCAAAGGAAATCTGGGATAAGCTCACTGAAATAGTGTCAGGATCAGCTGATGAAAGAAAGGACAGGAGATCCTACCTCATATCTCAATATGAGAATTTCAAGAAGGGAGAAGCTTAGTCAGTTGGAGATATGTATAATAGACTCAGTCTGATAGTCAGTGAACATAGGACTTTGGATAAGGAAATCTCACTGACTGAACTTAATGACAAAATCCTAATGTGCTTCCCAAGCACTTGGGACTCAAGGATCTGGCCAATCAAGGATGCCAGAAGTCTGAATGAGATCACCACAGAAGCTCTTTTGGGTAAGCTCAAATCTTATGAGTTGCTCATTAAGAACCGAGAAGAAGAGCAGAAGGCTGCCTCACCGGCCACAAGAAAAGAGAAGACAATAGCCTTCAAAGCAACTGAAGATCAGCCTGAAGACAAAGTCACAGGCAATGATGAACTGCTCAGTCTATTGCCCAAAAGATTCTACAAAATGGCCAGAAAGGACTTCAGCAGGAGATCATACAAAGAGCATGATAAGCCAAGGTATGATAAGTCTAACAATAAAGAAATTGTTTGCTTTGGTTGCAGGAAACCAGGGCACATTGTACCTGACTGTCCAGAGAACAAAAATAAGGACAGAAGGGATAAGAAAGAAAGAAGAAAGGACAAAGACTTCAAGAAAAATGGCAATGACAAACCCTCCTCAAGCAAGAACAAACACACAAGGAAGGGGTTTGTTGCTGAATCCTGGAGTGAGACTGAAGAGGAGTCAGAAGCTTCATCCAGCTCCAGTGATGATGAAGATGATGCAGAAGAGAAAGAGTTCTGCATGATGGCAATCAATGCCTTTCAATGTAATTCAGATGAAGAAGAGTCAGAGTCAGACTCAGAGACTCAACTTGAAGAAGACCAGGTAATCAGTTATTTTGATTTCAATTCAGAGGACTTTAAATCTGAGTTTAAAGCATTATGTTTAGACTTACTAAAATCTGAGAAAGAAATTATCTCTCTCAGAAATCATTTATCTGAACATAATATCTTAAAGTCAGAAAACCTCAAACTCTCTAAGGAGTTGGAGTGCTGTAGGGAGCAGATAGCTTCACTGAAAGGTGAGCTATCAGAGGCCAAGATGCTTAAAGAATCCCTTAATGGGAGAAGTATCAAGCTGATGGACATCACAAGCACAGTGAACTCCAGATTTAATAGTACACTGGGCTTGGGTTCTTCATCCAACCAACCTATAGTTCTAACAACCCCAATCAAGTTCATTTCTGATAAACGGAAGGGAGTTGTAGAGGTAGCTAAGAAGAATTCTGATCTGCGTAAGAAAACTAAGTTCCAGCAGAAATCGTCGAACGGAGCTCGACGATCGCCGAACGTAGATCGACGATCTCAGGCAAAATCGTCGAACTCAGGTCGACGATCTCAAATTCCTGAACACTGCCACAGTCGACCGTCGAACGGAGCTCGACGATCTGACCCAAGATCGTCAAACGCAGCTCCACGATCGTCAAACAGAGATCAGAGCTCTGGAAATTCCTTCAAGGGCAAATCAAAATCCAATCCTAGGGGTCCTTCATCCCAAAGCTTTAACCCTTATACTGAATGGATAATACCTCCAAGGAGATATCATCCTGAAGGTTATAAGAGTCAACCTGGGATGTCTTTCATTTCTGAGTTTAAAGGTTATCAACCTAGGCCCAAGGTAAACTGAGTCAAAAATAAATGAATTGTTTTATGTGCAGGTGAAGACCTATCCAACATCTAACCAACAATGGTACTTGGATAGTGGGTGCTCAAAGCACATGACAGGAAACAAGGACAACCTCACATCCTTTAAAGCCAAGCTTGGACCCAAAGTTATTTTTGGTGATTCAAACTTTGGAAAAATTAAAGGATATGGTGCAGTCCAGATTGGGTTAGTAACATTCAAGAAGGTAGCTTATGTGGAAGGACTGAAGCATAATTTGATAAGTATCAGTCAGCTGTGTGATGAAGGCTACCAGGTGACTTTCAGCAAAGCATTATGCAAGATAAAGTCAGAGGACAACACAACTGTGTTGACAGGTAAAAAGAAAGGTAACATCTATTTAGTAGATTTTCTTTCAACAGATGTAGACATTTGCCTATTCAATTCTGTTTGTAGACCTAATATTTTATGGCATAAGAGACTAGGACACTTAAACCTTAGAACTATTGCTAAGCTATCCAAGGACAACCTTGTTAGAGGACTACATTCTGGCCCCTACAAGAAGGAAGGACTCTGCAGGGCTTGTCAATTAGGCAAGCAAACAAAAAATAGTTTTAAGTCACTTAATAAAAGTGATTCACCTAGGATATTATATCTGTTACACATGGATCTTTTTGGACCCATTATAGTACAAAGCCTAGGAGGGAAATCTTACACTTTGGTAGTTGTAGATGACTTCTCTAGATTCACATGGGTGTTCTTTCTGAGGAAGAAGTCTGATAACTTTAAGTGTTTGCCAGAGTTTCTCAAATGCATACAGATTGAGTTCAATACTCACATTGCCCTGATCAGAAGTGATCATGGGACAGAGTTTTATTCTCTTCTTATGCAAGAGTTCTATCAGAGTGAAGGGATCATGCATACTTTCTCAGCTCCTAGAACTCCTCAACAAAATGGGGTACCTGAAAGGAAAAATAGAACCCTTATTGAATCTGCCACTACATTGTTGTCAGATGCTCACCTTCCTCTATCTTTTTGGGCAGAGGCAGTGAACACCTCCAACTATGTGCTGAATATAAGTTTAATACACAAACTAAAGGGCAAGACTCCCTATGAATTACTCAAAGGGAAGAAACCTAAAGTTGATTATTTTAGAATTTTTGGTTGCATTTGTTATATTCACAATAATGACAAAAGATATTTAGCAAAATTTCAAGCTAAAGCTGATGAAGGAGTGTTTCTGGGATACTCCATGATCAGTAAGGCTTATAGGGTTTATAATAAATCATCTCTTAAAATTGAAGAATCTGTTCACATATCATTTGATGAATCTAACATGTCTTTCAAGGAGAAGAACACTTCTACCATAGAACCTTTGCAGGTACATTCTCTTGTTGAAGATTTGAACAAGTTACAGGTTACTGAAAAAGTGGAACGCAGTGAAGATGAAGAAAGCATTCAACATATTGAAGAGAAACAACTTGAAGAGCCAGTTGTTGTACTACAAGAGGAAACAACAACACAGGTTGGTGAACAATCAACACCCAATGTTGATTTTGTAACATCAAGAGACCATCCAATTTCCCAAATAATTGGAGACATCTCAGCTGCTGTGCAAACCAGAAATCAGGTCAACCAAAACCTGTTGCACACTTGCTTCCTATCTCAAATTGAACCTCAATCCATTCAAGATGCAGAGCAAGATCCACACTGGATCATTGCAATGCAAGAAGAGTTGCATCAATGTGAAAGGAACAAAGTTTGAGAACTAGTGCCAAAGCCTAAGAATCACTCCATTGTTGGAACAAAGTGGGTGTTCAGAAACAAAATGGATGATCAAGGAGTAATTGTAAGGAACAAGGCAAGGCTAGTTACTCAAGGATATTCTCAAGAAGAAGGAATAGACTATGACCAGACTTTTACACCAGTTGCAAGATTGGAAGCCATCAGAATCTTCTTAGCTTATGCAGCACATAAAGGATTCAAGGTATATCAGATGGATGTCAAAAGTGCATTTCTCAATGGAGACATCAAAGAAGAAGTCTATATTAGACAACCTCCAGGTTTTTTCTCTCCAACCTATCCTGATTATGTTTTTAAGTTGAACAAAGCATTATATGGTCTCAAGCAAGCTCCTAGAGCATGGTATGAGACCCTAACATGCTTCCTTCTGGAAAATGGATTTATAAGGGGTAGAGTAGACCAAACTCTTTTCATTAGAACCCATAAGTCCCATACCCTACTAGTACAGATTTATGTAGATGATATTATTTTTGGTTCTACTGATTCACATTTGTGCAGAAGGTTTTCCAACCTAATGCATTCTAAATTTGAAATGAGTAGCATGGGTGAGCTATCCTTCTTTCTAGGATTGCAAGTCAAACAACATGCTGAAGTCATCTTTATTTCTCAAACCAAGTATGCAAATGAATTGGTTAAGAAATTTGGCATGTCTGAAGCATCTTGTATGAAAACACCCATGCCTACTAATACTGTATTGGATGCTGATGAACATGGGAAACCTGTTGATCAGACAACATATAGAGCAATGATTGGCTCTTTACTGTACCTTACAGCCAGTAGACCAGATATAATGTTTGCTACATGCATATGTGCTAGATTCCAGGTAAGCCCTAGAGAGTCACACCTAACATTAGTAAAAAGGATTCTCAAGTATGTTAAAAGTTGTCCAAATCTAGGTCTCTGGTATCCAAAAGATTCAGCATTTGAATTAACTGGATTTTCTGATGCTGATTATGCTGGATGCAGAATTGACAGGAAAAACATCAGTGGAACTTGTCAGTTCCTTGGTGACAGACTTGTCTCCTGGTTTTGTAAGAAACAAACATCTGTGTCAACTTCAACTGCTGAAGCTGAATATATGGCTGCAGGCAGTTGTTGTTCACAAATATTGTGGATTCAAAACCAACTCCTAGACTATGGCTACAACTTAGAGAAGTCAAAAATATTTTGTGATAACACCAGTGCTATTTCTATAGCTCAAAATCCAGTCCTCCATAGTAGGACAAAACACATAGAGATTAGGCATCACTTTTTAAGGGATAATGTTGAGAAGAATAAAATTGAACTTCAATATATCCCAACTGATTTGCAAAGTGGAGATATTCTCACCAAACCATTCGATGAAAAGAAACACACCTTCTTCCTAAATCAGTTAGGAATGTTAGATGGAGGAAGTCTAAAATAATATCCAAGATTTTAAAACTTTAAAAATTGACTAAGACTAGGCAAACATCTTGATTTTTCTTAGTGTCTAGAGTGTATTTCTAGTCTCTGAACTGCGCTCGACGATTTTCCCCCAGATCGTCGAACGGAGATCGACGATTTCCGAAATCGTCGACCTGAGTTCAGCGCTTCTCAGATAGTCTGAACTATCTCTTCCGGTCAGCGATCGTCGAACAGCGCTCGACGATTTTGTTCTCTGAACTATCGTCGAACGGAGCTCGATGCTCTCCAATATCGTCGAACGGAGATCGACGATATTGAAGACCTTTCAGATTCCTTTAGAAGCCCCGATCGTGATTTCTCTACAAAAATTCTCTTTCCCTTCAAACATCTCTACACTTGGTCGTTTTGTTTGTTGATTTTTGCAGGTAACCATGGCCGTCTCTGTTGCTGTTCTAGCCGCAATGAAATTCGATGCTGGATTCGATATAGACATGGAGTCCTTCAGCACCACTGATCAAGTTTTTCAAGATATTCTGGAACTTTTCAAGGAGCAGAAACTTGCTACCATCATGACCACCAGAATCAAACTGGTTGTTGATGAGATTAAGGAGTGGGTCTACACTGCCCACAACCAGGACCAAAACACAATAGTTGGTTCAATTTCTGGAACCCAGGTACCCTTGACTCCAGCCATTCTGACAGAAGTTTTTGAGTTAAGTTCTGGAAGAGATTCTGCTGATTTGTTTGGAGAGGAATTTGCTGATTTGCTTGCAAGAATGGGTCACTCTGATGCCAACCCTAGCAAGCTGCTGAAGAAGAGCCTAGCTGTGGAATACAAGTTCTTAGCTGATGTAGTAGGAAAGGTTTTGCTGGCCAAGCATTCAGCACATGACACTATCTCTAGGTATCAGCTGTGTTTGATGGGAGCCATTGTGGACAAGAAACATTTGAACTGGGGAGAGGTCTTCTTTGACCTGATTAAAAAGAAAATCAATAAGAACTTTGTGAATTTTGGGAGGATTCTAGGGCTGTTTCTCCACAACAGATGCCCTGCTCTGCTTGTATCTTCTGGGATACATATCAATGCATCTAAGAGACTGTCCTGTGCCCTATTTGGCAAATGGGACAGGAAGAAACCAAGCCCAGCAGGCCTCTGCAAGCACAACTTCAGGCACCAGGACTGTAATAGTCACTTCCCCTCAAGTCTCTGCCCCTGCAGATGACTTGTCTGCTGCTGCTTCTCCTCCTCCTCCTATTCCATCTCCTCCAGTTCCATCCACCATTCAAACTCCATCCACAATCATCATTTCCAACCCTTCTCCAACATCTATTCCATCTCCAATCCCCACTCTTCCTATAACAGAAGAACTATTCCATCCATTACACCACTACCCTCACCCAGACATGGACACATCATCCACCATTCCATCTTTCAGTCTTCTTGATGATTCCTTCATGGATGATTCACCTTCATCTCCTCCTGAGCTACCCTCCTCATCTACCTCATACCAACAACTTCTGCAAGACATTATTTATCAACCCACCTTCACACCCTCTATCTCCATACCACTGTCTTCCATCTCCACAATCCCCTCACCTCAACCATCACTTCCCCCATACACCAGCTCTCCACCACCATCACCAGTAGCTCCATCCTCTTCCTCTACTCAATTGCCTGCTGAGGAAGTAGATATTCCAGCCCTAGCTGACAAGTTATATGAACTGCTAGCCCCCAGGCTATCACTTCTATTAGAGACCTCCTTGGCTCCATTACTTCAGTCAGTGGCAGCCCTTTCTGCCAGGCTATTCTCTCTATTTACTCAGGAAATCCCTTCATCAGTCTGCCTTGATCCAGCATTCTCTGAATCTAGGCAGGGGGAGATGCCTAATGAAGTGGTGAGATTGCCTGCTGTTGTTATTTCTTCAGCCCCTGCTGCTGCTGCTATTACCCCAACTCAAGCTCAAGTTCCACCTCAAGTTACTGTCTTTTCAGTAGACCTCAGGTCCCTGCTCTCAGATTTTGATTCAACTTATTTCAGTTGTCTTCCAGAGAGAGTTGCTGTCCAACCATCAGAGGATCTTTCCAAGGCCATTGTACCCTTCTCATGTTGTGACACCAGTATTATTCATTCTTTTGTCAATTTAGTTTATGCTGCAAATAGTGTTGCAGTTTCTGTTGCTGCTGCTATTAGTGATCATGCTGATGCTGTTCCAGTTTGTGAGGATATGCAGACAGAGGCATATGATTTTGAGCATACTATTATTCCTGCTGATATTACTGCTGTTATTGCTGATGATATTGATGCTACTGAACCTATTATATCTGAAACTGCTGTTGCTGATATTTTTGTATCTGAAAATGTTTTATCTGAATCTGTTGCTGCTCCAGCTGCTACTGTTATTACTGCTGCTATATCTTCTAAGAGTGCTGCTCCAGAAATTTTTGTGTCTGTTGTTATTACTGCTACAACTTCTGTATCTGTTGTTACTAGTGCTGTATCTGCTGTTGTCACCACTGCTGCTTCATCTGCTCCAACCCAACTTCAGAAAGAATATTTGAAAAAGATTGATGCTCTATATGATGAGCAAAGTTCTGAGAGTGATGAATTTAAGACTGATTCTGATGATTCTTCTGCCACTATAGCCAGGAAGAGGAAGGCAAGAAGTAAAGCTATGAAAAGAGTGCCTCCAGCCAAAGTAAAGGAACACTAATGACATACCATATTACATTCTTCATGACTGCCCCATAACTGAGCATTGGATGCAGTATTCCAAGAACCAACTTAAAGCCATGAAGAAGAAGAGGAAGTCTAAGAAAGGATCTTCTCAGTTTCATCATCCTCATCCTCCTCCACTACCTCCTCCTGATGTAGGTGCAGGTGGAAGCTCAGCTGCTCAACCTTCTGCTAAAAGCCAAACCCCCTATCAGCCTCATGCAAGATCTTATCATAGGGGAAGCCAGTCCAGAGGTTCTCAATCTAGAAGAGGAAACTATAGAGGAAACCAAAGGGAATTCCAAGTCTACTCCAAGGGCTATTCTAGACAACATCCATACTCTAGGTAAGGACAAGCTTCATCAGATACAACATCAGGTCCTTTTCCCTATAAGTTAAAAGAAGTAGTTTCATCCAGAGCTCCTCCAGATAATCCATCTAACAGATATGAGCCACCAGTGCCCTTTGAAGATCCTGAAAATAACCCTACTGCATGGACTGCCAGGATGAAAGAGCTAGCTGCCCTGGATCAAATTAAGAAAGCTAAAGAGCAAGGCAGAGATTCCTCCAACATTACTGCATTGTCTGAACAAAGAAAGAAAGAACTGGAAAGATATGGCTCAAGCAAATTCTTTGATTCTGATAGATATATGGAGCTGCATCCTGAAGCTATGGTTCCCAGGCCTAAACAGCAAACTTCTTTAGGTGCAGCAGATGACATAAGGTCAAAGAAAGAAGCTCTCAATCCTAATAGAGAAATCAAACTTATAAAGAGCAAGGAGAAGGAATAATTATGTAAGGTGACAATTATTCTGATTTCTGATTTCTATCTGGGATAATACATCTGTGATTCTGCTTGTTGATTGTTTATTGTTGCTTTGTATGTTGTTCTTTAATTTCTGCAATTTCTGTAAATAGTAATCCTAACCCAAATAGGGGGAGATTGTTGGAACACCCTATTACTAATTTGGGTCAGGATCACTATGTCTTTAGGAAACCTATTTTTGACCTCCTGTATAGATCTAAAGGTCAATTAGAATTGAGTCTAAGGGTTAGTAGTTAGGTTTGGAAGCTGCCCTCAAGACCAAGGTTTTTCAGTTTGGAGACTAAGTCATATCGTCGAGCTCAGTACGACGAATCGTCGAACTCTAATCGACGATCGTCTAGCTCAACTTCGACAGATCGTCAAACTCCATTCGACGATCGCTGAGCTCAACTTCAACAAATCGTCGAACTCCATTCGACGATCTGCGAGCTCAGTTCGACGATCTTGACTCAGTATTGATTCTCTATCTCTGAGCTCAATTCGACGATAGTTGAGCTTAGATCGACGATCTCTGTTGCTGTCTAAGTCTAAATCGCTGAGCTCAGTTCGACGATAGTGGAGCTCAGTTCGACGATTTTCTGAAGAGTTGAATGATTTTCAAGATTAAAATTCAGGACAGTTAAGGAGTTCTTCTCAGCAATTAATTCAGAAGATTTTCTAGCCGTTTTCATTTACTCTGGACCAAGTTTCAAGGGACTATCAAGGAATGTTTCTTTGGACTTTCCCCCAAAAGACATTTGCAATTAAGGATGCAATTAATGACAGGCTAACGACTATTCTTGATAGAGGATCATTTTCTATTCCCAACCAGAGAATAAAATACAAGTCTTTTTTTTGGAATCTCTCCAACACACACAGCACAGATAAGCAGAACAAGAAGAACAAGAAGAAAACATTCTCTGGAACAACATCTTTCTTAACAACAACTAGAACACCCACACCAAAGGAGATCAACAAATCTGAAATCTTCAGATCCCCTTTGATTCAAGTGTTCAAGACCAACATCATTCAAAGACTCCAGACACCTAACATTTCAGCTGTTGCTGAAATCATCAATTGTTGGTGATCAAATTTCTGAAGGCCTATCACCCTACAACAAAGCTTCATTTCCTGAACATCTCAAGAACTCAGGGGGAGCTTTGACAACATCAAATCCACTTAGTCTTCTCAGCTGCTTTGAGAAAGAGAAGACTTCCATAACTCTCTCATCCCCATCTCTGTAAAGGGTTTTTCAAACTCCCTTCAAAAGTTTGTGCTTGGTTTTTGAGCACCTTATCAAAAGCTCATTGGTGGCAAGACACCTGATCAAAAAATCTGATTTAGTTTTTGAGCACCTTATCAAAAGCTCATTGGTGCCCAGGACACCTGATGAACTCATCCTGCAGTGGATTCCTACCTAGGGTGGTAGAAGAGTGAATGTACCCAAGTTTAGGGGAACCACTATAGCTCCTTGTGTCTTCTGGCTTGCTTGTCTTTATTTTTGTTTCTGGCTGTGATTGATCTGTGATTAGTTAGGATCTGTGATTAGCTTCTTTTGTATATTATAACAATTGTTTAGATTTTTAATTGCTTCCCTGTTCACTCAGATTACAACAACTATTGTAAAAAGGTTTTAAGCACCATACTCTATTCACCCCCACTCTAGAGTATTTCAGATCTAGCTGCACTTTCACTTATATTCTTGCATACAAAGTGCTGACCTGCAAGGTGATGGAGTGCCCCGGGGTCCGCTAGGGATGGCCGGGAGGAGATGTGTTGGTTATACAATTGAGGTCAGCCTTTGCTGGCCCACGTTACCACCAATTTTTACAGGGTAAGGATTGCAAGCGGGAGCAAGCTCGCCAGCCAAAAAGGCCTAAGCCACATAATTGACTTCTATGCTTAGTAGATTATGTCTTTTTGAATGTTTTGCTCCATGATCTATATTTCCGGCTTGCATGTCGAGGTAGTCTATGAGTGCTTATGCACGTTGATGATTGATATTGTTGTCATTCAGTTTTTGGACTTACGATGTGTAAGGCCTTAAGGACATTTTGATACTCTTGGATTAGTTGATAACTTCCTGTTTAGTTGTATGTTTTCATTGTTGTAATCTAAGTTTTGAGTTTGGGTAGTTTATATCATCTTATAATGATTAAGCTGTGACGTCTATATGTTGCGGGGTTCCGGCCGGACCCATATTATACGGTCATTAAAGGGGAGGTGTTACACTGCAACACCAGGGAGACTATCTGACCACTACGGCTAGATATTAAACTGCCCGGTCTCTTCAAGCTTCAACACTGTGGTTCAAATTCCGGTCGATAGTGGATTGATGATGAAGGTCAATCCCAATTGTATCGAGGACACAGAAGTGAAACGATTACGAACCAAAGAAATCTGAATGATCAAAGTCCGATGAGACAATTGTGGTTGTAAGGAGCTGTCATGGGAGCGTGAGCAAACCATGCACGAAGAGTTCCCTGAATTGTTCCATTAAGGTACATTTGATATGTTTTGTAGTTTTGTACTTCTATAGTTACTGTGGATTTTGGGACAAAATCTTTTAAAAGAGGGGAGAATTGTAATGCCCCAAATTTCCAGAAAATGATAGAGAATTGGTCACTAGAGGTTAACGCACGGCGTAGACCTATCACTGGCGATTACCGCGCGGCGGTAGACCTATCACTGGCGGAAGCTAGCTGAAATTGATGGACCAAGGCCTCTAGTTGGTACCGCCCGACGGTAGTAAGCTACCGCATTGCGGTAGTGAGAGCTTCAGAGTGGCGCAGTTTAGGTCAAGCAGCCACCGCCTATGATATTGCACAGTGGTATGAAGATATCGTACGACGGTAGCTCTCAAATAAAGGCTTGAAATGAGATTAAGTTCTCATTTTCTATCATTTTATCTCTCTTTTAGTTCTTGAGGTAAGAGAAGGAAGATGTCATGAAGCAAAGGGCAAAGGTGATCCAAGGTGTGTTTGTGATCGGAATCGCGAGTCGAAGCCAGATCCGTGGAGAGGAAGTTGTTTTAATCAGTTACATCTAGATCAAGAGCAAGAGCAAGGCTCTTAAGCGATCAACAAGGGTAATGACTTTCTCCTTGGACAAGTGAAGTTTTCAATTTACATAATTGTGTGGAACCCTCACCAAAGGGTGAAGAAAAGAGTGATTTCTAGTGGGTAGATCGTTATGATCCCCGACAGAACATGCATTTTGAATTTGGAATCGAAGTACATAATAGATATGATGTGTGAAGCCCATCTTGATAGGTTGGTCTGGATTGGTGATGAATTATTTTGCGTTTCAGAGAAGACTCTGTTGATAAATGTGTGTAATCCGGGGTCATGGGGTGTGCATGATGCTGTAGTGAAGAACTGGAATTGGTTTCTAGGAAAAACACCAAAAACTCGGGATTCTGTCCCCTACCGCATGGCAGTAGTACAACCGCCAACGATAGCTCCCAGTGAGCAATGTTTGAAGCTAAGAGACAGAAGAGCCCACCTATTATGGCCATGAGAGCCATTGTTGTGTTGATTGTAAGCTCAGGTCCTGAGGACAATGTGGGCGGCAATTGAAGCTGAGAGCCAGAAGAGACCAGCTATTGTGTCCATGAAAGATATTGAATGAGGCTTGCGAGATCAGGTCCTGGGGATAATGTGGGCGGCAATTGAAGCTGTTGAGAATGAAGTGCCCAGCTAAAAGGCCATAGCGCCGATCGGGAAAGGGGAGGTTGACCCGCGCCCTGTCATGGGGCTTGATTACTTTGGCTTTCGTCAATGACATGGTGATTTAAGTAATGAAAAAAGTTGAACTGTACCCGCATTATGTCATTCCTGGATAGATTGCCTAAGGTAACTTGCTTTCGTCGTTGACATAATGAGAGTCTTAGCCATGAGCAAGAAATACTAAAATGCTCAAATTCGGAACATCATGTCTGGGACTGTGGATGCTGGCGATATCAAGGGAAATTCGGTACACCGTTAATGTGCCCTAAGTGAACGGGGCGTGTGGCTTTGAGTACCAACGTCTGCGACGAATGGTGTTTACATGCACATTTGATTGCTAGAAAAGATATATATGTTGTTGTTTGCAGGGAAGGAGAACCGCCGCCCCGAGAGAGTGGTGTGGTCGTTATAAATTGGTCAGCTAATGCTGACTGTTGCTTTGTTTTCCACGTTTTGGTGGGTCGTGCTTATGCAGGTGCTGGAGTGCCAAGTGGAAAGTAGCGGGTTGAAGTCCCTTATGCTGCAATCGGCTGCCCCTCAAAGGTCCAAAGACGAACATTTAATATTTTCATGTGTGGTCGGTCTGTGTGCCGATGTATGGAAGACACATTTTGTAACGAAAACAGTTGTAAGGCCTTAAGGTCAGAACATGTTGTGTATTTTATATGTCATTCCTATGTTTATAGTGAACATTCCTGGTATGAGGGTTCTACAACAAAATAACTACTTCCGCTAGAATGCACTTTGAGTTAGGATGATGAAAATTTATGGTTTCAATGAGTAACTCCGCTGACTGTCCGTGGAATATGAAGTGGGGCCCCGGTCGGACCTTTTGTTATATTCTATGTGACGGATGGAGGTGTTACACCTCCACTCACCACTCTTCTCAAAGATGACAAATGACACCGCTGCGTTTACTCGTAGAAGAATCCTTCAAAGGAGAAAAACACCGGGAAGGGGACAACGAATGTCGGGTTGCACTTGCTCGAAGTTGGGAGCAATAAGCCCCCGAAGATCAATTTCCAAACCATCCCAGATGACCTCCCGCAAACCCCTGATAAGTAATCTTTTGCACACTCTTTTCTAATCCCTTCTCTTACTTGTAACTCTCACAGCTCACGCATTTGGGACCACGGGTAAAGGCACTTCATCGTCCAAGTCCCCTGCCCGCCCGATTCTTCTAGATCTCTTCTCGGGATCATTTCCCCCGGCAGAAGAGGTTCTCAACCTCCCGCCACAAGCCAATAATCCGACCGCCAAACAGACACTTCATCGCCAAGGGCTTGGGAAGGCGCACATCACCTTCGACGCACCCTTAGAGGGGTGGCCCAGTACCTCTCGCCGGCACCCGGGCAGGAGTGATGATACCATGCCAGGTAAATAACTGCATTTGCCTTGCTCTCACTAAAATGAGAGCATGCACGGCTAAACATATCCACTACAGACTACCATGAGATCTCATTGACTGATGTTGACATCGATGAGGAGGCGTTCTCACTGTCTCCCTCTCCTGACTCAATTACTGCTTTATTGGGCGACCCAAAGGACGTTGTGGTATTGAAGAGGCGAATGACCGAGTTGTTTCCGAAACACACCCTTATGTTAAGCGAGATCTACAATCGGGTTCAGAAGAACCAAGAATCAGTTGAGAAATGACTTCTCTACATAGAAAACAACTATACACGGCTGATGGCTGAGTTGGGGGAGAAGCTGGCAGCAACACGGACTTCCCTGGGATCCATATTGTGTGAGCGAAAGATCCACAACGCTTAGCACAACAAGAGCTTCAATCCATTCACATGCATCATTATTATTGCATGTTGCCTAGGGCGGGGAGGAGAGGTTGGGGAAGGTGGTAATGGCCCCAGATGGTCCTACCGACAGTCGCCTTCCCGCCCCTTCTTTTTCCAATTGTACTTGTAATATTAAACTGTGTTGGCTCAGACATATGGCGAATGCGCATGTATATTTGATATTTTATTACGATCTCACATCCTTTTTTTCTTTTCCAATGCTGATCTATTTTTTAAGCCAAGAACATAGTATTAGCTCAAACTCGGCGGCAAGTAGGGGGAGTGCGGGATCGAACCACGGACCAAGGCGGGATGCGACGAGTTGGCTATCCGCACGCCCACTGTCCTGGACCCTTCCAGCCCAAAATTTTCTATAAATATTCTCCTACACCCACCACATTAACAACCGCCTCGAAAGCTTCTAACCTTCCTTTCTCCAACTTTTATCTTCTTGCACTCGCGCTTTTATGTTCTCCTTCCGCAACTCGCGCAATGACGGGTGATACCGATGGTCAAAGCAAGTGTGTCGCAGCCGTTGCTGACTACCCCTTCATGAACTGCAATTTGATAGAGTAGTTTCACTCATTAGTCGGGCTCTATGTCTCGCTTGGGTTCACCGCACGTCTCCCGGGGAAGGAGGAATCACTAAACCACTTCTCGTCGAGCGAGCTCGCGATATCTGCTGAACACTTCGAGGTAGGGCTTTTCCTCCCATAGTGGTCGGAGGTGCGCCAGGACGTGCGGTACTTTGGGGTTGTTTCCGTACAACTCAACCCCAACTCCATCGCCCTGCTGGTAGAATTTGCTTGTTACCTATGGGAGGAGAGGATAGAGTTCAGTCTCCTGGATTTCCACAAGATTTTCAACTTCATAGCCAAGAGAGATGGGATTGCTTCCTTATCCGGCAACAACCTCAAGGTCGTAGGTCTTGCCAACAAGAACCACCACTGAATCCACAAATTCATCTTCGTATTATTTGATTTTTACATCCTCCCTCTCTCTGTTGTTCAACAATAAGAATCGACCTACCGCCCTCCCATCCTTGGAGGTCACGAGGCCAAACTCCACCAATTCCTCTTCCAGAAGGACTTTGATGTCCCTTACTTGAGGAGGAATGTCGAGTCACTCCTTCCCGTGCTCGACGGCGAAGGTACTCTTCTCCCTTCTCTTTTAAATTTGGTTACTTGAGAATTCTTTTACTAAATGCTACATGAACAGGGGGGAGAGACCTACCACTTCACCCGCCTCACACGAGTGGAAAATCTCTCACCTCCGAAAAGGCACACACGGAGGCTACTATTGCAGCCTGCAGGAGCGAACCAGGATCCTTGCCGAAGTCAAGTGGTCAAAAACAAAGCCTGACGTGCCACCTTCCTTGTCACTCCCCAAAAAGCTCAAGGCCACAACCCTTGCTAAGGGCAAGGAGGTTAGTGCGGATCCTCCCGTGAAAACTCTAGTTGTGGGAAAGACCTCTGGTAAGATTACCAGCGAGACCATCGGGACCTCGACGACGCTAGAAGAGAAAATGGTGTCGGGAGGCCACATGAATTTCAGTCTGGGCAAGAGGTTGTTGGATGACGCTGGCAAGCCCCTACTACTCTGGGATAGAAAAGCCAACAGGGCCTCCATCTCGACTATCCTCCCCTCATGGCAGGAGGGAGAGACCATATCCAGACAAGCATACGCCTTCTTCTTTGGGCTCTATAGGTGGACATCGCCCTCTATTACAACGACGCAACAACGCATGCATTAAAGTATGCGAACGCACGAGCCCGGCTCCGCACCATCGAGCTTGCTCACAAGACAACACACCATGACATTCGCCTATCGCGGAACCTGGCTGATGTCAGTGACTCACGAAATTTGATGTCCGGGGAAGTCGCGACGTTGAAGCAGCAGCTGGAAACTGCTGAGATACTTCTCATCGGGCACGAGGGTGGAGTCATAAGTCCTCGCCTACCCTGCGCATTCTCCACTTTACATTCTTGCTTTAACCCTTTTTTTCAAACTTCTTGCAGTATGCCACGACTGCTGCTCAATTGCACGCACGTATCACCCATCTCAAGGAGGAGAACCGGGGGTTGAATGCCCAGAACATGTAGCTGGTTGACTCGCTCGTACCCCCCCCCTCCTTGAAGAGAGGAAAAAACTCCAGCTGCATTCTCATCATCAGATCAAGTTGATGATGCAGGAGAATGGCATTAGGGAGACGGAGCACATGCTTCAAGTGATGCAGAGCTCTGACCTTCTAAGAGATGAAGGTGTGAGAGTCACAGTCGAGGACTTGATCCTGGAGCTATTCCTTCCATTCGATGAGTCACGGGACAACGCCGACGCCACCTCCCACGAGAGCGGGCAGTCGGCATCTCCGTCCTAAAACTCTCGCACTTTATAATTTTCCTTTTGTTCATGCATTTTTATCTTCTTTTGGCCCAGAATCTTGCGTCTTTCAATCTTAAGTAGGGCTGAAGTACTCTTTCCCCTCATTCTTCTCATTTGAGTGAGAGTTAGGGTTTAGGAGAGAGGGTTTGGAGGAGAAAGAAGAAGGGCTTTCTCCGCCATTAGCGAAGCTCCGAGGCTCCATTCGTCGATCCGGGGCCAGATCCGTGGAGAGGACTTGAAGGCGCACACTTTCTTCCGTGCAAATCTAGATCTCCATGACAAGGAAGAGGAGTCGTAAGGTAACGATATTTCTCCTCTCAATTTTTAGGATGCATACATGGCATCCGTTTAATTTTTGCTTTATTTCAAGCATTTAGTCACCGGATCTCTCAAATGAGAGGGGTACAGGTTGCCATGGTTCAAGAGGAGCCTTCGGGATTGAGTCCGTCCACGACATGATGTTGCATTAGGAATCCGCTCTGTTAGTGGATGAGGCATTATGGGTGAAGCCGTGATCGCGACCGATGGTCCGATGTGGTGATGTTGTATGACGAGCTCTAAGGATTTTCCTAGAAATCCGTTTGCGGAAAGATTCCATTTATGATGTTTGGCCCCACTTATCTCGTGCGAGAACGAATGGTGGATTAGGGTGGGAAAGGTTATGTTTGCTGATGTGTGCGAAGGCTTAGCTTTGTCTTTGTGGTCGGCTGACTATCCCATGACGTGCAAGTCATGTGTGGAGAGTGTCTCGACAAGACAAGTCCCCTTCTGTGAAACTAACGAGAACACCAAGCTTTGGACAAGCTCGGGCAATGACGCCCACAAGCAGGCAGGGTCAAGCAAGGCTTCTTAGCATCGGTTTGTGTTGGTGACGGAACTGACATGAGAGTCAGAACTTGTAGGCAAGCCCGAGTTTTGAGACCCACGAGCGGGTGAGGCCTAGGCAAGAGTTCCGTGTTGCGGCTTGAGCGCCGATGGGGAAAATTTGAAGTACCCATATGATTGTGGCCCGAACGTCGATAGGGGAAATTGGAAGTACCCGTATGATGTGATGTGATGATGCATGATGATTTGTTAGATTCATGCGCTATAGGGTGTCTTCGCTGAAACCCAAGTTTGCATACAAGCTACATTGTAGGCCCATTTTTATTAAATGCTCAACCTAGAAACTCTAAGTCAGGCTTGGACAGAAATCATCAACCTCTGAACCGAATTCGTCGACCAGAGATCCAAGTTCGTTGAGCTGAGAAATACTGTTCGTCGACCTGAGAAACCTATTCGTCGACCTGAGCTCAGCGAACTGCATTATAGAGATAACTTGCCTAATATGCTCTCCAATTTCGTCGAGCTGATAATCTATTTTCATCGAGATAAGTTCAACGAAATAAATCTAGAAAGAATGTGTTGAAGGCTGAACTCCAGACTTCGTCGAACTGAGCTCGAATATCATCGAGCTCAACTCAGAGAATTAACTCTGAGTTCGTCGAGTAGAGCACGACTATCGTCGAGCTGAGTTCAACGAACGTCGAACTTAAATACTGAACTTTGATTTCTTCTAAGTCTTGAGTCTCCTGAAGTCTTCTGCTAGGCTTGTCCATCAAGGTTGAACTTAATGACTTAGCCTAAACTCTAGGGCTCAAAACACATGACCCTGACTATACATTGTGGGTCAGACATCCTAATTAGTGATCCTAGCCCAAATCCAACTAGGGATCCAACACTTCTGATCAATGCAACCTGAGTAGAGTACTCAATCTAGAGAAGTCATCAACAATAACTAGAGTGTATGACTTTCCTCCCAAACTTTGTACATCTATAGGGCCAAAAATTTCCATATGTAGCAAGTACAAAATCCTGGGTGAATCACTTTTATTAATGGATTTGAAATTATTTTTAATTTGCTTGCTTAATTGATGAGCTATGCAGAATCCTTCCTTCTTGTAAGAACCAGAAGGCAGTCCTCTAACAAGGTTGTCCCTAGATAATTTAGCAATATTCCTAAGGTTTACATGATCTAATTTCTTATGCCATAAATCATTAGAGTTGCTGATTTGGTTAAATAAACAAATTCCTGAATTAGCAGATTTGAAATTAACTACATATATGTTTCCTTGTCTAATTTAAGTTAAAAAAGTTTTGTTTTTATCAGAAATAATAATACAAGAAGACTGATTGAATGATACCTGATAACCTTCATCACATAATTGGCTTATGGATATTAGGTTATGCTTGAGACCACTTACATAAGCTACCTTCCTGAAGGTATCAACTTCAACTTTGACATTTCCATATCTTTCTGTCTGTCCACAGTTGGAGTCTCCAAATATCACTTTTGGTCCAAGCTTTGCTTTGAAATCAGTCAGGTTGTCTTTATATCCTGTCATGTGTTTTGAACAGCCACTATCCAGATATCACTAGTCCTCTATGGTAGGATAGTTCTTTACCTGTAGAAAGAAAGATTAGTTATTCTTAACCCAGGTAACCTTGGGTCCTTGATTTCTTTTAAATTTATAACTAGAAATATATAAAAATTCAGGTTGGTCCTTATAACCTAGTGGATGATATCTCATAGGAGGAATAATCCACTGAGTAAAAGGATTAATAAAGATTTTAGTTTGATTAAAGTTTTGAAAAGAATTAAAGTTTATGTTATAAGAAACTAGATTCAGCGAATTGTAATATGTTCGTAGATCTACGTTCGGCGAATAAGGATGAGTTCGTCGAACTCCGTTCACAGAATGAAAGTATTCATTCTTTGAACCCCACATTCGTTGATCGCGGTTCGACGAACCATATTGAGTTCGTCGAGCACAGTTAGAAGAATAGTTATTCTGAAGGTCTGCGTTCATAGTTCGTCAATCTGAGTTCGACGAACCATATTCATTTTGTTGAGCTTGGTTCGACGAAATATGTTGAACATAATTTTTATTAAAAATTTTTGCTTTCTTTTGTTTAGTCTTATATAAAACTTCTGTTTCTTTATTAGTGTCTTCTACCTTTTCTTTTCCCTTTTTAGAAACAAATTTTATAGGAATAGATAAAGCATTTTTCTGTAGTAGAGGAGATTGACTAGATGAAGCTCCCAAGCCCAGTTTGCCATTAAGCCTGACATTGACTGTACTTGTGATGTTCATCAACTTGATACTTATCCCATTAAAGGATTCTTCAAATTCCATAGCCTCAGATAATTTAGTTTTCAAAGATAGTATTTAATCATTAACATTTTTTAAATCTTCCTCAAGCTTGATGTTTTCAAAAAATAAGTTATTAAATTCAATTTTCTTCTCTCTGAGGTGTTTGATTTCCTTCTCAGGTTTAATCAAATCCTTACATAATGATTTGAAATCAATTTTAAACTGTTTAGAATTAAAATCAAAGGTTGAGATTACCTAATCTTCTTTTGAAATGGATTCATCTTTTGAGTTGTTAGCTTCTGAATTAGCTGATTCAGAGTTGCTGCAAGATGCATTGATTACCATCAGGCAGATCTCTCTGGCTTTGGCCTCTTCTTCATCCTCATTGGAGCTGGATGAAGATTCTGACTCAGATTCACTCCAAATCTCAGCAACAAATCCTCTTTCCTTCTTCTTGTATTTGCTGGAAGAGGATTTGTGTGAATGCTTCCTAGAGTCCTTCTCTTTCAACTTGTCTTTCTTTTGTTTTCAGGACATTCTAGAAAGATATGTCCTGGTTTTCTGCACCCATAACAAACAATTTCTTTAGTAGGGGTTTTGTCATACCTTGGCTTATCATCATTTCTGGATGATCTCCTCATGAAGTCCTTCCTAGTCATCTTGTAGAATCTCTTAGCCAAGAGACTCAACATATCTTTATTGTCTAGAATGGCTTCTACTTCTTCACTTACTTTAGGAGCAATGCTTTGCTCTTTCCTTGCTGATGATGAAGTCCTTTGTTCAGTTTCTCTGGTCTTGATAAGCTGCTCATAAGACTTGAGCTTGCCCAACAAGGTTTCAGTAGAGATGTCATTTAGGCTTCTAGCTTCTTTGATTAGCCAGATCCTAGAGTCTCATATACTAGGTAAGCACATAAGGATCTTGTCATTTATCTATGTTAATGAGATGTCCTTGTCTAGAGTTTTCAGCTCATTTATTATGAGATTGAGTCTGTTATACATGTCTACAACTGATTCTGACTCTTCCTTCCTGAAATTCTCATACTGAGAGATTAAGTGTGATCTCCTATCTTTCCTTTCATCAGCAGATCCTGCTACCATAACATTTAGGGAGTCCCAGATGGCCTTTGCTGAAGTACATTCAACAACCTTCTGGAATATGTCATCAGACATGGTTTGGGCTAGAATATTCATAGCTTTAGCATCAACAATCTTGGCCTTCTTCTGTGCTTCAGTCCACTCAGGTAATGGCACTGCACTGGTACTTGTAGTTGCCACTGGTAGTGGGGGACCTGTCAAAATGGAATTATATATATCTTCATCAATGGAATTCATATAAAGCCTAATCCTTACATTCCAAAGTGCAAACTTATTAAGATTGCACACTGGAGGTCTGGTTCTTGAATACTCCTTATTTTGTGCCATGATATGAAAGATAAACTAGAGTAGATATGATCTATCAAAGATCTTTTGGTTTAGGTGTCAGCCTGTGAAACAAAAGAACCAGCATTCTGATACCAATTGAAAGTGAGTGATAGATCTAACTAACTCGAGGGGGGGGGGGGGCGGTGAATAAAGTATTTTAAAATTTTACTTTGTTTTTACAGCGGATTAAAATAGGTGATACATATATATTTAAAGAGAAATATCACAGCACAAAAAATAAACAAGTAAAGGCACAACCAAACGACATAAGGAATTTATAGAGATTCCCCAATAAACCTGGGTACATCCACTCTTCTACCACCCTGGTAGGAATGCACTACAGGTTTTTGCTCTATTGCCCTGCTACCACAGGTTTTTGATAAGGTGCCCTGTCACCACAGGTTTTTGATCAGGTGCTCTGTCACTAGATGATCAATTTTTCTATGGGAGATCTAGCAATCCTTTGAGCTTTTTATTAGGTGCCCCAAAACCAAACCCAAGTCTTTTGATCAGGTGACTTATGAACCAAAAGGTTTAACTTTTGAAGGGAATTATAACCCTGTACATAGTGAAAGAAAAATAAGAATGATGTTGTCTTCTCTGTCTCAAATCTCTAAGAAGACTAGTGGATTTTTTGATGTTGTCAAAGCTCCCCTTGAGTTATATAGATCTAATCAGGAGTGGTAGCTTTGCTTCAGGGTGTAGGACTTTTTGAAAACTTATTCCTCTCGTAAATATTTTTGAGAGATGTGAACTTTTGTCTCAGATTGAAGATGTGTTGTTGGAAGAAAAGCTTGAAGCAGAAGATGAAGAACAAGATATGTCTGTCTCTGTCTCTTGTTCTTTGATTACTGAGTTTCTCTTTCTTTCGTTTCTAATTTCTGGCAATCTTCTGAAAAATTACTTTATATATTAATTGCAGATTCAAAAGCATTTAAAATTTTAAATTATTTCCTTGAAATCCTCTGCAAAATTTCTGGGAGTTAGAACGACTAATTTTGTCTTGAATGTATTTTCCTAACTGTCCCATTAAATATGATAGAGTAATAACTCTGTGAAATCCATAATTAATGCTGTCAGGTAATAGCTATATTCTTGAGAATATTGAGCATTAAGTATCAGAGTATTACTGTCTTAATATAATATAATTTGAAATCAGATTGCTATAGTCGAACTGAGAAACTATAGATAAGATTAGTTGAACAAAACCTGGAAGGAGTTAGTTGAACTCAACAAGGATTTCGTGGACCTGAGCTCCAAGTTCATCGAACTGAGATAGTCCTTCGTCGAGCTGAACTTCTGATATAAGATCACAGTTTGTCGATCTCAGCTAGACTTTCGTCGAGCACAACTTATGACATGAGATCACAGGTCATTGATCTTAGCTAGACTTTCGTCGAGATCAACTCAGAGAAGGAACTCTGAGTTCGTCGATCTGAGATCGACGATCATCTAGCTAAGTTCAGCTATCGTCGAATGCCTTTTCTGCATTCTTTTTAACTATTTTTCCTCTGAAGTCTTCTGTCTCTAAAGTCTTCTGAAGGTGGGTTCCAACAATCTAACTTCATGTGACTGACCTTGACCCTGGGAATAACTTATGACCATAGAGTATACATATTGGGTCATCTAATCAATCCTAATAGTGAACCTAGCCCAAATCACAAGTAGGGTTCCAACACTTTCTCCTAAGGCACGAACAAATAAAGGTTCTTCGTCATCTCCACCCGGACGGACCCTTGTCCTTCTAGGACAGATGGACAAAGGTTTATCTGCACCTTCACTTGGACGAACCCTGGTTCTCCTGAGGTGCGAGCGAACAAAAGTTCCTCGCCACATCCACCCAGACGGAACCTGGTCCTCCCAGGCGAGATGGACAATGGTTTATTTGCACCTTCACATGGACGAACCCTGATTCTCCTAAGGCGCGAACGAACAAAGGTTCTTCGCTACCTCTACCCGGACGCACCCTGGTCCTCCCAGGAAAGATGGAAAAAGGATCATCTGCACCTTTAATTAGATAAACCCTGGTTCTCTTGAGGTGCGAACGTACAAAGGTTCTTCACCACCCCCACTCGGATGGACCCCGGTCCTCCCAGGTGAGAGGGACAAAGGTTCATCTGCACCTTCACTCGGACGAAACCCGGTACTGCTGAGGCGCTAACAAGCAAAGTTTCTTCCCCACCACCTTAGGGAAAAAACCTGGTTCGCCCGGAGCACGAGCAGTAAAAGCTCATTGCCTAGAAATCTCAAGCATCTAGGGCCCTCTCGACAATACAAGTAAGCGAAAAACGCTCAAGCAAAGCACAACTCTTCAAAAAGAAAGAATACACATGTTGTTGGAACACCCTATTACCAATTTGGGTCAGGATCACTATGTCTCTAGGAACCTTTGCTTGACCTCCTGTATAGCTTAATAGGTCAAATAGAATTGAGTCTAAGGGTTAGAAGTCTAGGTTTGGAAGCTGCCCTGAAGACCAAGATTTTGTTTTTGGAGACTAAGTCATATCGTCGAGCTCAGCACGACGATTCGTCGAACTCCGATCGACGATCGTCTAGCTCAATCTCGACGGATCATCGATCTCCATTCGACGATCGTCTAGCTCAACTTCGACAGATTGTCGAACTCCATTCGACGATCGCTGAGCTCAACTTCATCATATCGTCGAACTCCATTCGACGATCGGTGAGCTCAGGTCGACGATCTTGACTCTGCTTTGGATCTTTATCTCTGAGCTTAGCTCGACGATCTTTGAGCTCAGATCGACGATACTTTGCTGCTGTATATTTCCAGATCGCTGAGCTCAGCTCGACGATAGCAGAGCTCAGTTCGACGATTTCAGATAACTTCCAGGATGTTTTCTAAATTCAAATTCAAATTAGTTTGGAGTTATTCTGCAATTAATTCAGAGATTTCCTAGCCGTTCTCATTCATTTCTAGACCAAGTTTCAAGGGATTTTTCAAGGAATGTTTCTGTGGACTTTCCTCCAGAAGAGATTATGCAATTAAGGATGCAATCAATGCAGGCTAACGGCTATTCTTCTTAGAGTTAATGTTTTGCTCAATACCAGAGAATAAAAGATAGAATATTTTTTGAATCTCACACAGAACACACACAATACAGAGAGAGAATACAGATTACAGAGACACATTCAAAAATTCTTCTGTCATAAAGAATTCTCAAGAGAACACACATCCAAGGAGATCAAGCTTTCTCAAATCTTCAGATCTCTTTAGTTTTCAAAGTGTTCAAGGCCAACATATTTTCAAGACTCCAAACATTCAACATTTCAGCTATTGCTGAAATCATCTATTGCTGGAGCACAATCTTTGAAGGCCTATCACCCTCAGCAAAGCTTTTTCTTCCTGAAGATCTCAAGGATTCAGGGGGAGCTTTGACATCAACAATCCACATAGTCTTCTCAGTTGTTTGAGAAAGAGAAGACTTCCATCACTCTCTCACCCCCTCTGTGTAAAGGGTTTCTCAAACTCCCTTCAAAAGTTTGAGCTTGGTTTTTGAGCACCTTGTCAAAAGCTCATTGGTGGCAAGACACCTGATCAAAAAATCTGCTTTGGTTTTTGAGCACCTTATCAAAAGCTCATTGGTGCCCAGGACACCTGATCAACTCATCCTGCAGTGGATTCCTACCTAGGGTGGTAGAAGAGTGGATGTACCCAAGTTTGGGGAACCACTATATTTCCTTGTGTCTTCTGGGTTTGCTTGCTTTCATTTTTGTTTCTGGCCTTGATTTTTCTGTGCTTAACTTTTGTTTAACTTAGTACTGTGATTAGATTTTTTATTGCTTCCCTATTCACACATATTACAATAATAGTTGTAAAAGTTTGTAAAAGGTTTTAAAGCACCATATACTCTATTCACCCCCCCTCTAGAGTATATCAGATCTAGTTGCACTTTCAATGGGTATCAGAGCCATGTTGGTTAAACATACCATACCTGATTGGTTGTACAGGCTAACACCTGAACCCAAAGATCCCAAACTAGATCTGCTTTTCTTTGGTATTTTATTATTAGATTTTGTTTTCACAAATCATGGCCCAAAACAAAGATTATGCTAGCACCAGTCCTCCAGTGTTCAATCTATCCAAGTTTGCACTTTGGAAAGCAAGGATTAGACTTTACATGAATTCTATTGACGAAGATATTTTTAATTCTGTTTTGACAGTTTGTCCAAGACCCCCAGAGAACACAAGTACAAATGCTGTTTCACCTCCATCAGGAACAGATGCTGACATCAAGAAATGGAAGGTAGCTGATGCCAAGGCTATGAACATCCTAGCTCAGACAATGTCTGATGACATATTTCAAAAGGTAGCTGAATGTAATTCAGCCAAGGAAATTTGGGACAAGCTCTCAGAAATAGTCTCAGGCTCAGCTGATGAGAGAAAGGATAGAAGATCCCACCTCATCTCTCAATATGAGAATTTCAAGAAGGGAGAGACTGAGTCAGTGGGAGACATGTACAATAGGCTAAGTCTAATTGTCAGTAAACTCAGGACATTAGACAAAGAGATCTCTCTAACTGAACTTAATGACAAGATCCAAATGTGCTTCCCCAACACTTGGGATTCAAGAATCTGGCCAATTAAGGATGCCAGAAGCCTGAATGAGATCACTACAGAAGCTCTATTGGGTAAGCTCAAATCTTATGAGCTACTCATCAAAAATAGAGAGGAAGAACAGAAGGCTGCTTCACCAGCCACAAGAAAAGAGAAGACCATTGCCTTTAAGGCAACAGAAGATCTGCCTGAGGACAAAGCCACAGGCAATGATGAACTACTCAGCTTGTTAGCCAAAAGATTTTACAAGATGGCCAGAAAGGACTTTAGAAGAAGATCATACAAGGAGCAGGATAAGCCAAGGTATGACAAGTCCATTAGTAATAATAAAGACATTATTTGCTTTGGTTGCAGGAAACTAGGGCACATAGTTCCTGACTGTCCAGAGAACAAGAACAAGGACAAAAGGGACAGGAAAGAAAGAAGAAAGGAGAAAGACTCCAAAAGGAATGGCAATGGCAAACCTTCTTCAAGCAAAAACAAGCATACAAGAAAAGGGTTTGTTGCTGAATCCTGGAGTGAGACTGAAGAGCAGTCAGAAGCCTCATCCAGTTCCAGTGATGATGAGGATGATGCAGAAGAAAAGGAGTTCTGCATGATGGCAATCAATGCCTCACAGCACAATTCAGAGGAAGAGGAGTCAGAGTCAGACTCAGAGACTCAACCTGAAGAAGATCAGGTAATTGGTTCTTTTGATTTTAGTTCAGAAGATTTTAAATCTGAATTTAAAGCACTGTGTTTAGACCTGCTAAAGTCTGAGAAAGAGATTATCTCTCTCAGAAATCAATTATCTGAACACAATACTTTAAAGTCAGAAAACCTCAAACTCTCTCAGGAGTTGGAGTGCTGTAGGGAACAGATAGCTTCACTGAAAAGTGAGCTCTCTGAGGCCAAGAAGCTTGAAGAATCCCTTAATGGGAGAAGCATCAAGCTGATGGACATCACAAGCACAGTGAACTCTAGATTCAACAGTACACTGGGCTTGGGTGCTTCATCCAGCCAACCTATAGTCCTAACAACTCCCATCAAATTCATTTCTGACAAGGGAAAGGGAGTTGTAGAGGTTGCTAGGAAAAATTCTGATCTGCCTCAGAAAACTAAGTCCCAGCAGAAATCGTCGAACGGAGATCGACGATCGCCGAATGAAGATCGACGATCGCCGAACGCAGCTCGACGATCTCAGGCAAAATCGTCGAACGCAGATCGACGATCTCAGCCAAAGTCGTCGAACGCAGGTCGACGATCTCAAATACCTGACCTCAGCCATAGTCGACCGTCGAACGGAGCTCGACGATCTGACCCAAGATTGTCGAACGCAGCTCCAAGATCGTCGAACAGAGGTCAGAGCTCTGGAAAATTTTTCAAAGGCAAATCAAAATTGAATCCTAAGGGTCCTTCATCCCAAATCTTTAACCCTTATACTGAATGGATTTTACCTCCAAGGAGATATCATCCTGAAGGATATAAGAGTCAACCTGGGATGTCTTTTATTTCAGAATTTAAAGGCTATCAACCTAGGCCCAAGGTAAACTGGGTCAAAAACAAATGAATTGTCTTATGTGCAGGTGAAGACCTATCCAACATATAACCAGCAATGGTATTTGGATAGTGGGTGCTCTAAGCACATGACAGGGACAAGGACAACCTCACATCCTTCAGAGCCAAGCTTGGACCCAAAGTTATCTTTGGTGATTCAAACTTTGGACAGACTAAAGGATATGGTGCAGTCCAGATTGGTTCAGTAACTTTCAAGAAGGTAGCTTATGTGGAAGGACTGAAGCACAACCTAATTAGCATCAGTCAGCTATGTGATGAAGGCTACCAGGTGACCTTCAGCAAAGCCTTATGTAAAATCAAGTCAGAGGACAACACAACTGTGTTGACAGGTAAAAGGAAAGGTAACATCTATCTAGTAGATTTTCTTTCAACTGTTGTAGATATCTGCTTGTTTAATTCTGTCTATAGACCCAATATTTTATGGCATAAGAGATTAGGACACCTAAACCTTAGAACTATTGCTAGTCTATCCAAGGACAACCTTGTTAGAGGACTACCTTCTGGCCCCTACAAGAAGGAAGGACTCTGCAGGGCTTGTCAATTAGGCAAGCAAACTAAAAATAGCTTTAAATCACTTAATAAGAGTGATTCACCTAGGATATTGTATCT
Source organism: Platanthera guangdongensis (assembly GCA_039583875.1). Taxonomy (NCBI): domain Eukaryota; kingdom Viridiplantae; phylum Streptophyta; class Magnoliopsida; order Asparagales; family Orchidaceae; genus Platanthera; species Platanthera guangdongensis. The sequence continues at coordinate 149,869,627 of CM077167.1, forward strand.
GTTACACATGGATCTTTTTGGACCCATCACAGTACAAAGCCTAGGAGGGAAATCCTACACTTTAGTAGTTGTAGATGACTTCTCTAGATTCACTTGGGTGTTCTTTCTAAGGAAGAAGTCTGATAACTTTAAGTGTCTGACAGAGTTTCTCAAATGTATACAGATTGAGTTCAATACTCACATTGCCCTGATCAGAAGTGATCATGGGACAGAGTTTGATTCTCTTCTTATGCAAGAGTTCTGTCAGAGTGAAGGGATCAGGCATACTTTCTCAGCTCCTAGAACTCCTCAACAAAATGGGGTAGCTGAAAGGAAAAATAGAACCCTTATTGAATCTGCAACTACATTGTTATCAGATGCTCATCTACCTCTATCCTTTTGGGCAGAGGCAGTGAACACCTCCAACTATGTGCTGAACAGAAGTCTGATACATAAACTAAAGGGAAAGACTCCCTATGAATTACTCAAAGGGAAGAAACCTAAAGTAGACTATTTTAGAGTCTTTGGTTGTATTTGCTACATTCACAATAATGACAAGAAATATTTAGCAAAATTTCAAGCCAAAGCTGATGAAGGAGTGTTTCTGGGATACTCCATGATCAGCAAGGCCTATAGGGTCTATAATAAATCATCTTTGAAAATTGAGGAATCTGTTCACATTTCTTTTGATGAATCTAACATGTCTTTCAAGGAGAAGAAGTCTTCTACCATAGAACCTTTACAGGAACATTCTCTAGTTGAAGACTTGAACAAGTTATAGGTTACTCAAGAGGATGAAAGTAGTGAAGATGAAGGGAATGCTCAACACATTGAAGAACAACTTGAAGAGCCAGTTGTTGTACCACAAGAGGAAACAACAACACAGGTTGGTGAACAATCAACACCCCATGTTGATTTAGTAACATCAAGAGACCATCCAATTTCCCAAATAATTGGAGAAATCTCAGCTGGTGTGCAAACCAGAAATCAGGTGAACCAAAAACTGTTGCACACCTGCTTCCTATCTCAAATTGAACCTCAGTCCATTTAAGATGCAGAGCAAGATCTACACTGGATCATTGCAATGCTAGAGGAGTTACATCAATTTGAGAGGAACAAAGTATGAGAACTAGTGCCAAAGCCCAAGGATCACTCAATTGTTGGAACAAAATGGGTATTTAGAAACAAACTGGATGATCAAGTAGTAATTATAAGGAACAAGGCAAGACTAGTTGCTCAGGGATACTCTCAAGAAGAAGGAATCGACTACGACCAGACCTTTGCACCTGTTGCAAGATTGGAAGCCATCAAAATATTTCTAGCTTATACAGCTCACAAAGGCTTCAAAGTATATCAGATGAATGTCAAAAGTGCTTTCTTGAATGGAGACATTAAAGAGGAAGTTTATGTCAGACAACCTCCAGGTTTTATCTCTCCAACTCTTCCTGATTATGTTTTTAGACTGAACAAAGCATTATATGGTCTCAAGCAAGCTCCTAGAGCATGGTATGAGACCCTAGCATGCTTTCTCTTGGAAAATGGTTTTATAAGAGGTAGAGTAGACCAAACTCTTTTCATTAGAACCCAAAGTCCCATACCCTACTACTACAAATTTATGTAGACGATATTATTTTTGGTTCTACTGACTCTAAATTGTGCAGAAGGTTTTCTAACCTGGTGCATTCTAAATTTGAGATGAGTAGCATGGGTGAGCTATCCTTCTTCCTAGGATTGCAAGTCAAGCAACATGCTAAAGGCATCTTTATTTCTCAAACCAAATATGCAAATGAATTGGTTAAGAAATTTGGAATGTCTGAGGCATCTTGTATGAAAACACCCATGCCTACCAATGCTGTATTGGATGCTGATGAACATGGGAAACCTGTTGATCAGACAACATATAGAGCAATGATTGGCTCTTTACTGTATCTTACAGCTAGTAGACCAGATATAATGTTTGCTACATGTATATGTGCTAGGTTCCAAGTAAGCCCTAGAGAGTCACACCTAACATAAGTAATGAGGATTCTCAGGTATGTTAAAAGTTGTCCAAATCTAGGTCTCTGGTATCCAAAAGATTCAGCATTTGATTTAACTGGATTCTCAGATGCTGATTATGCTGGATGCAGAATTGACAGGAAAAGCACCAGTGGAACTTGTCAGTTCCTTGGTGACAGACTTGTCTCTTGGTTTTGTAAGAAACAAACATCTGTGTCAACTTCAACTGCTGAAGCTGAATATATGGCTGCAGGCAGTTATTGTTCACAAATCTTGTGGATCCAAAACCAACTCCTAGACTATGGCTACAACTTAGAGAAGTCTAAAATCTTTTGTAACAATACTAGTGCTATTTCTATAGCTCAAAATCCAGTCCTCCATAGTAGGACAAAACACATAGAGATTAGGCATCATTTCTTAAGGGATAATGTTGAAAAGAATAAAATTGAATTACAATATATCCCAACTAATGTACAAAGGGGAGATATTTTCACCCAGCCATTGGATGAAAAGAAACACACCTTCTTCCTAAATCAGTTAGGAATGTTAGATGGAGGAAGTCTTTAATAATATCCAAGATTTTGAAAGCTTAAAAATTGACCAAGACTAGGCAAAAATTCTGATTTTTCTTAGTGTCTAGAATTTTTCTGATCTCTGAACTGCGCTCGACGATTTGCCCCAAGATCGTCGAACGGAGATCGAAGATTTCCTAAATCGTCGAACTGAGTTCAGCGTCTATCAGATAGTATGAACTATCTCTTCCGGTCAACGATCGTCGAACGGCGCTCGACGATTATGTTCTCTGAACGATCGTCGAACGGAGCTCGACGCTCTCCAATATCGTCGAACGGAGATCGACGATATTGAAGACTCTTCAGATTCCTTTAGTAGCCTCGATCGTCGAACTGAGTTCAACGATCTTTCCAATTCTGCGTCGAACCCTAATATAAAACTCATTTTTCGCCGTCGTTCTCTTTTGCGCTTTTGATTTCTCTGCAAGGATTTTCTTTCCCTCCAAACAGTTCTACGCTTGGTCGTTTTGTTTGTTGAGTTTTTGCAGGTACAAATGGCTGTGTCAGTTGTTGTTCTTGCTGCAATGAAGTTTGATGCCGGTTTTGACATTGATATAGAATCCTTCAGCACGACTGACCAGATTTTTCAAGATATACTGGGTTTGTTCAAGGATCAGAATCTGACTGCCATAATGACCACCAGGATCAAGCTGGCTTCTAATGAGATCAAGGAGTGGGTTTATACTGCCCATAATCAAGATAACAGCACCATAGTTGGGTCAATAGCTGGAACTCAGGTACCCTTGACCCCAACCATTCTCTCAGAAGTTTTTGAATTGAGAAATGGAGAAGATTCTGCTGAGTTATCTGGAGAAGAATATTCTGAACTGCTTGCCAGGATGGGTCATCCAGAGGGAAACCCTAGCAAGCTCTTCAAAAGGAACCTGTCTGTTGACTACAGGTTCATGGCAGATGTGGTGGGGAAACTGCTACTGGCAAAGCACTCTGCCCATGATACAATATCAAGATATCAGCTCTGCCTCATGGGAGCTCTTGTGGACAAAAAGAATCTGAATTGGGGAGAGGTTTTCTTTGACCTCATCAAAAAGAAAATAAACAAAAGTTTTGTTAATTTTGGGAGAGTTATTGGAGTATTTCTGTAGCACAGGTGCCCTGCCTTGCTGGTCTCCTCTGGAGTTCACATAAATGCCTCCAAGAGACTGTCTTGTGCCCTCTTTGGAAAGTGGGACAGGAAAATCAGCAAGCCTAGCAGGCCCTCCTCCAGTGCCCCTTCAGGCACAAGGACTCCAAGAGTCACTCCTCCACAGGTCTCTGCCCCTGCAGATGACCTGGCTGCTGCTGTTACTGCCTCTCCTCCTCCTCTAATTCCAACCACCATTCCAGCTCCATCCACCATCATCATATCCAGCCCATCTCCAACATCAACACCATCCCCAGAACCTATTCTACCACCACCAGAAGATCAATTCCATCCACTCTTCTCCTACCCTCCACCAGATGTCACCTCTTCACCCTCCATTCCATCCTTCACCCTACTGGATGATTCCTTTATGGATGAATCCCCATCATCTCCTCCTGAGTTACCCTCCTCCTCCACTTCATTCCAAGACCTCCTACACCAAATCATTGATCAACCAACTTTCACCCCATCCATATCCATTCCCCTAACCTCCATATCCACCCTACCAACACCTCAGCCATCCCTTCCACCCTTCTCCAGCTCTCCCCTTCCAGAACCTTCAGCTGTTTCCATACCTTCTACCTCTGCTCCAGCTTTTGAGCAAGTAGACCTCTCAGCCCTTGCTGACAGGCTGTATGAGCTGCATGCCCCCAGGCTCTCTCTCTTATTGGAGACCTCCTTGGCTCCTCTACACCTGTCAGTGGCAGCCCTTTCTGCCAGGCTCTCTTCCCTCCTCCCTCAGGCATCACCTACAACAGTGTGCCTTAATACAGACATGTCTGCATCTAGGCAGGGGGAGATGGCATATGAAGAGAATCTTCATGCTGCTGCTGCTGCTGTTTCTGCAAGCTCTCTGTCTGCTGCTGTTGATAGTTCTGCTTCTTCTGCTGCTCCCCCTATTGTTGTTGCTGTGCCTCCAGAAAGTCAGATTTCAACTGCAGTTCTTGCAATAGACCTCAGGTCTTTGCTATTAGCTTTTGATTCTGCTTTCTTTAGCTGTTTGCCAGAGGTCCATGCTGTCCAGCCTCCAGAAGATTTATCCAAGGCACTTGTGCCTTTTTCTTGCTGTGACCCTAGCATGATCTCCTCCTTTATAAATTCAGTCATTGCTGCTACTGCTTCTTCTGAAGATGCTGCTGCTGCTTCTTCTGAAGAAAGGATTGTTGATACTGTTGCTTCTGAGAATATTGATACTGCTGCTGAAGTTTTTGCCACTTTTGATGAACCATCTTCCAAGGACATTCTTATGATAGAGGCCACTAAATTTGAGCCTTCTGCAGTCTTTGATGTTGTTCCTGCTGTTTCTGCTATTGTCAGTGAAGTTGTTGCTGCTATCACCTCTCCAGAGCCTGTTGCTGTTGTTAGTGAATCTTCTGTTTCTGCTGTTGCTAGTGAAGTTGTTGCTGTTGTCACCTGTCCAGAGCCTACTGCTGCTGTTGTTATTTCTGCTTCACCTTCTCCATCTGCTGCTGTCCCTGCTGTTACCATCCCAACACCTGCTGCTGCTGCTGTTTCAACTTCTGCCTCATCTGCTTCTGTTCAGCTCAAAAAGGACTTGATGAAGAAAATAGATGCTCTCTATGAGGACCAGAGTTCTGAATCTGATGAATTTAAAACAGACTCTGATGACTCTTCTGCTACCATTGCCAGGAAAAGGAAGGCAAGGAGCAAGGCTATGAAAAGGGTACCTCCTGCTAAAGTCAAAGATAACAATGACATTCCATACTATATCCTTCATAACTGTCCTATTTCTGAGCATTGGATGCAATATTCTAAAAATCAGCTGAAAGCTATGAAGAAAAAGAGAAAATATGAGAAGGGTTCATCCCAATTCCAGCACTCTCATCCTCCTCCACCACCTCCTCCTGATGCAGGTGCAGGTGGAAGCTCTGCAAGTCAACCCCCAGCCAGAAGTCAGGCTCCCTATCAACCTCATGCCAGATCTTACCACAGGGAAAGCCAATCCAGGGGTTCACATTCTAGGAGAGGAGGATATAGAGGAACTCAAAGAGATATTCAAGTATATTCCAAAGGGTACTCCAGGCAGCACCCATATTCTAGGGGAGGACATAGTTCTTCTGATATAACTTCTGGTCCTTTCCCTTACAAGCTGAAAGAGACTGTGTCTGTCAGGCCTCCTCAAGACAATCCTTCCAACAGGTATGAGCCACCTGTACCTTTTGAGGATCCTGAAAATAATCCAGCTGCTTGGACTGCAAGGTTAAAGGAATTAGCTGCACTGGACCAAATTAAAAAGGCCGGAGAACAAGGAATAGATTCTTCCAACATTTCTACTATGTCTGAGCAGAGACAAAAAGAACTAGAGAAATATGCTTCAAGTAAATTCTTTGATGCTGATAGATACATGGAATTACATCCTGAAGCTGTGGTTCCCAGGCCTAAAAAGCAAACTTATTTGGGTGCAGCAGATGACACCAGATCCAACAAGGAAGCCCTCAATCCAAACAGAGAAATTAAACTTGTTAAAGGCAAAGAGAAGAAATGATATTGTAAGGTGACAGTTTCTGCAATTTCTGATTATCTGGATGCTATATATATCTCTGTGATTCTGCAATGTCTAGCTGTTGTTTTTCTGCTTTGATAATTGTATGTTGTTATTTAAATTTTTCCAAAGTCTGTAAATAGTAATCCTAACCCAAATAGGGGGAGATTATTGGAACACCCTATTACCAATTTGGGTCAGGATCACTATGTCTCTAGGAACCTTTGCTTGACCTCATGTATAGCTTAATAGGTCAAATAGAATTGAGTCTAAGGGTTAGAAGTCTAGGTTTGGAAGCTGCCCTGAAGACCAAGATTTTGTTTTTGGAGACTAAGTCATATCGTCGAGCTCAGCACGACGATTCGTCGAGCTCCGATCGACGATCGTCTAGCTCAACCTCGACGGATCGTCGATCTCCATTCGACGATCGTCTAGCTCAACTTCGACAGATCGTCGAACTCCATTCGACGATCGCTGAGCTCAACTTCATCATATCGTCAAACTCCATTCGACGATCGGTGAGCTCAGGTCGACAATCTTGACTCTTCTTTGGATCTTTATCTCTGAGCTCAGCTCGACGATCTTTGAGCTCAGATCGACGATACTTTGCTGCTGTATATTTCCAGATCGCTGAGCTCAGCTCGACGATAGCAGAGCTCAGTTCGATGATTTCAGATAACTTCCAGGATGTTTTCTAAATTCAAATTCAAATCAGCTAGGAGTTATTCTGCAATTAATTCAGAGATTTCCTAGCCGTTCTCATTCATTTCTGGACCAAGTTTCAAGGGATTTTTCAAGGAATGTTTCTGTGGACTCTCCTCCAGAAGAGATTATGCAATTAAGGATGCAATTAATGCAGGCTAACGGCTATTCTTCTCAGAGTGAATGTTTTGCTCAGTACCAGAGAATAAAATAAAGAATATTTTTTGAATCTCACACAGAACACACACAATACAGAGAGAGAATACAGATTACAGAGACACATTCAAAAATTCTTCTGTCACAAAGAATTCTCAAGAGAACACACATCCAAGGAGATCAAGCTTTCTCAAATCTTTAGATCTCTTTAGTTTTCAAAGTGTTCAAGGCCAACATATTTTCAAGACTCCAGACATTCAACATTTCAGCTATTGCTGAAATCATCTATTGCTGGAGCACAATCTTTGAAGGCCTATCACCCTCAGCAAAGCTTTTTCTTCCTGAAGATCTCAAGGATTCAGGGGGAGCTTTGACATCAACAATCCACATAGTCTTCTCAGTTGTTTGAGAAAGAGAAGACTTCCATCACTCTCTCACCCCCTCTCTGTAAAGGGTTTCTCAAACTCCCTTCAAAAGTTTGAGCTTGGTTTTTGAGCACCTTGTCAAAAGCTCATTGGTGGCAAGACACCTGATCAAAAAATCTGCTTTGGTTTTTGAGCACCTTATCAAAAGCTCATTGGTGCCCAGGACACCTGATCAACTCATCCTGCAGTGGATTCCTATCTAGGGTGGTAGAAGAGTGGATGTACCCAAGTTTGGGGAACCACTATATTTCCTTGTGTCTTCTGGGTTTGCTTACTTTCATTTTTGTTTATGGCCTTGATTTTTCTGTGCTTAGCTTTTGTTTAACTTAGTACTGTGATTAGATTTTTTATTGCTTCCCTGTTGACACATATTACAACAATAGTTGTAAAAGTTTGTAAAAGGTTTTAAAGCACCATATACTCTATTCACCCCCCCTTTAGAGTATATCAGATCTAATTGCACTTTCACATGTCAAAAGTATAACCAGAGCAAACAAATCCAATGAAAAATGGGTCTCCACTCAAAAAAAAGATGCCCTAGGGGCTACATTATCATAAAAATAAAAAAGCATGCAACGATGCAGAAGTACGTCTACAAAGTAAAAACAAATGAATCAAAACAAATTAGGGGAATCAGAGGTCTCCAAGGTTACTCCTTCATGATAGCGTCATCCTCGTCACCCGAAGCATCCATAATGCCCAGTGTATCGCGCTTTAGAAACCTCCAAGTAGCTCGAAACCCCTTGTCGAAGCCTAGGTAATACACGTGAAAGATATTGTACCTAAAACACCTAGAGGGGGGGGGGGGGTGAATAGGTGACTTGAATCTTTTTACCTTTTATGGCAGAATACAGAATCTAACACAGAATTCTAGCTACTTTATCACAGCAATCACACAGCTATCACAGAATATCACAGCACACAGTAGACACACAATTTTATAGTGGTTCCCCAAGGTTTGGGTACATCTACTTTCCCCCTTCGCCTATCTAGCAGTGTACTAGATTCGGCCAAACTTCTCCACTAGCTCAGAACCACAAACCAGGTTCCTACACCTCAGGCCCAAGGCCCTACAACTCAGCTTCTTCACAAAGCCTACACTCAGCCACCAAGGCCTACACTCAGCCACCAAGGCCTACACTCAGCCACAATAGGCCTACACTCAGAGATTCCAATCTCTTACACTCAGGCTCTCAAGCCCTACACTCAGCCTTTATAATTACAGGCTTACAAGACTCAGATCCCTAAGGATCCTACAAGATAAAATGAATACAAAATTGTTAACTCAGCAACTTAGAGACAAGAGAGGAGAGTTGTGAGTTTCTTGATGAGTTCTTGGAAGAACTCAGCTGAAATCAATCTGACTTGGCTTTCTTCAAAGCTTCTTGAATGTAGAACTCAATAAGATTGACTCCTTCTGCAGTTGATTCTTGATCTCTGCTACTTAAGATCCAGAATATATCTGAACCCTTCTTCTCAGCCTAGTTCCAACGACTGATTTCTTGGATGGAGCTCTCTCTCTCCAACTTCTTAGATCTTCACTTGATAGCTAGATCTTCTTTTTATTACTTGAAGTGTTGATCTTCTAATTTGTACTTTGACAACTTCAACAACAGTTTCTGTAGACTGTATAAGCCTATTTATAGGCCTTCTTCATGGTAACCGACTGGTCCGGTTCATAACTGAATTTTGACAACTCTGACAGGTGCAGTAGACCGGCTGGAATGGCAGCTGTCAAGTCATCCAGTCAGTTCTTGAAAATTCTATAACTGTCTGAAAGTGTCGAGACTTTCTGTCTTTAAGTGTCGACACTTATAGGCCAAGTGTCGACACATGTTGTCTAAGTGTCGACACTAGCCTACAAGGTGTCGACACAACTCCTTGTGTTGTAGATTTTATATCTCGACACTACTTCTTCTTCATGTGTCGACACTGAAATTGAGTGTCGACACAAGTACTTGTACTTCAGTATTTTGCTGAATTCTCGTAAGTGTCGACACATCTCCTTTGTGTCGACACATCTTCATGTGTTGAATCTGTTAAGTGTCGACACTGCTTCTTGGTGTCGACACATGTCTTCAGTGTTGATACTTGTTGAGTGTCGACACAGCTCCTTGTGTCGACACATTCTTCTTCTGTCGAGACTCTGGCTGAGTGTCGACACATTCCCTTAGTGTCGACACTTGTACTTAGAATAATTTTGTTGAACTTTGCTGATCTTTACTAAGTGTCGACACAGCTCCTTGTGTCGACACTTTCTTCAAGTGTTGAGTCTTCAGCTGAGTGTCGACACATTCTTTCTTGTGTCGACACTTTCTTCAAGTGTTGACTCTTTTGTAGTGTGTCGACACATTGTTTTGAGTGTCGACACTTATACTTAGTCTCTGCTGACTTTTGCTGAGTGTCGACACTGCCTCCAAGTGTCGACACTTTCTGATGTAGACACAGTTTCACTAGGTGTCGACACAACTGTTAAGTGTCGACACAGCTTCACTAGCTTTTCTTCATTGAGTGTCGACACAGCTCCTTGTGTCGACACTTTCTGTCTGGTGTCGACTCAGCATCCCTGGTGTCGACACAGCTTGCCTGGGTGTCGACACATGTCTTCTTAAGTGTCGACACTTTCCCTCTGGGTGTCGACACATGGACTTAGAAACTTTTTCTTCTTTCCTGTAAATACTTAGCCTGCACAAGTAAACTCAAAACACATCAAATACATTTTGATGTATATCATTGAGTTGGGTGAGGCTTCTTCAAATCAGGTACATTTAAACCAATGTACCCAACAATCTCCCCCTATTTGGAGAAGTCATAACCCTTAGTCAATGATATACACCATTCATAATAAAATCATAACATGATGTATAACAAGATTATGTAATCAGGAAAGAACATCATATATATTAAACAAACATGCATATACAGATAACATCTCAGAACAATTATGAAATAAATTTAACACACAGCAAATTCATCACACAACACATTGTTCCATACTTTGTCATATTCATATTTCAAAAGTTTACAGAATGTTTATTATCAAAAGATTACATAGTAAACTTAAGAAAATTTCTATGCTATTCTTGATCAGCATCTTTGATCACTATCCCTTTTCCAGATTTTATCCTTGCTTGCACAGGGGCTTCAGCATCTTCAGTTTCAGCAGGCTTCTTCCCTTTCAAGTCCTTCTTCTTAAGTTCCTCAGCTTTAATCTTTTGCCTTTCAAAATAATGATAAGGCTTGGGAAAGTACTTGCTAGGCTCCTGAGCAGTAGGAGGTAGCTTTCCCATCTTGGCCTTTCTTCTATATTGGACTATAGCCTCCTGCCTTGACTCATGCTTTCTCCATTCAGCCTCAGAAAACCACTTGTTCCTGTCTTGAATGTTATCCTTTGCAGCTTTCCATGCAGTCAAAATAATGTTCCTAGAGGTGGGGCTCCACTGCTCAAAGTCAGGTCTTTGTTCAGCTTGCTCCCTAAACCTCTTTTTAGACAATCTGGTCTCTTCTTCTTTCTGCATAGCTTCAGAGACTGGCTGGACAACTTTTTCTATAATGACATTGTCCTTGCCCCCAGGTGGGCTATACATGGACTGTATGTCAGCATGTATCATGTCAAAATCTGGTGGAGGATAGATAACTTGAGCTACTTCAGGTTGCTCACCTCCAAGATATGCAGGATGGATGCCAGATTCTGCAACATTATCATCATCACAAAGAGGAGGATAACCAAGAGTTGCTCTAATAGAATTTGATATCCACTTGTCATGATCAGAGCTGGCTTTGACTAAAACTCTCTCCCCCTTTATGACTTCTCTTTCTATATGATCTCTGACATCATCTTTCTGAAATCTCACTTGATTATCCAAATAATTAACTCCATATTTAAAGAAAGGTTTTAACCTTTGGAGTTTGTCAGTTATCAACTTTTGAGATTCTTGGATGGCAGTCTTAACAGCAGTTATTTCTTCTTGGAATACTTTGTCAAAATCTGCTTTTGCTGTAGCTGGAGTCTGCCCTGCAGCTAGATTCTTCAGTTCTGTGACTATGGCATTATGAGATGCAGTTAAATTATCATTCATCCTAATTTGATTTTCAAGTACATATCCTTGCTTGACTGCAAAGTCATCAACTTGTGCATTTATTTTCTCCTGATGTGTAGCCAAGTACACCACTGCATTCCCCCCCTTGTGGAAGCAGTCTGTCATTTCCTTCTTATTAAGATTCATATCAAATCTTATGGACTTAATGTGCTGCGCCAGATCAAACTGTGGTGATTTGTGACCCTCATCCACATAAGTTTCTATGGCTTTTCTGTGTTCATCCAGTTTAATCTGCATAGCAACCATCAGTGCACTATAATCAACAGTTGGTGCTGGCTGTGATATAGGCTGTGGAGCAACAGTTTGCAAAGCCCTCTTATAACTTTGGCTCCTTCTTTTGAAGACTTGAAACTTCTGTTTCTTAGCTCTTGTAGCCTCCTCATCTTCAGATGCTGAGGAGCTGGCTAAGTCTACCCTCTCCTTAGGGCTTGGAGGTAACTCCTTCTGCACTTCTGGTGCCTTCTCAGTCTCTTGCCTTGTAGGCTCTTCAACATGAATTTGTAGTTGCTCCCCCTCAACTAGAGCATTCTCCTCATCAGCAGCTGTACTTTCTTTTCCAAAGTCTTCTTGATCCAGATTAAGAAATAGATCTTCCATAGTAAATTCTTGTGGTGAATGAGCTGGAGAAACTCTGGGCTCATCTACCACTGGATCAGATACATCTTGAACTGTAATAGATGTGTCCTCCATGACAACATCTGGGACTTGACTATCAGTCTGTGGTTGCTGATAAACATCAAACAAATCAGTATCCTCTAAAGGAAAATCTAAAGCATTAAGCTCAGTGATTACCTCTAGAATTGTGTTTGTAGCTTTCTCACTTTCAAGAGGAGTGGGCTCTTCCACAAATAGTGGCTCCCCCTGGATTTGATCCTGGTGTAAGGGGCTAGCTGGTGGTAGCTCCCCCTGCTTCTCAGCAACTTCTTGTTGAACTGGAGATTTCACAACAGTCTCTTCTTCAGGCTCATCAGGTGAGAAAACAACTTGTTCTTCACTGTCAGAGCTGCTAGTGGAAACCTGAGCCGCTGGAGCAGTTTTCATCTTCTTCTTTTGAGGTGATACTTTCTCAGGAATTATCTTCTCAGGGGTTGGTATCTCCTTAGACAACACCCTGTCCCATCTTGAGAATATCCTCAAGTCCATTTTTCTCATATGGTTGATTTTACTGCCTGCAGCTTGTTGCATAACCTCTGGTATGCTACCAGCAAGGTATAGACTTAAGATTCTGCCCAGGTTGGGCTTCTTCAGGCTTTCCTTGATCTTCTCAAAGATCACTATAGACCAGTCAGTTTTCAGATTGAAGATTATCCTGGTCATAATGCTGAACATATGGGCAGATACCCTATCATGCCCTCCAGGTTTGCTTAATATTACCTTTCCAATAATTTCAGAAAGGAATTTCCCTTGGCTGTTCATGCCCTTTATAAGAAACACTGATCCAATCTTCATCTTAGAATCCAGACCACACCATGTCAATGCATCTCTGGTCCTGGATGCTGTAACCTCTTCTTCTTCCTTAGTTCTTGGTAACTGAAGGATTTTCCTCAAACTTTTTGAAGAAACCTTAACCTTCTCACCATGGACCCTGGACTTGATTTTGAATCCAGATTTGTCGACCTTAGCTCCATTGAGGAATTCCAAGACTTCTTTCTTCCAGATTTTAGTTGGCTCTGAAACAAGATATTCTAACCCTGAGTCTGCAACTAGGGTTACTACAGTCTTGATCTCCGGATCTGCATCAACAAACGCGTCGCGCAGCAATTCATATCCTTCATTGACATTCTCCTCAAGCTTTGACGCCATTAGGGTTTGAAGAATTTGAACTGAGAGAAGAGAGGTGTCGACACACAAGTTTTGGTCTCGAAACTTTTGAAAGCGTGTCGACAAACTAAGGCAAAATCCTATTTATACCTTTCTAGGTTTGAAGATGAAAAGGCGGGCAGCTAACTTAAATTGTGTCGACACTGGCGATAAGTGTCAACACTGACTTATAATGTCTCGACACTTACATGTCGACACAAGTTTAGTCAACAGATAATATGTGTCGACACTTGTTTATGTGTCGACACCACTTAACTCGACATTTAGTCGAGACTTTACTTAGACAATTCTGAGTAAAACCTAAGTGTCGACACCACCTTGGATGTGTCGACACCTACATGTCATGTGTCGACACTAATTTTCTGAAGTGTCGACACCAAGTTCCTAGATGTGTCGACACCTTTTCACTGAAGTGTCGACACCAACTTTCTGTGTCGATACAGATATCTCTGTGTGTCGACACCTTTTGACTTAGCCATTTCTATAAACTTATTCTAAGTTTATCATACCTAGTTCAATTTTAAACCTATTGAACTTAGTTTCTTCTAAGGGCTTAGTATACATATCAGCTAATTGATTATCTGTTCTAACATATTCCAGTAAAATATCTTCTTTTTCTACATGCTCCCTAAGAAAATGATATTTTATTTCAATATGTTTAGTTCTACTATGGGAAACAGGATTATGTGCAATTGATATAGCACTAGTAGAATCACAGAAGAGTGGAGTTCTACTTACCTGAAATCCATAGTCCTCAAGCTGATGTTGTATCCATAGAAGTTGAGCACAGCAACTTCCTACAGCCACATATTCTGATTCTGCAGTGGAGATAGCCACACTTGTTTGCTTTTTGCTACTCCATGAAATCAGTCTTCCACCTAGGAATTGACAGGTTCCAGTAGTGCTTTTTCTGTCTTCTTTGCATCCTGCAAAGTCTGCATCTGAATAACCTGTTAGTTCAAAGCCCCCATTCCTAGGGTACCAGAGGCCTAGATAAGGAGTGCCCTTTAGATATCTTAATATCCTTTTGACTGCTGTCAAATGAGACTCTTTAGGGCAGGCTTGATACCTTGCACAGACACATGTAGCATACATGATATCTGGTCTACTTGCAGTCAAATATAATAGGGAGTCAACTATCCCTCTATACAAAGACTCATCAACAGGTTTCCCTGCATCATCCTTGCTAAGAGACATACTTGACCCCATAGGAGTCTTCATGGTACTGGATGAATCCATACCATACTTCCTTATGAGTTCTAGGGTGAACTTGGACTGGCATATGGATAAACCATTCTCAGTCTGTCTTACTTGGAGACCCAAAAAGAACTTAAGCTCTCCCATACTACTCATCTCAAATTGACCTTGCATTAGTTTTGCAAACTTTTTGCAAAGGCTACTTTCAGTAGACCCAAATATAATGTCATCTACATATTTTGGACTAGTATTACTTTGCCTCTGGATTCCCTAAGGAATAGAGTCTTGTCTATTTTCCCCCTTGTGAACTTATTCTCAATGAGGAAACTAGACAGGATTTCATACCAAGCCCTAGGGGCTTGCTTTAACCCATATAAAGCTTTCCTAAGCTATAGACATGATTAGGTAGAGTTGAATCAACAAAACCTGATGGCTGTTCCACATAGACTTCCTCTTTGAGATTACCATTCAGAAATGCTGACTTGACATCCATTTGGTAAACTTTAAATCCTTGAAAGGTTGCATAGGCTAGGAACATCCTTATGGCTTCCAGTCTGGCTACTGGAGCAAAGGTTTGATCAAAGTCAATACCTTCTTCCTGCATATATCCTTTAGCAACCAATCTTGCTTTGTTATTAATGATGACTCCTTGTTCATCCATCTTGTTCCTATAGATCCACTTGGTTCCAATTATATTGTGGTCTTTAGGTTTAGGAACAAGCTCCCAGACCTTGCACCTCTTGAACTGATTCAGCTCAATCCAAAGAGGGTCTTGGATGGCTTCTTCAAACTTCTTTGGTTCAACTTGGGACAGAAAACTGGAGTAGATTGCTGCATTCAGGTTTCTGCTCCTTGTTTGTACCCCTTGTCTTGGATCACCAATGATTTGTTCTGCTGGATGATCCCTAAGATGCCTATTAGCTGGAGGCATCCTTACTTCAGGTTGAACTTCTTCAACTTCATCATCTTGCTGTACTCCTTGTACTCCTTCTGTATTAGGTACATGTAGTACTCCACCTGGACAAAAGCCACTGTCTTCTACCTGCTATCTTGCAGTAGGTTCTTCTTCTATAGTGAGCTTGTCCATCTTCATTGTTATACCTGTGGGGCTGCAAAGACTACTAGACATCTCATTGTTAATAAGTCTAGTTTCATCAAATACTACATGTACAGACTCTTCTACAACTTGGGTAGACAAGTTGTAGACTCTATAAGCCTTACTGTTGTTGCTGTACCCAACAAAAATTCCCTCTTGGGACTTGGCAGCAAACTTAGTCAAGTAAGACTTCCCATTGTTAAGTATAAAGCACTTACAACCAAAGATCCTGAAGTAGGATAGGTTTAGTTTCCTGCCTTTCACAACCTCATAGGGGGTCTTGTTGTGGCTTTTAGTTATGGTAGCCCTATTAATAATATGGCATGCAGTATTAACTGCTTCAGCCCAGAAGTATTCTGGTAGTGATGTATCACTTAATAGGGTCCTACCAGCCTCAATCAAGGTTCTATTCTTCCTCTCAGCAATGCCATTTTGTTGAGGTGTCCTTGGTGAAGAAAACTCTTGAAATATCCCAAATTCTTCACATAGTTTTGTCATGCTATCAGACTGAAATTCAGTACCATGGTCACTTCTAATCTTGACCACTATACTGTCTAGTTCATTCTGAATTTGCTTGACAAAGCTATAGAAGACACTAGAAATTTCAGATTTCTATCTTAGAAAGAACACCCAGAAAAACCTTGAGTAGTCATCTACAACTACAAAAGTATAGACCTTCCTACCTAGGATGTGAACTGGCATTGGACCAAAGAGATCCATATGCAAGAGGTATAAACACCTCACAGCATCTTTGTTTTCAATGCTTCTAAAGGTGGATCTAGTCTGCTTGCCCTTTTGACAAGCTGAGCAAATACCATCTTTAATACACTTAACTTGAGGACCATTCCTCACTAACTCTTTACTAAAGAGTTTGTCAATTGTCTTGTAGTTTAGATGGGCAAGCCTCTTGTGCCATTTGACACAATGGGAGACTGTCTCATCAGCTACTAGACACACTGGAGAACCAATGTTCTCAACCATAATGTCTAAGTAATAGACATTCCTTTTTCTATAACCAGTCAAGATGATCTCTTGATCATTTGACCTCCTGATATGACAGCCATATTTCACAAATGAGATGTCATATCCTACATCACTCAATTGACTTATACTAATAAGGTTATGTTTCAAACCTTTAACATAGGCCACTTGAGTAATTGTAATAAAGGAGTTAGAAATGTTACCAAAACCCTTGATGATCCCTTTTTCAGAACCACCAAAGGTGACTTTTGGACCATCTTTGATGGGTGTGTAGTCCTTTAGTAAACTCCTTGTTCCAGTCATATGTCTGGAACATCCACTGTCCAAGTACCATATTGGGACATGGCCACTTGGACTCACCTGCAAAACAGATTAGTGAACCTTAGAACCCAAAGAATTCTTGGGTCCTTGGTACTGGTTAGTTTGCATCCTAACAAAGCTAGCTGCAGGTTTTCCAACAGGCAGTTTGCTACTCACTTTGGCACTAGCATTGTGCCAACAGTCCATTGCAAAGTGGCCTACCTTGCCACAACACCAACACTCAAACTTATTGTACCTTTGCTTAGGTATAGTCTTTGCTGTTTTATCTACAGCTGACTTGTTGAATGTTGGGGCTTTGCCCTTGGACTTTGACTTGGACTGAACAGTCCTTGCAGGTTTAGTAAATCTCAGTCCAGCTTTACATTTGTGATGAACAAATTCATCAATTATGGGTAAAACAGACTTTGGTTTAGAAAACCTAGCAACTAAGTCTTTCTCCTTCTGAAGATTAATCTCCAGACTCTTGATTTGATCATTCTTATATGTTATAGTCCCCATCTGAATCACTGTTATGTGTTTCAGTCT
Source organism: Platanthera guangdongensis (assembly GCA_039583875.1). Lineage (NCBI taxonomy): Eukaryota > Viridiplantae > Streptophyta > Magnoliopsida > Asparagales > Orchidaceae > Platanthera > Platanthera guangdongensis. The sequence goes on from CM077167.1 coordinate 149,887,144, forward strand.
GGCTATCTCATTAAGCTTTTGATCAAACAACTTCTCAAAATCAGTTGCAGCAACTTTGAGATTAGCAATTTCCTTTGCGTGACTTTTGGCTAGGGACTTGCTCTTCTTATAAGCTTGCAACAGAACTTTGTATTCATCTATCAACTGATGAATATCTTCTTCAGACTCAGATGCACTCTCATCATTTGATGATGATGAATCTGATTCTGTACTAGCACAAGAAATTGAACTAAAAGAACAATGTTGTACCTTACTAGGTCCTGGCTGCTCCAGGATTTTGTCATTTTCTGTCAATGCCATTAGCCCTTGGCACTGACTGTCCTCTTGTTCATATATAGAATTCATAATCTGCATGAACTCTTCTTCTTCTTCCTCAGCAAACAGCCCTATTTATGCCTCAGCATCTGACTCAGTTTCTGATGAAGAAATTTCTGACAGGCTCTTGTCCTTCTTGGCAACAAATGACTTTTCCTTCTTGCCCTTATATTGAGTCCTTTTCTTGTCACTAGACTCCTTCCTTTTTTTCTGGACAATCTGCAACAACATGGCCTTGTCTATTACAGCAATAGCAAACTATTTTTGAAAGAGTTGCCTTGCTAGACTTAGTCTTTTTCCTGTCTTTCTTTGAAGACTTTTTATTCTGATAATAGTCTTCTTTTCCCTGTGAAGTAGATGGCATTGTCCTCCACTGTTTCCTCTTTAAGAACTTCTGGAAATGTCTTGTGAAGGCAGCAAAGTCCTCATCACTTTCACTGCTTTCAGATTTTCTGCTGACTGACTCATCTGACTCAGATTCAGCTACTTTTGGTGGTGGAGAAGGTGACTTACTTCTATACTTTCTGGGGGCTTCTGTCTTGAAGGCCACTGTCCTTTCTTTGTGTTCACTTCTTGTTGATTTTTCCTCTTCTTTCCTCACCATCAACTGCATTTCATAGGACAGCAGTTTGCCAAAAAGTGTTGGTGGAGGAATTTCTCCCAACTTTGCCATTTCCCTAATGGCACAGATCTTGGTGTCCCAATCTTTTGTTAGGGACCTTAGAAACTTATCATTGAGTTCATAATTATTGAACTCTCTGCCATAGGACATGAGTTCATTCACAATCCTGTAGAACTTCTTATAGCATTCAGTTATGCTATCAATTTTTCCTTGTCTAAAACTTTCATATTCTTGATTTAGCAAGGATTTTCTGTCTTGCCTAACTTCTTCAGAACCCTCCATATACACAATAAGAGTATCCCACATCTCTTTAGCTGTCTTACAGTGTATCAAATTCTGAAAAGTTGCATCATCTATGGCACTCACTATTATGTTCTGAGCCCTCTTATCCATAGTGGCTAGAACTATTTCATCCTTTGTCATTTCAGAGAAATCCTTAGGTGTTCTCTGATTTGCATCTAAGACTGACACCTTCATGGGCACATATGACCCTTCTTTTACTGTGATATAAATCCTAGGGTCTGAGGCTTCCATAAACAGTCTCACCCTTTCCTTCCAGATCCCAAAGATCTCTTTCCTACATATGGGTAACTTCATGGATCCCAATTCCTTGTGATTCTCAGTGGAACCCATGGTTCTTGAGTTTCTAGATTCTGTAATTTGACTTAGGCTGAATCTGCCAACAGGATCTACTCAGACAGTTATGTCCCTTTTTGAGTAACCTCCCTCTGATACCACTTGAAAGATATTGTACCTAAAACACCTAGAGGGGGGGGGTGAATAGGTGACTTGAATCTTTTTAACTTTTATGGCAGAATACAGAATCTAACACAGAATTCTAGCTACTTTATCACAGCAATCACACAACTATCACAGAATATCACAGCACACAGTAGACACACAATTTTATAGTGGTTCCCCAAGGTTTGGGTACATCCACTTTACCCCTTCGCCTATCTAGCAGTGTACTAGATTCGACCAAACTTCTCCACTAGCTCAGAACCCCAAACTAGGTTCCTACACCTCAGGCCCAAGGCCCTACAACTCAGCTTCTTCACAAAACCTACACTCAGCCACCAAGGCCTACACTCAGCCACCAAGGCCTACACTCAGCCACAATAGGCCTACACTCAGAGATTCCAATCTCCTACACTCAGGCTCTCAAGCCCTACACTCAGCCTTTATAATTACAGGCTTACAAGACTCAGATCCCTAAGGATCCTACAAGATAAAATGAATACAAAATTGTTAACTCAGCAACTCAGAGACAAGAGAGGAGAGTTGTGAGTTTCTTGATGAGTTCTTGGAAGAACTCAGCTGAAATCAATCTGACTTGGCTTTCTTCAAAGCTTCTTGAATGTAGAACTCAATAAGATTGACTCCTTCTGCAGTTGATCCTTGATCTCTGCTACTTAAAATCCAGAATATATCTGAACCCTTTTTCTCAGCATAGTTCCAACGACTGATTTCTTGGATGGAGCTCTCTCTCTCCAACTTCTTAGATCTTCACTTGATAGCTAGATCTTCTTTTTATTACTTGAAGTGTTGATCTTCTAATTTGTACATTGACAACTTCAACAACAGTTTCTGTAGACTGTATAAGCCTATTTATAGGCCTTCTTCATGGTAACCGGCTGGTCCGGTTCATAACTGAATTCTAACAACTCTGACAGGTGCAGTAGTCCGGCTGGAATGGCAGCTGTCAAGTCATCCAGTCAGTTCTTGAAAATTCTGTAACTGTCTGAAAGTGTCGAGACTTTCTGTCTTTAAGTGTCGACACTTATAGGCCAAGTGTCGACACATGTTGTCTAAGTGTCGACACTAGCCTACAAGGTGTCGACATAACTCCTTGTGTTGTAGATTTTATATCTCGACACTACTTCTTCTTCATGTGTCGACACTGAAATTGAGTGTCGACACAAGTACTTGTACTTCAGTATTTTGCTGAATTCTCGTAAGTGTCGACACATCTCCTTTGTGTCGACACATCTTCATGTGTTGAATCTGTTAAGTGCCAACACTGCTTCTTGGTGTCGACACATGTCTTTAGTGTTGATACTTGTTGAGTGTCGACACAGCTCCTTGTATCGACACATTCTTCTTCTGTCAAGACTCTGGCTGAGTGTCGACACATTCCCTTAGTGTCGACACTTGTACTTAGAATATTTTTGTTGAACTTTGCTGATCTTTACTAAGTGTCGACACAGCTCCTTGTGTCGACACTTTCTTCAAGTGTTGAGTCTTCAGCTGAGTGTCGACACATTCTTTCTTGTGTCGACACTTTCTTCAAGTGTTGACTCTTCTGTAGTGTGTCGACACATTGTTCTGAGTGTCGACACTTATACTTAGTCTCTGCTGACTTTTGCTGAGTGTCGACACTGCCTCCAAGTGTCGACACTTTCTGATGTAGACACAGTTTCACTGGGTGTCGACATAACTGTTAAGTGTCAACACAACTTCACTGGCTTTTCTTCATTGAGTGTTGACACAACTCCTTGTGTCGACACTTTCTGTCTGGTGTCAACTCAGCATCCCTGGTGTCGACACAGCTTGCCTAGGTGTCGACACATGTCTTCTTAAGTGTCGACACTTTCCCTCTGGGTGTCGACACATGGACTTAGAAACTTTTTCTTCTTTCCTGTAAATACTTAGCCTGCACAAGTAAACTCAAAACACATCAAATACATTTTGATGTATATCATTGAGTTGGGTGAGGCTTCTTCAAATCAGGTACATTTAAACCAATGTACCCAACAACACGGCTTCACACTCATCCTCTATGAGTGGATCGACCTCCGTCTCCATCATCTTGGATCGAGTCTCCTCCGTGATGCGAGACCACTCCAGCACAAAGTAGTGAGAAGCTCTGTTCTCGGCTCCGTAGTCATGCACACGATATTGACCTCCTCCCGCTCAGAAATCCGTCGAGCGTTCTCTATCTTCAGCTGCTCGATCTCTGCCTCCTGCTGGCACATCGCGACATCAAATGTGTCAGTATGACGGACTGCCTCCATGAAAGTCACCTCTGCAGAAGCCAACCTCACTGAAAGTATCTAGAGTCAACCTAAATCACCTAGAGGGGGGTGAATAGGTGAGTTCTTAGTCTTTTCACGGAATAAAAATAATTGAAAAAATAAAGCACACGGACACAGAGATATATAACGGTTCCCCGAGTTGGGTAAGTCCACTATCCTGCCACGTATCTACCACGAAGGGCTAGATTCGGCTACTTCACCTTTATATTAGATTGCAACTAATCTTACACCTCGGAGCCTCAACTCCTACAACTCGGAGACAAAGCTCTTACCACTCAGAGAACAACCACTCCTACAACTCGATACAAACACGGATCTACAACTCGATCCAAACACGAATCTATAACTCGATCCAAACACGGATCTACAACGCGGAGGGAAAAACCTTCTACAAAAGTAAAAAGGATTTACACAATAAAGATTATAAATAATCTAATGTAGATCTAAAGTTTTCAATCCTTCATTCTTTGAAAATGTTGATCAAGAACAAGGAAAATCAGAAATCTTTGAAGAAATAGATCAGAACAAACGGATCGACTAGATCGATGTATAATCGAAATCTTTAGAGATCAACGATCTAGTCGACTTGGTGGAAGAAGATAGAATCATGCAACGAGCTTGTCGTCAGCCATGCGGGATGCGAAGTACGAATCGGAGCCGACAGGATCTTCACAATCGAAAATATCTCGATTGGAAATAATGAGCACGATTAGGGTTGAATAAATTCCACCTTAAATATATATATATATATATATATATATATATATATATATATATATATATATATATATATATATATATATATATATATATATATATATATATATATATATATATATATATAGGAATCCTCCTCCTATAATGGCTAGAAAAGACTTTCCATACTGAGACGTGCAAAATTTATTGTACATGGCTATCGGAAAGCATGAGTCGGGAATTTGAAATTTTGAAGAATTCACCCCTAAGTATAATTCGTCGAGTATCGTCGAGAATAACTGAGTATACTCATCGAACTATAATGAAACTCGACGTAATTAAATTAGAGAATTTTAGCTCGATCAAACCTATAACTCGACGCCTACCAGAAGTCATACTCAACAAATTCGATGAATATCGTCTAGCTCACTCGACGAATTTGACAAGTATCGACTGATACACTCGACACATTCGACGCATAAGCTGAGTGATATGCGATGAATATGACTTAGGAAAAATCCAGAGAAGTAAATTCATAAACTCAAAGGTACACACAATGAGTCTCAACGAATTCGTCATGTATCGACATGTATATTCAACAAATTTGGCGGATATCAAAATATACACTCGATGAATTCGACGAGTATACTTGGTGATACTCAAAGATTTTTACTTAACTGATTTTACAGATCTCAAAAATTATACCTTAAGTAAATATAACGAGTTCGACGAGTGCTAGTAAGTATACACGACGAATTCGACGAGTATCCATAAGTATACTTCACGAATTCGACGAGTATCCATAAGTATACTTGACGAATTTTACTTCGGTAAATTTCTGTTCTTCTGATTCTGGCATCTGGTCCTTCCTTGATCCTTGCAATGCACTTGGAATAGAAGTACACCCTAATAGAGAGATTACACGTGAGTCAACCCATTGGCCCACGCAATGAAGGATTACATTATATAGTTCTGTGTTTCCTGACCTACTGTAACTTGACATTGGGTTGTACTTAGCAATATAGTCCTGTAAACACATAACTAAATATAGAGCATCAAATACAACTCAATTTATCTTAGTTCAAGGGACACTTCTTCCAATCAGGATTATTGTGGATACAATACCCAACAATCTCCCCCTATTTGAAAAAGTCAGAACCCTACAGACTAAGGTGAATTGTACGTACAATAAAGCATGAAATGAAAAGACATAAGAAAGTCTGTATTGGTAGTAGCAACAACATATTCTGGTTCAAATTGGGAGAATTCCTGAGTGTCAGCCCAGTACTGAGAATAATTCTGAGCAGGATTAACATGAACATCCACTGGAGCAGGCACCACGGGTACTAGAATTGCATCACCATGACTTGCCCTACCAAACATCTCATTATGAAACCAGCTGAAATTATCATAACTGTAGTCGTTGACTCCCCTGAAGTTTTCTACCCTGGCAGCTTCAAGGGTTGTCACCTTAGCCTTCAATTCATCGTCCCCCTTTCTGATTTCTTCAAGTACCTTGGCTACTATGGCATTGCTATAGTAGACCATTTGGTCGTCAAAAAAGTTCATCCCTTCATTTTGGGCAATAAAGACCGTTTTGGTATTTTTATCAACGTGCTGAAGTACAGTCAAGTTACTTTTCAGCCCTGTCATAGTATGAACAATTTCTTGGACGCCTTGAACAAACCAAGAGTCTAGCCGATCATCCAGTTTATCAAAACGCACCTCGATATCAATAGGGCCGTTATTCATATCTTTTTCAGTCTCCTTGACTTTCTTCAGCACTTTAATCAAAGAGCGAACAAAACTTGCCTTTTGTTTGCCCAACAGGGCTTCTATAGATTTCAGAAGCAGAATTTATGCACTTGTACTAGGAACATCGACAACATGAATACTAAGGGGAGAAGGGAGATCACCACTTTCTTCTAAGTCACTAGAAGACTCTTCCATAGAAGTAACACAATCTTTAGAAAGTAATTCAGTAGCAGTAGCCTCTAGGATAGGAGGAATGCACCTCTGCATCTCTTTCCTCAACAGAAAAATCAACAATGTCTACCTCCTCTACTGGAGGTCCACCAGAAATTACAGCCATTCTCCTCTACAGCTTTCAGACAAATCTGTCCAGCTCTGTTTGAATCGATACTGAAGGACGACTCTGCTCCCCCTCAGTCCTTACAGGTAGAACATCGAGGAGATTTACAATGAGATTCTCTTGGGCAGCAAGTGCGAAAGAATCATTTATATTATCAGCAACTTCAGTAACATCAACATCATTATCATAATCAGCAGCTGTCATGTCCTCATAAGCATTAAGCTCATAATCAGCAATATCCAAATCATTTGCAGCAGCATCAAAATCATCAGCAGCAGGAACAGCCTCCAGATTAGTAGCAACCAAAACATCTTCAGCTACTATCTCATACTCAGTCTCATCAGGAACTAACTCAGCAGCAGCAGCATGACCTATATCATTAACCTTAGAAAGCAGGTCATATGTATCTTCAACTGTAACTGCAGCAACTGAAACTGGAACTGAAACCTTTGCAGTTGGAGCTGGTATCTCTGGCTTAGGACTAACTGGATCATCTATCTTTGTAACAGTATGAACACTCAAGGGCACTATCTTAGTGTCCACTTGTGTCGTAGCAGGCTCCCCCTTAGTTCCTGCACTCAGTCTCTTAGAAATCTCACTGGGGTTAGGAGAAGAAATCCTTTTATCAGCAACTACCTCCTCCTCCTCTTTAGATAGCACTCTGGCTCCACATGGCCTCTGGATCCTCCTATCCCACCTGGAGAAAATTGATGAGTCTATTTTCTTCAAGTGGTCGATAGGGACACCTTTGGTCATATCGAAGGTATCACAGTCAAGCTGATTCAGATACAAACTCATAATCTTGCCAAAGTTTGGTGCTCGAAGACTATCTTTAATCCTGGTAAACATCAATGCACCCTAGTCTAGTTTCTTTCGGCAAATGATGGCTGCAGTCTAGAATCTTGAATATTTTAGAGTAAAGGTAATCGTGGGATCCAGTCTTGCATAGCAAAACCTTTCCAATGATGTCTGATAGTAACTTGCCTTCCTCATTCATTTCTTTGAGCTTAATTGCCTTTATACCTCTGAGCAAACCACAAAATAACTTAACCCTTCAGAAATCCTCTTCTTCGAGTTGATCGGCCTCGTTACATTTTGGAAGCCGCAAGTACCTTGTAAGGAGGTATGCCTTCACCTTAATTCTTATCTGACGATCCTTGCTCTTGATCACTGTGTCTTCATGGCAAAGCTTTGCATTAGAGAACAATTCAAGAACATCTTTATCCAACACTTTGCACGGACGTTCAAGGATAAAAGAGAGGCTAGCAGATTCCAACATGATTATCACGTTCCTAAACTCATCGATGACCGAGGAGAACCCAGTTCGCATAAGTTCTCCACCACCGAGTAATCCACTGGTATTGTGAGGAGCCATGGAAGATAATGAGTTGAGGAGAAGGACAATCGGCTCTAGATGAATTACGTTTGCTGAGACTGAGTCAAGAAGCTGTTGGAACCCTATTACTGACTTGGTTAGGATCACTATCATGTGTTTAGGATGATTAGCTTGACCCATTATGTATAGTCTGGGGCATAGGTTATTCTTTCCAGGGTTGCTACTTCAAGAAGAACTCCAGAGAAAAAGAAGTTCAACAGATGCAGAAATTCGCTCGACGAAAGCAGAACACAGATGACGATCGCCGAGCTCAGCTCGACGAACTCAAAGTTTTACCTCTGAGCTTTGCTCGATGAAATCTGAGATCTGTTCGACGAACATTGATCTCAACTCAAAGCTCAGCTTGACGAACTACAAGCTCAGCTCGACAAACTCCATTCTCAGTTCGACGAATTCCAGAGTCTGTTCGATGATTTCCAGGATTCAGTTCGACTAATTCTTTGTAGTGTTCAGACAACTTTATATTTAGAAGCAAATTAATTCTATATGGCGTGATTTCAGTCAGTTATACTCTGGTATTTAATGCTGAATATTCTTAATGAATATGGCCATTTCTGGCAGCATTAAATACGGATTGATCACAGAGAATTCATTCTAATTATTCAACATGACAGTTAAGGAATAAATTTACATCCAGTATTCAAATATAATTGTTACAAATTCTCAAAGACTCCTCAGGCTATTCAAGGAATGTTTTCAAAATTCAAATACATTGTTTCTTCTCAGGAATATATAATCAGAAATTTTGCTTTGCTGAATATAGATAGACAAGTGAGACATCATAAAAAAGATCAACACACAGAGTTCTTGAATATCTTTTGCTCTCCAAGAGATAATCAATTTTTCATCTGTCTAAAAGCTTTACTGGAGAGAAATATAATTGTTGAAGGCCTACACCCTGAAAAGAAGTCTCCCTCACCTGATTACAATCTCTACACAAATCAGGGGGAGCTTTTAGCTTCATCATCCACTCAGTCTTCTCAGAGAAATTTGAAAGAGAAGGCATCACTTTTAGTTTTATTTTTGGTTTATTGGGGAACGATTGTAAACTCCTTGTATCATCTGTGATTGTTATTGTCTCTATTTGTGTGCTGTAATTTGTTTTGTTTTTGCTTTATATATTTATATATATCACTAGTTTTTAAATCCGATATAAAAAAAATTAAATTTTTTAATAAACACTATTCACCACCCGCTAGTGTAAAGTAGATCTATCCCTCACTTTCAATTGGTATCGGAGGCAGGTTATTTGGTTTTACAGGCTAACACCTGAACCATCAGATTTGATAGATCTTATTTTATCTAGAGTGTTTTATTATCATGACACAAAATAAAGAATATTCAAGCACTAGACCTCCAGTGTGCAATCTGAATAAGTTTGCACTATAAAAGACAAGGATTAGGTTGTATATGAACTCTATTGATGAAGACATCTACAATTCCATCTCGACAGGTCCACCTCAACCAGTGACATCAACAAGTACCAGTGCAGTGCCACCACCAGAATGGACAGAGGCACAGATAAAGCTGAAGATTGTTGATACCAAAGCAATGAACATATTGGATCATACTATGTCAGATGATATTTTTCTAGAAGGTTGTTGAATGCTCTTCAACAAAACACATCTGAGACTCCCTCAACATAATGGTTACTGAATCTGCTGATGAGAGAAAAGACAAAAGATCACATCACATCTACCAATATGAAAACTTCAGGAAGGGAGAATCTGAATCTGTAGCTGAGATGTACACTAGGCTCAGTCTCATTGTAAATGAACTGAAAACACTATAAAAGGACATCACATTGGCAGAAGTCAATGATAAGATCCTTATGTGTTTCTCTAGAATATGGGACTCAAGGTCCATCCAATCAGGGAAGCTAGAAGCCTAAATGAGATTTCTACAGAGTCTATATTGGGCAAGCTCAAATCTTATGAGTAGCTCATCAAGGCAAGAGAAGCAGAATAAAGGACACCACCTGCAACAAAGAAAGAGAAGAACATTGCCTTCCAGGCAACAAAAGAAAGAGAAATTCTTCCAGAGAATGAAGATCTTATAGGTCTCCTATATAAGAGATTCTATAAGATGGCAAGGAAAGACTTCAGGAGATCTTCCTGAAACACTGACAAGCCAAGGTATGACAAGACACCGACTAAAGAAATTGTGTGTTATGGGTGCAGGAAGACAGGACATATTCTTCCTGAATGTCCTAAGAATCATAAGAAGGAAAAGAAGAAAGAGAAAGATCACAGGAAGCACTTCAACAGACCCTCTTCTTGCAAACACAAGCAGAAGGAGAGGGCTTTTGTAGCTGAAACCTGGAGTGACTCAGATGAGTGTTCACCCAGCACAAGTGAATATGAAGAGGAAGCTAAGGCCAAAGAACTATGCTTGATGACAATCAATGCATCATGCAGTAATTCTGAGGCTTAATAAGAATCTGAAGAAGATCAGGTAATCTCTACCCTTGACTTTTCTTCAGAACAATTTAAAAAGGATTTCAAATTGTTATGCAAAGACTTAATAAAATCTAAGAAGGAGGTAAGACTTCTCAGAGAAAAGATAACTGAATTAAATGATTTTTTTTCTGAAAACATAAAACTTAAAGAAAATTTGAAAAATCTTAAAGAACAAACAAATTCACTAGAACAAAAATTAACTGAGGCCAAGCAGTTTGAAGAATCCATTAATGGGAGAACCATCAACCTGATCAATATCACAAGCACAGTAAATGCCAGGCTAAATGACAAACTAGGCTTGGGTGCTTCATCAAGTCAACCTCAGTTATTACAAAAAATATTTTATCAACACCTATAAAATTTGTTTCTGCCAAAGGAACGGAAATTTTACAAGTCACAGATAATGCCACTAAAATTTCACAAAAGAATAAGCAAGAGCAAATTATTAATCTTCAGGAAAACCATGTTCAAAACAATTCGTTGAACAGAGCTCGACGAAATAATGATTATTCGTCGAACAGAGCTCGACAAACTATGAACGCAGAATTTGTGCACAATTATTCCCATGGTGCTCGACGAATTCTCTATGATTCGTCGAACTGTGATCGACGAATGTTGAACACAGAATATGACCAATATTATTCTGTGAACAGAGCTCGACGAATTCACTTCCATTAGTCGAATTCAGATCGACGAACTCATTTTAATTGGTCGAACCCAAATTCTTTTAATATAAATTTTAATTCTTTTAAACAATATAATCAGACACAAAACTTTAAGATTACTTTTACTCAGTGGACATTTCCTCCTAGGAGATATCATCCACTTGGTTATAAGGACCAACCTGAATACTCTTTTATTTCTACTGGTTACATCAAGAAAGTAAGACCCAAGGTAACCTGGGTCAAAAACATCTAATTTGTTTTTGTAGGGAAAGAACTATCCTACCACAGAGGAACAGTGGTATCTGGATAGCGGTTGCTCAAAACACATGACATGATGCAAAGACAACTTGCAAGAATTCAAAGCTAAGCTTGGACCTATAGTCATTTTTGGAGACTCCAACTATGGCCATACTAAGGGCTATGGAATTGTCAAGGTTGGAGAAGTTACCTTCAGAGAGGTAGCTTATGTGAAAGGTCTCAAACATAACCTGATATCCATAAGTCAATTATGTGATGAAGGTTAACAGGTATCTTTTAGTAAATCATTATGTTCCATTATTTCTAATGAGAACCAAACTGTTTTAACTGGAGTTAGACAAGGTAATATATAGTTAGTAAATTTTAACTCTGCTAAATCTGAAATCTGCCTATTTAACAAAATTAGTAAATCTAATGAATTATGACATAAGAGATTAGGTCACATAAACCTTAGGACTTTTTCTAAACTATCTAAAGACAACCTTATCAGAGGACTGCCTTCTGGTTCTTACAAGAAGGAAGGACTTTGCAGGGCTTGTCAATTAGGAAAACAAACTAAAAATAGCTTTAAATCCATTTCTAAAAGTGATTCACCAAGGATTTTGTATTTGTTACATATGGACCTTTTTGGACCTATTACAGTACAAAGCCTGGGAGAGAAATCTTACACTTTAGTTGTTGTAGATGATTTATCTAGATTCACTTGAGTGTTTTTTCTGAGAAACAAGTCAGATAACTTTAAAGTTCTTACAGACTTTCTTAGGAACATCAAGATTGAGTACTCTACTCAGATTGCATTGATCATAAGTGATTATGACACTGAGTTTGAATCTCTTCTGATGAAAGAATTCTGTAAGAAGGAAGGTATCATACATTGCTTTTCTGCTCATAGAACTCCTCAACAAAATGTGGTAGCTGAAAGGAAAAATAGAACCCTAATTGAATCTACAGGAACATTGCTTGCAGATGCTCACTTGCCCCTATTCTTTTGGGCAGAGGCAGTAAACACATAAAATTATGTTCTTAACAGAAGTCTAATACATAAACTTAAGGGTAAGACTCCCTATGAATTACTTAAGGATAAGAAACCTAAAGTTAAATATTTTAAAGTTTTTGGTTGCAAATGCTACATACATAATAATGATAAGAAACATCTTAAAAAATTTGAAGCCAAGGCTGCAGAGGAAATTTTACTTGGATATTACCAAGTCAGCAAGGCTTATAGAGTTTTTAATAAATCTACTCTTAAAATGGATGAATCTGTGCATATATCTTTTGATGATGCTAACATGTTTTTCAAGGAGAAAGAAATTTTACCATAAATTCTTTTCAGGTACCACATCTGTGTGAGAAATTGGATGATTTAATCCTAATACAAGAGGATACATCAAATCCTTCTCAATAGATTGCTGATGATAATAGTGAAGAAGAAAATTCAGAGATGTATGCTTAGAATATTGTGGCAAATGTAATTCCACCAGAGGAATTAGTACCACAAGTAGCTGAAGAACCAACTCTACCCACTGATTTTGTCACACTAAGGGATCACCCTAGATCTCAAGTGATTGAGGACATATCAGCTGGTGTTCAGACAAGGCATCAATTAAACCAAGATCAGATGCATGCTTGTTTTATTTCTCAGATTGAACCTTAATCCATAAAAGATGCAGAACAAGATCCCCACCGGATCATTACAATGAAGGAAGAACTCAATCAATTTGAGAGATGTAGAGTTTGGGATTTAGTTCCAACACCCAAAGACTATCCAGTCAATGGAACCAAGTGGGTCTTCAGGAATAAGTTGGATGCTCAAGGAATCATCATAAGGAATAAAGCAAGACTGGTAGCTCAATGTTATTCATAGGAGGAATGCATAGACTATGACCAGACATTTGCCCTTGTTGCAAGATTAGAGCCTATCAGGATCTTTCTAGCTTTTGCAGTATTCAAGGGATTCAAGGTATATCAGATGGATGTTAATAGTGTTTTTCTAAATGGAGAGCAAGAGTGCTTTTCTAAATGGAGAGCTCAAAGAAGAAGTTTTTGTGGAACAACCACCAGGTTTTATATCTCCAACTCATCCTAACTATGTTTTTAGACTTAATAAAGCTCTTTATGGTCTTAAACAAGCTCGAAGAGCTTGATATGAGACTCTTGCTAGTTTTCTTTTAGAGAATAAGTTTAGTAGAGACATTGTTGATATGACCTTATTTTTTAGATATCATAAATCTAAGGTTCTTCTAGTACAAATATATGTAGATGACATTATATTTGGCTCTACTGATTCCAAACTATGCAAAAGGTTTTCTGACCTAATACATTCTAAGTTTGAAATGAGCAGTATGAGTGAATTATCCTACTTCCTTGATTTACAAGTGAAGCAGACTCGTGATGGTATTTTTATATCTCATTCTAAATATGCTAAATAGCTTATCAAAAGATTTGGAATGTCAGATGACTCAGCCATGAAAACACCCATGTCCTCTAATTTTGTAGTTGATAATGATGAATAGGGTAAGTCTGTTGATTAGAAAACATATAAGGCTATTGTTGGGTCCCTATTATCTTTGACAGCTAGTAGTCCAGACATAATGTTTGTTATATGTATTTGTGCTAGGTTCCAAGTAAGTCCCAAAGAATTTCAACTAATTTTATTAAAAAGGATTTTGAGATATATAAAGGGTTGCCCTAATCTAGGTCTCTGGTATCCTACAGAGTCGGGATTTGAATTAACTGGATTCTCAGATGCTGACTATGCTGGATGCAGAGTTGATAAGAAAAGCACATCAAGAACTTGTTAGTTTCTTGGTGATAGGCTTGTGTCATGGTTTTGCAAGAAGCAAACATCTATGTCTACCTCAACTACTGAAGCTGAATATATGGCAGCTAGTAGTTGTTATTCACAGATCTTGTGGATTCAAAATTAGTTACTAGATTTGGATACAACTTAAATAATTTAACTATATTTTGTGATAATACCAGTGCAATATCCATTGCACAGAATCTAGATTTTCTAAGTCCAGAAGCGCTGAGGGCCAAGGCTAATGGCGTTGAGTGTCTCAACATCACTCAACGCTTGATGGGATTTAGGAAAATTTTCTAAGTCCAGATGTTGATGACCACTACTGACATCATCAAAGTCAAAACTGCAGGAAGCCATTGCGGGAAAGTTGCTACAACACCAAAAGATGTTTTGTCCCTTTCTGATGGAGTTGGCGCTCACCAATCCTTGGTGGGCCCACATACTATGGTGCCGTTGATTCAAATCAACGTATATAATGTAACGCCCCGAAACTCTAAGGAGCAAAGGGGGACGTTTTGGGCCAGTTTGGGTTCTGGCAGCAGGCACACGGCCTGGGACACGGGCGTGTCCCAGGGCATGTCAAGAGTGTGTCGACACTTAGCCGCGAAGACGTCGAGATTTACTCGACGATTCGTCGAGAGTGAGCACACGGCCTGCGACACAGGCGTGTCGCAGGGCGTGTCGACCCGTATCGACACTTAGCCGCGAGTCGTCGAGTTTTACTCGACGATTCGTCGAGAATGGGCACACGGCCTGCGACACGGGCGTGTCGCAGGGCGTGTCGACCCGTGTCGACGATCGTCCCGGGGAGTCGTCGAGATTCACTCGACGATCGTCGAGACAAGGCACATGACCTAGGACACGGGCGTGTCCAAGGCCGTGTCATCAAGTCGTCGATCTTCCCTCGACGAAATGTCCCGTGTACACAGCCTGGGGTCCAGGCGTGTCAAGGTGACACGGGTCAGGACACGGGCGTGTCCTAGAACCCGTGCAGTGCTCGGGTTGAAAATGGGGAAAAATCATGGGGTACACGGCCGGCTACACGGCCGTGTGAAGTGGAACACGGGCGTGTCAGCTCGAACACGGGCATGTTCGATACCCGTGTGAGGTTCCAGGAGATTCGATTTTGACGGCGAATGCGGCACACGGCCCTGGACACGGGCGTGTGCCAGGCCGTGTTCGGTCCAGATTGGGCAATTCAGCCCCGAATCAAAGCCGTTCATTTCCTTATTTTGAGATCCAACGGTTGGGGGATGTTCCTGAAGGGATATACCCGTGGGTTGACTTAGAAATCCATCATTTTTCTTCACTTGTTTTCTTTCTAAGTCCTTGGAGAGAGAGGAGAGCTAAGGGAAGAATAAGGAGCTAGATCCGCCATTGGAGGAGCTTCGGAGCTCCGAATCGCAAGCCGACTCCGGATCCACGGAGGCAACGCTAGTGCGGTGATTTCTATCCGATTACTTTTCGATGGCGCCAAAGAGGAACTCAAGGGTAACGATCCTCATCTTGAGCATGAATAGCTCTCTTTCTTAGCATAGGAAGCCCGCTCTCGCGAGTTTGCGGAGAGTTGGAGGCGTTCCTTCGGGTAGATATGTAAAGTCCCCGTTGTGTAGAGTCCGTATGCGAGAACGGACATAGGCATGATGTGTGAAGCCTACCCGGACATGTTAGTCTGGATCGGTGATGTTGCATTGCATAAGGCCGGAGAAGACTCCGTGCTATTGGTTGTTTTTCGGGTTTTCTACGCGGTAGATTGCAGCAGGGAGCCTTGGGGACTAACCCAAAGGTGCACCCGGAAAACTGGGCGGATACGAGATCTTGCCAACTTGGTGGCCTGAGAGCCAACTTGAACATAACCGAGTTATGTGACTTGTGGTAGAATGGGACTCGATGGAAGTTTGACCCGCGCAAATGGCTTAAATTGTCGTTGCGATGTGAGCACGGGTTAGATGGAACCGTACCCGCTTTATGTCGTTCGGTTAAAGAGAGCTAAGGTTACGTGGCACTTGCCGTTGGCATAAATATGAGTCTTCGGCGGTCAATGGCTTGAATTGTCGTGACCCAGGCCAGGAAGACAAATTGCTCATAGGTTTGGCCGTCTAAGTGGCGGTGGTGAGTTCAGAATGTTAATGGCTTTAATTGACGTGACATCGACCGGTTCACCGTGAATGTGCCCTGAGTGCACGGGACGTGTGGCCGTACGAGCCAACGTCTGTGATGAAATGGCTATGGTTATATTTATGGCTCGCTTATGCTAATGAAATGCAGGGAAGGAGCATCGCCGCCCCGAGTTGGGGGCGGGATCGTTATAATTTGGTCAACATTGCTGACCGTTGCCTTGTTTTTCCACCGTGCGGTGGTTTGTTGCTTGCAGGTGCAGCTAGACCAAGCGGTCAATAGCGGGCTAAAGCCCTTTTTGCGAAGCTGGCCCTCAAAGGCCCAAGTAGAAGTGTTTACTGCTTATTTCATGTATGACCGGCCTGCGTGCCGTGGTTTGTAAATCATGTAATATTCAAGTGAAACCTTTTGTAAGGCCTTAAGGCTTGTTTTGGGTATTTTTGTAATAACATTCCTATTTCGTAGTAGTGGACATTCGTGCTTTGATGCTGGGTTCTTTGTTTACAACTTTTATAAACTGCTTCCGCTAGAATGCTCTTTGTAGGACTCTAGATTGGTTGGATGGTTTCCATAAGTAACCACCCGGTCTGTCTGTGGTATATGGCGTCGGGCCCCGGCCGGACCTACTGCTATATGTTATGCGACAGATAGGGGGTGTTACAATTTGGTATCAGACTACTGGTTTTGGTTGGGCTTAAACTGAATTCGTGGGCGAATTCTTTTTAAGGGGTGGTGAGCACATTGTGTGCGTCATCGTAATAACAGTAAAAAGAACCCATGAATGTCCACTTAGGAATGAAAATACTCGTGTTTGAGGAACCTGCGTGTTCCTATAATTGCTGTTTGCAATACAATTTGGTCACTTAACGGTGTTTTGTACCACTATAGGTGACCAGAAGTGGTGTTGGGCCGTCAGAACGCCGAGTTTCTGAGGCTAGTAGTGCACCGGATGTTGCTCCCGCAACACCTCTGTCGGCGGAGAATATACGATTGGTGGCTGAAGCGGTTTTGGCCGTGATAAATGCGCAGCCTGGAAGGCAAGCGCAGCAGCCCGCTCCCGTGATGGAGCAAGAACCTCTGCAAGAGGCTGAGCCGAGGAGGGTGGAGCAAGTGGTTGTAGAACCGGTAGTGCCGAGGAGGGCAACTGAGAGGCAGCTAAAGCATGTAATGAGCTTTAACTCTCCGCTATTCTCGGGGTTGGGAACCCCATCTCAGGCTGAAGACTGGCTCTCCAGGGTGAAGAGAGTCATGATAGCAACGGAGATGGAGGAGTGGCAAATGACCACCATCGCTACGTTCCTTTTGGACGGTGAAGCGAGGATGTGGTGGGAAGGATTGGAGCTGCATCATTTGAGAGGTAGACAACTGGTAGACGTTCCGATGGAAGAGTTCTCGGGATTGTTCTTAGCAAGATACCTCCCTTCTACTCAGAGGATTTCGATGGAGAACGAATTTATGAGGTTGGTTCAGGGTGAGAGGAGCATGGATGAATATCTCCACGAGTTTACCCGTTTGAGTCGATATGCTAGCTCCACCATCATGGATGAGGAGCGCAAGACTAATCGCTTCTATGAAGGCTTGAGGGATGAGTTGAGACTACTACTGTCGGGGCCGATGACGCAGGGTTTCTTAACCTTGGTCAATACTGCCCGGTCCTTGGAGAAGGACATGAAGAATGTACAAGCGAAGAAGAGCTTGGGTGAGAAGAAATCTGAGTTTAAAGTGCCGAGTACTTCAAAGTCCGGCTATCGGAGGGCTTTCAAGAAGCATAGGACTTCGGGTCCAGCTCCTTCTGGTGCTTCTGGGGCGACTACGAGTCGAACCCCGGGCGCGTGTTTTACATGTGGAAAGACGGGGCATTTCGCCCGTGATTGTTGGAGCGGACGTCCTAAGTCCGAGAGGAGACCGGGAGCTACTTATGAAGAGAAGGGAAAGGCGGCGGAGTCGACCGCATCCCATTATGCTCCGGCCCAACCAAGGGTCTACAATCTTGGCCAACAGGAGGCCATTAAACAAGCTGATGTGGTGACAGGTACGGTTTAATTTATAGCAAGTCAATTTATTTAAATACTTGTTATGCACATGTTACCTTACCACTGCTTGTTAGGATTTGTATTGATTTGTGAAAATCCGGCACGAGCACTTTTCGATACGGGAGCCTCACACTCCTTGTCCGAAGGATTTACATCACGCATCGGAGTCCCTTCTTCGATGGCGAAGGATAAGTTGGATGTGTTGTTGCCCAACGGGTGTTCGATGCGAGCGGATAGGATCTGGGATGTTAAGATTCGTATTGGGGAGCAGGTGTTCGACCTGCGAGCGTCTTTACTTCCATTAGTGGAGTTCGACGTCATATTTGGCATGGACTGGCTCTCGGAGCAGCAGGCCCATATAGATTGTGGTAGCAAGGAAGTCAAGCTGGGAGAAAGTCGAGAGACGACGTTTACGGGCTTAAAGGGGTCGAGCAAGACGTTGATGTCTGCTCTTCAGGTGGTGAAGGCGGTTCGTGCTGGAGCAGAACTGTTCTTTACACTAGTGGAGGTTGCAAAGCCGAAGCCCGCATTGGATTGTATTTCAGTGGTATCGGAATACCCTGATGTGTTCCCCGCAGATCTTCCTGGAGCCCCGCCTCAGCGGGAGATAGATTTTACGATCGAGCTAGTGCCAGGTGCAAAGCCTGTGTCACGATCTCCGTATCGGCTAGCGCCTAAGGAAATGGCGGAGCTGAAAGTTCAACTGCAAGAGTTGTTGGAGCAAGGGTATGTGCGCCCGAGTTCTTCGCCTTGAAGCGCACCGGTCCTCTTTGTTAAGAAGAAGGACGGAAGCTTGAGGCTATGTATTGATTATCGGGAGCTAAACAAGCTGACGGAGAAGAACAAGTACCCGATCCCCCGGATTGATGATCTCTTTGATCAGTTAGTCGGGTCGATGGTGTACTCGAAGTTGGATCTCAAGGCTGGGTACTATCAGCTGCGAATAAGGGAGAGTGATATCCCGAAGACAGCATTTAGTACGAGATACGGGCATTATGAGTTTACAGTCATGCCGTTTGGGCTGACTAATGCGCCATCAGCATTCATGGATTTGATGAACAGGACGTTCAGGGAGTACTTGGACCATTTTGTGATCGTCTTCATCGACGATATTTTGGTGTACTCGCAAAGTGAGGAAGATCACTTCAAGCATCTTCATTTGGTGTTGGAGACGCTAAGGAGAAATCAGTTGTATGCCAAGTTCTCGAAGTGCGAGTTTTGGCTATCCTCAGTGGCGTTCCTCGGGCATATAGTAAGTGGAGATGGTATTGCTGTGGATCCGGCGAAGATTGTTGCGATACGGGAGTGGCCTGAGCTCGTTACTGTAGCGGAAGTCTGGAGTTTTCTGGGGCTTGCCGGCTATTATAGGCGCTTCGTAGAGAACTTCTCGCGGATAGCGTTACCTCTCACTACTTTGATGAGGAAGGAGCATAAGTTCGTTTGGACGCCGGAGTGCGCGCGAGCTTTCGAGGAGTTGAAGTGTCGGTTGACCACGGCGCCTGTGCTGAGTTCGTCATGTGGAACCAAAGGCTATGAGATATATAGCGATGCTTCGGGCAGCGGTTTGGGTTGCGTGCTACTGCAGCACGGAAGTGTGATAGCTTATGGCTCGAGACAGCTAAAAGTGCACGAGAGGAATTATCCGGTCCAAGACTTGGAGTTAGCGGCAGTGATTTTTGCTTTGAAGCTGTGGAAACACTATTTGTACGGTGTGAAGATTGATATCTACACCGATCACAAGAGCCTAAAGTATCTAATTGATCAGAAGGATCTGAATATGCGGCAACGTAGATAGATGGAGTTCCTGGGGGACTATACATTCAAGATCCACTACGTGCCTGGCAAAGGGAATGCGGTTGCAGACGCGTTGAGTCGCCGAGCCCCAGCTCAAGCCAATTGGCTATCGGTGCACGATGAGCGGTTGGTGCGGGAGTTGGAGGCGTTGGAGATTGTTTGTGTGGACAGACAATCAAGTGCTGAAGCAGTTTTGAATTGGACTGAAGTCCAATATGACCTTGCTGATCGTATTCGGCAGGCTTTGGATATGGATGCTCATATGAAGCAGTTCATGGTAGAGGCTCTGGATGGGTCAAATTCCCAATTCGTCGTGGTGGACGGATTGCTTTGGAAAGACGGTCGTCTGTGCGTCCCAAGTGTGGGAAATTTACGGGTGGAGTTGTTGTACGAGGCGCACCATACCAAGTACTCGATTCACCCGGGGAGCACGAAGATGTACCGTGATGTGAAGAAACTGTTTTGGTGGCCGGGTTTGAAGAAGGATGTTGCGCTATATGTAGCGAAGTGCCAAACCTGCGCCTTGGTAAAGGCGGAGTGCCAATAGCCGGGAGGATTTCTTAAGTCCTTGCCTATTCCGGAGTGGAAATTCGACGACATCTCTATGGACTTTGTGCACGGTTTGCCAAGGTCGCAAAAGGGGAACGACGCCATTTGGGTGGTTGTTGATCGATTGACGAAGGTGTCGCATTTTATTCCGCATAGGAAGGATGATCCGGTGGAGAAGCTGGCAAAGCTTTATGTGGATAACATAGTATGGCTTCATGGTGTGCCCCGCAGCATCGTGAGTGACCGAGATGGGCGGTTCACGTCCAATGATTAGAGGCTGGTGCAGCAAATGTTGGGAACAAAGCTGAAGTTTAGCACAGCCTTCCATCCGCAAACGGATGGGCATACCGAGAGGGTCAATAGCACCATGGAAGACATGCTTCGCATGTGTGTCTTAGATTTTGGAAAGCAGTGGGAAGACCACCTTTATTTGGTTGAGTTCGCATACAACAACAGCTACCAAGCAAGTATTCAGATGGCGCCTTTCGAGGCCCTATATGGTAGAAGATGTCGCACGCCGTTGTCTTGGTTAGAAACGGGTGAGTCAAAGTTGTATAAGCGATCGGAAGTGGAGGATGCTACTTCTTTGGTGAGAACCATTCGGGAGAGGTTGCTTATCGCTCAGGACCGGCAAGCAAAGTACTATAATGCCAAGCACAGGAACGTGGAGTTCGCTGTGGGCGATTATGTATACTTAAAGATCAAGCCGTTTAAGGGTGTCTCGCGGGTGCGACGATTGAAAAAGCTAAGCCCGAGGTACCTTGGACCGTTTGAGGTTCTGGAGCGAGTTGGTGAAGCAGCCTATCGGTTGAAGCTTTTAGTGGAGCTTAGTGGTTTACACGATGTATTCCACATCTCGGTGCTCCGGAAGGCGGTGCAAGAGCCTACGCAAGTGATCGCGGTTGATCAAGTGCCGGTGGATAGTGGGCTAACGACAAAGGTCAAGCCCGTGCGGATCGAAGACTCGGAGGTCAAGCGGCTACGCAATAAAGAGATCAGGATGGTCAAGGTCCGGTGGGACAATTGCAGTCGTGAGGAGCTCTCTTGGGAGAGAGAGCAGACTATGCTTGACGAATATCCGGAGTTGTTCCGCTCAGGTACAAATTTTGGTTTTGTACATGTCTTTCCCTTATGTAATTTCGTGGGCGAAATTCTTTTAAGAGGGGGAGAGTTGTAACGCCCCGAAACTCTAAGGAGCAAAGGGGGACGTTTTGGGCCAGTTTGGGTTCTGGCAGCAGGCACACGGCCCGGGACACGGGCGTGTCCCAGGGCGTGTCAAGAGTGTGTCGACACTTAGCCGCGAAGACGTCGAGATTTACTCGACGATTTGTCGAGAGTGGGCACACGGCCTGCGACACGGGCGTGTCGCAGGGCGTGTCGACCCGTGTCGACACTTAGTCGCGAGTCGTCGAGTTTTACTCGACGATTCGTCGAGAATGGGCACACGGCCTGCGACACGGGCATGTCGCAGGGCGTGTCGACCCGTGTCGACGATCATCCCAGGGAGTCGTCGAGATTCACTCGACGATCGTCGAGACAAGGCACACGGCCTAGGACACGGGCGTGTCCAAGGCCGTATCATCAAGTCGTCGATCTTCCCTCGACGAAATGTCCTGTGTACACGGCCTGGGGTCCAGGCGTGTCAAGGTGACACGGGTAAGGACACGGGCGTGTCCTAGAACCCGTGCAGTGCTCGGGTTGAAAATGGGGAAAAATCATGGGGTACACGGCCGGCTACACGGCCGTGTGAAGTGGAACACGGGCGTGTCAGCTCGAACACGGGCGTGTTCGATACACGTGTGAGGTTCCAAGAGATTCGATTTTGACGGCGAATGCGGCACACGGCCCTGGACACGGGCGTGTGCCAGGCCATGTTCGGTCCAGATTGGGCATTTCAGCCCCGAATCAAAGCCATTCGTTTCCTTATTTTGAGATCCAACGGTTGGGGGATGTTCCTGAAGGGATATACCCGTGGGTTGACTTAGAAATCCATCATTTTTCTTCACTTGTTCTCTTTCTAAGTCCTTGGAGAGAGAGGAGACCTAAGGGAAGAAGAAGGAGCTAGATCCGCCATTGGAGGAGCTTCGGAGCTCCGAATCGCAAGCCGACTCCGGATCCTCGGAGGCAACGCTAGTGCGGTGATTTCTATCCGATTACTTTTCGATGGCGCCAAAGAGGAACTCAAGGGTAACGATCCTCATCTTGAGCATGAATAGCTCTCTTTCTTAGCATAGGAAGCCCGCTCTCGCGAGTTTGCGGAGAGTTGGAGGCGTTCCTTCGGGTAGATATGTAAAGTCCCCGTTGTGTAGAGTCCGTATACGAGAACGGACATAGGCATGATGTGTGAA
The DNA here is from genome assembly GCA_039583875.1 of Platanthera guangdongensis. Lineage (NCBI taxonomy): Eukaryota > Viridiplantae > Streptophyta > Magnoliopsida > Asparagales > Orchidaceae > Platanthera > Platanthera guangdongensis. The sequence continues at coordinate 149,910,327 of CM077167.1, forward strand.
GCCTACCCGGACATGTTAGTCTGGATCGGTGATGTTGCATTGCATAAGGCCGGAGAAGACTCCGTGCTATTGGTTGTTTTTCGGGTTTTCTACGCGGTAGATTGCAGCAGGGAGCCTTGGGGACTAACCCAAAGGTGCACCCGGAAAACTGGGCGGATACGAGATCTTGCTAACTTGGTGGCCTGAGAGCCAACTTGAACATAACCGAGTTATGTGACTTGTGGTAGAATGGGACTCGGTGGAAGTTTGACCCGCACAAATGGCTTAAATTGTCGTTGCGATGTGAGCACGGGTTAGATGAAATCGTACCTGCTTTATGTCGTTCGGTTAAAGAGACCTAAGGTTACGTGGCACTTGCCGTTGGCATAGATGTGAGTCTTCGGCGGTCAATGGCTTGAATTGTCGTGACCCAGGCCAGGAAGACAAATTGCTCATAGGTTTGGCCGTCTAAGTGGCGGTGGTGAGTCCGGAATGTTAATGGCTTTAATTGACGTGACATCGACCGGTTCACCGTGAATGTGCCCTGAGTGCACGGGACGTGTGGCCGTACGAGCCAATGTCTGTGATGAAATGGCTATGGTTATATTTATGGCTATCTTATGCTAATGAAATGCAGGGAAGGAGCATCGCCGCCCCGAGTTGGGGGCGGGATCGTTATAATTTGGTCAGCATTGCTGACCGTTGCCTTGTTTTGCCACCGTGCGGTGGTTTGTTGCTTGCAGGTGCAGTTGGACCAAGCGGTCAATAGCGGGCTAAAGCCCTTTTTGCGAAGCTGGCCCTCGAAGGCCCAAGTAGAAGTGTTTACTGCTTATTTCATGTATGACCGGCCTGCGTGCCGTGGTTTGTAAATCATGTAATATTCAAGTGAAACCTTTTGTAAGGCCTTAAGGCTTGTTTTGGGTATTTTTGTAATAACATTCCTATTTCGTAGTAGTGGACATTCGTGCTTTGATGCTGGGTTCTTTGTTTAAAACTTTTATAAACTGCTTCCGCTAGAATGCTCTGTGTAGGACGTTGAGATTGGTTGGATGGTTTCCATAAGTAACCACCCGGCCTGTCTGTGGTATATGGCGTCGGGCCCCGGCCGGACCTACTTCTATATGCTATGCGACGGATAGGGGGTGTTATATATAAAAGGGGAAATAGTAAAGGATTAGGGTTAACGAATCCAAGAAACAGAAAGTGAAACTGAATGAGGCGGCTGGACATTTACTTCCGATCAAGCTTGAAAGCAGCAGTCCAGTGAAGATAGCCAAAAGGCAAGAAAGGATAGCTGAAGCTCTTCAAGCTCAGCAAGGGCGTTCGCTAAAGAACAGTTTTGCTGATTCATCTCTTAGCAAGGTGGAATCTGCTCTCCAGTGCAGTAGTAATAAATGATAGCTGTAGAAGAAGTCTGATTCCTTCTACATGAGGTGAGCTGGATTGAAATCTTCTCAGTCCATCAAAGTTGACTCAGAGTTATTTCTCTAAGTCAGTAATTTTATTTTCCTTAACTCTGTATTTAATTCTTGTAGGATTCAGGTTTCCTGAATCTGCGTGTAGGACACTTTGTGCCTGAGATGTATGTGACAAATTTGTCACTGAGGTAGGTGCCTGGAGGTGCACTGAGGTAGGATACAAGTGAGGATATGAGCTATAGGGCTTAAGTGCCTGAGATAGGAGAGTGCTGCTCTCTGATTGTATGGCCTTTGTGTCTGAGTTAGGTGACAAGCTTGTCACTGAGCTGTAGGTGCCTGGAGGGGCACTGAGGTAGGTACCTCAAGGGGTACTGAGCTGTAGGAGTGCTGCAGCACTCTGAGAGTAGGGCCTTGTGCTTGAAGTTGTAGGGCTGAAAAGCCTGAGCTGTAGGCCTTAAAGATAAGGCTGAGGTAGGTCGCTTGCGGGTCACTGAGTGTAGGAGCACTACAGAGCTCTAAGGTAGGATCCTTTGGGATCTGAGGTAGGGCTGTCCTCCCAGCCTGAGTGCAGGGCTTAACAGCTTGAGGTAGGTGGTCGGCTGACCACTGAGTGTAGGCCCTTGTGGCTGGGTAGTGAGTCTTTTAGGAGACTTGAAGATCATGTGGGATCTGAGGTGTAAGCTCTTAGGAGCAGTTTGGAGAAGTTGTGCCGATTACAACAAATAAGCTTGGATAGGTGGAGAGGGAAAGTGGATGTACCCAATTGGGGAACCACTATAAATTCTGTTGTTTGCTGTGTTTGTTTGTTTTACTCTTTGATTGCAGGACTTAAGGACAAGCTCTAGTTAGTATAATTTGAAAACAGCGAAAGCTATATTAGAAGCTCAAAGACCTATTCACCCCCCTCAAGGTGATTAACTAACCTAAAGGTAAATAACTTTCACCTCGTGCGCATTGCCTGAGCAGGGAGGGTTGGACACTTCCATCCTCTACAATAGGGTGATCATTTTAGTTTGATGCTCCTCCATTAGCAGGACGTGCTTTTTTACCGCATTGGTGGGAATGACAGCAACACTCGTTCCATTGGGTAGCAGAGCATTGCCCATGGGTGAGTTGGTTGTAGCCTTTTCGAGGCGCTCTTCTCCGACCATGTTGTTAGTAGTTTGTGCACTCCTTCTTACCATTGCTATCGGTAGGGGAATGCTGAGACTTGTCAAAGATTCTGGGAACATTTTCCCACAGATGATGCCAAATTATTTTGGGTCGCTCGGTCTTTCTTCGATCAGGAGAAATTAGACCTTCTTGGCTCGGAATTGGACCTGGAGCGCAAACAATCAAAATGAACCGTAACAAAAGACAAGAGACATTTTTTACGTGGAAAACCTAGAAAGTGTGAAAAACTACGTAGCTAAAACAGTGCCGAGCCAAAATCCACTAGCTTCTCAGAGTTTTATAGAGTTTGGTTTGATCTTGGAGGGCAATAGGCTACTACTCCGTTACATGTGCAGAAAATGAGGAAAAATGGTTAAGTACTCAAAGTATCGATGGAAATGCTTTGTCCATAGAATGCTACTGAGATCGTGGAACCTGGGTGGGAGCATTTCAGCTGGAAAATTCTCTAAGTACACAGAGCTTCTGGAGGGAGCATTCTCATTGATGCAGAGCCATGATAGGAGCTCTCTCGCGGAAGTGGTTGATGTGATTTGGGGCATGTTGAAGACTTAACGTAAGGAGGAGAGTGGAGAAAATTCATGTGCAGAGGATCGGACTAAGTCCACAATCTCACCGAAAAAATTGAGAGCTCTCCCTTTTCTCTGGAGTTGCTTGTCTTCAAATGAAGGTCTGGGAGCCTATTTATAGTTTTCTGGAGGGTCAAGGCAGTAATTCCGTCGGGGAGTTTCTTATCTTATCTCTGGAGTGCTCGCAAATGGCGTTGCTCTGTTTCGATCACCAAGATCACCAATTTTACCAAAATGACGAGAGTGCCCCTCAGGAAATTTGGGCGGCCCGAGCAAGGTGCCCGAAAGCGTCAGAGGCGGCCGGAGACAGCGAGGGTCTCCAGTGATGGCTGTTGGGTACATTGATCATAATGTCCTAGATTTGAAGAAGGCTCACAAGACAATGGTATATACATGATTGTATCTGATGCATGCTCTAAGTTCAATATATGTAGGTTTTTTCTGCTGCACTGATTTGACAGGTAGTCTGAGTCACAATGACATATGGACTCAAGACAGGATTTTGGCAAAGTAGAAATCTAGCTAAGTCCAGAAGCGTTGAATGAAGACATTTCACTAGACGCTAAGAGGCTGAGGGTGTTGACAGAAGTTCAAGCAGTCAAAGCCTCAAAGGTGCAGACAAGAAATTTGGATAAGTCCAGAAGTGTTGATTGAAGGCAGTTCCCTCAATGCCAAGATTCTAAAGACATTGACAAAAGCTCAAGCAGTCAAAGCCTCAAAGGTTCAAACAAGAAATCTGGATAAGTCCAAAAGCATTGAGTGATTACAGTTCACTCAATGCTAAGAGGTTAAAGGCATTGACAAAAGCTCAAGTAGTCAAAGCCTTAGTGGTGCAGACAAGAAATCTGTCTAAGTCTAGAAGCATCAAGTGAAGACAATTCACTAAACGCCAAGAAGCAATTGAGTTGACAGAACTCAATACAGTCAAAGCCTATGTGTTGCATTCTAAGGAATCTGTCTAAGGGCAAAAGTGTTGAGTGAAGCCAGTTCACTCAACTCCTACTTAATTGGATTTAAAGATCAAGTATAAAAGTGTTGAGTGTTGAAGATTCACTCGACGCCTCAAGGTACAAAAATCTATCAAGCGTTTCTATGTTGAGTGACAAGGCTCCACTAAATGCCTAGGTAGATTGTCTGATATTTGCTAAGTCCAGAAGCTCTGAGTCATGCTGACGTCATCAAAAATTTGAATGTGGCGGGTTTTGCACGCTAGATGACAAAAGGCGCCGCTTGCCTTTAATACAGAATTAAATGCAAAAGATGTGTTGTAGTTACCAACTCCGGTGGTCCATGCTACACAAAGCGCCATTGGATGGTGGGATACAAAAGTAGAGTTCCAAGAAAGAAGAGAGAGAATTTTTGGAGATAGAGATTTTCTGGTCATCTTCTTCCTCTCGATGAAGTGGAAGATTAAGGAGATCAAGCTCTTACTGTAAGTCTGTGAACAACAGACATGAGTTAGCTGTTGAAGAAATTACTTACTGAAGAATCAACTAGTCCTCAACAACACATCAAAAATTCTTTTCTGAAGAAGGAGAAGCAGAGCAAGCTTAAAGATGTTGCTAACCTTCAAGGCCTAAGCTCTAACCTCTACTATAATCTAGGCTTGGAGAAGTAGTGCTCTGCAGCTACTTCTCAACACAAGCAGAACAATCCATAAGATCCATTCTTGGTGCTGTGAAGAAGATATGACTGAGTTGACTAGTCCAGAAGGCAGGTTCAGAGCACACTTTCTCTGGAGTCAATCGACAACAACAACCCTACTCATTTTATAGGACCAGTCTTGATCTGAGCTGTAAGATTGAAATATAAAGGCTGAGTTGTAGGATCCCGTGGTGGATCTGAGGTAGGGCCTATGTTCCTGAGGTAGGATCATTCTTGATCTGAGCTGTAGGAGAGTTAATCTCTCTGAGTGTAGGGCAATCTTCCTTGCCTGAGGTGTAGGACTTTTGATTAAGTATGAGGTAGGTGATCTGTGGATCACTGAGTTGTAGGAGCAAAATTTACTCTGAGTTATAGCGCTGTGGCCTGAGGTAGGACTTGGAGGAAGTCTGAAAGATCCTGAGGGATCTGCATTGTAAGCTCTTTGAGCTGAGATTGGAGAAGATTGTCTTGTCTAACACACTGTTAAAAAGGTGAGAGGGATAGTGGATGAACCCATACCTTGGGTAACCACTATAAATACCCGTGTGTTATTTTGTATTCTTAAAAGCAAGCTAAATAACTTAACACTCAACACACTAAATCAAGAAAGTGCTCAAAAAGACTAAGAAACCTATTCACTCCCCTCTAGGTGTATAGCTACTCTTGGAACAAAGACTTTCAAGTGGTGTCAGATGGAGCTTGTTCAAAAAGGACTTAACAGTCTGAACAGATCTCCAAGATAAGCTCAAGATTTGCTCTATGGGTTCAGGTGAGAACCACAAAGAGTTGAGCTCCATAAAGCTCCCTATCTACGAAAAAGAAATTTTTGGGATTTGGAAAGAAAGGGTCAGACTATTCATGGAAGACTCAGACCCAAGGATTTTCATCACAGTCCAATAGGGACCCTTCATTCCCATTAAGATATCTGTCCTGGATGCCAATGTCCAAACTCCCAAAAAGTACTATGAGATGACCAAGGATGAGGTCATCCTGACAACCATGGACAAGGGGGCACAAAATATCATTGTCAATGCCAGAGATTACTCCACCTTCCCGAACCTTGTCCACTGCAAGATAACCAAGGAAATATGGGACTCACTCATTTGTCTACATGAAAGGAACATAGGAGGTGAGGGATGACAAGAAATCCCTCCTGAATAAATAATATGAAGCATTCAAGTAAGGAATGAAGGACTCTATAGTTGAATGCTATGAGAAGTTCTTCATGATAGTGAATGGTCTGATCACCTATGGCAGACAGTTCACTAATTATGAACTGAATGCCAAATTCTTGAGATCCCTAAACAAGGAATGAGATATCAAAATCTGTGTCATCAGAAAAGTTGGCAACTTGGCCAACACTCTGCCCCAGAACTTGTTTGGGAAGCTACTATCTCATAAGATGCAGTTGAACTCCAGGAAGCATGAAGAGGATACAACCAGATCTGTCAGCAAAGAGAAGTCAGTGGCCTTCAGAAAAAGTAGGAAAAAGACTCCTCCTTCAAGGATAGTTGGTGATTCAGAATTCTTAGATCCCAGCTCCTCTGAAAGTGAGCTATCAGATGGAGAACTAACACTGTTCTCCAAGGATTTCAAAAAGTTGCTGAGCAGGAGGTGACAATGGAATAACAAAGGATCTTCTAGCTCCACATCAAAGAAGCCTTACTCCAACAAAGACAAATCCAAAAATGACCCCTCTGTGGAAAGGTATGACTCCAAATAGAATAAATATGTTAAGTATAATGTTGGTTGTTACTGTTGCAACAGGAGTGGACATATCATTGCTGACTATTCAATTAAGAGGAAGGAGCTGATGATGTCTGAAGGTAAAAAGCATCAAAGATACAAGAATACTGAAAAGAGCTTCTTGGCCAAGAAGAAAGTAAGTATATCAGATAATGATTTTGAGTCTTCAGAATCAGATGAAGAAGAGGCCTACTTTAGTCTCACGTCCATTGAAGATGGGGCAGATCATCCTGCTGCCCCATCTGGCATAAGGGCCCCACTATCCTCTGTTGACAGTGATTGTGAAGAGGATGGGGAATTCAGTCTCATGGCTCTATCAGAAGAAAATTAGGATATTGCTATTCCAGATGAGGTACATTATATCCCTAGGTCTCCTTCTATCTATGAGTCCGGCACAGACTCTGAAGCATCCCCTTCCTCTTATGAGGATGATGGTTTAGATTCAAAAGATGATGTCAATCAATTAATTGACAAATATGGTGCAATTCCGGATGGTATGAAGTGGAGCAAAAGGCTTGTCAAGAGACAAGCTAAGGAGATTGTCTCCCTACAACAAGCTGCATCCCTGCATTCTGAGTCAGCACCCTTGCTAACTCAGATGAGATGGGAAGTCAGATAACAGAAGACAATCTCAATCATCCAAATTTGGACCATCAGCGAGAAGAACAAGGTCATTATGGATCTTGAAGAGAAGCTCCTTAAGGAGAAAAAGTTAGTGGCTGAATTCTCAAAGCTCAAAATAGTGCTACCACTGATAGAATCCTTTACGTCTCAAAAGGATAAAAGAGGTTTGGGGTTCAAGTGGAACTCTGGAACTATAAAGTACAAAAGTAAAGGCAAAGCTCCAGTAGTGCCTCAGACCACCTTTCACATGGTAGTTCTCCCTTCCAACAGGTATGGACAGGAAAACATGTATGGTCACTGGAAGAATGAGAACTCTTCCGGTAAGAATACAAAAGTATCTTATAATTGAAGGAGAAAGGATATATGTGTGAGTGCACTGAAGGCTACCCATGAGGAAATATAGATGGTCCATAATGGACCATTTGTATTTTGTACTCCGGCCCCCACACTCAAGGATAAGGCAGTGTGTAACACTCTAAAATTAATTTGGACCAATTTGGGTTCAGGCATGGGTGACACGGCCTGGGACATGGGCGTGTCCCAGGGCGTGTCATGCCTGGGTTGTGTCGAGTCGTGCGGTCAACGAATTTTGCTCGACGATCGTCGAGTGTCGAGTGTCAAGTGAGGACACGGCCTATGACACGGGCGTGTCACAGAGCGTGTCAATATGATCGATGAACTCAGCTCGACATTTTGAGCCAGGGCTTGTTTGCGGGACACAGGTGTGTCCAGGTGCACACGGCCTGGAACACGGGCGTGTCCCAAGGCCGTGTGAGTCTCGGGTGATTTTGAGGTTGTGCAGCCTGATAAACACGACCACATACACGGGCGTGTCTGAAGGCGTGTTAGGGGATACGGCCCGTGACATTGTCGTGTCCCACGGCCGTGTTCTGGTTGGCTGTAAGTTGGTTGCCTGCCGCTTAAGTGACACGGCCTGTGACACGGGCGTGTCACAGGGTATGTCAGGCCGTGTTCATGTTTTTCTGGACACTTCTGAGCCGTTTGATTCCCTCTTTCTGGATCCAATGGATAGGCTTTGTCCAGTTGTTGATAAGGCCAGGGAAAAAGGGGATTTAACCCTTCCTCTTCATTATTTTCTTCTTCTTCTCATTTTAAGAGAGAGCAAGAAGAAGGGAGTGCAAGGGAAGGAAGGAGGAAGAGAAACCAGCTGCTGGAGGAGCTGAGGAGTGCGGAACGAAGATCCGAGAGCGGATTCGTGGAGGCTAAGCCGAGGCAGTGACTGCCATCCGGCTACTTCATGACACCAAAGCGATCTTCAACGGTAACGATCTTCTTCTTGGACATCGAAGTCCTTTCGTTTATGCATATGCGTGGAATCCTCCACCAGAGGTGGATCCGTGAAGTGATTCCTTTGTTGAGTCTGCATCTAGAGCCGGAATTGTAGAGTACAACATAGGCATGCTGTGTGAAGCCCATCTTGACCATTAGTCTGGATTGGTGATGATCATGGGTAAACCGGAGAAGACTCCGTGGAGTTGCAAAGATGCTATGTGCTTTGTGTATTGGATGATTGAATGCTATGTGTGGATGGTATGCTCATGCGTGGGCTAGCCATGGATATGATCTTGGATGCTTTGTGAAGCTCCTTGTGGTTTGCTCTGCGAGAGCGAGAAGCTGCGGCTACCCAGGAAGGGAAGGCTGACCCGCGTTACGGTGTGCCAGTGACGATGTGAGCACGGGCAAGGCTAACCTGTACCTGAGCATGATGGAGAGATCGATTGGTGGCAGTGTTCGGGAGCGTGCGATAGCCCGACTTGCTACACCGAAATAAAAGCGGGTCGATCTGTTGGATGAATGCTCATGTTTGCCATGCGGTTCGTACCTCTGCTTGGTTTGGGCGAAATGCAACTAGCATGCGTGTTGGGGTGACTAGGACCGGCCAGCCAACAAGTTAATTACCGTGCGATTGGTGGTGTTACCACGGGTTTCCGGTACACCGTAAGGTGCCCTGAGTGCACAAAGCGTCTGGCTGCGGTCGGCGTTTGTGATTTGATATGTATGCTTGTGATTGTTAGCTATTATACTTGCAAATGCATACAGGGAAGGAACCGCTGCCCCGGGCATGGGGTAGGGTCGTTATAATTGGTCAGTTATAGCTGACCGTTACTTTGTTTGCCGCTCTTTGGTGGACATCTACTTGTAGGTGCTGCGGCTTGAAATAAAATGCATGGATTGAAAGCTTGTTGCTAAGGCCCTTGAAGGCCAAGTGCGTCGTGGTTGGATTTCATGTGTGGCCGGCCTGCGTACCGATGTACGAACTTGTATATGTGTAAAAAGAGAAATCTGTAAGGCCTTAAGGCCATGTGTGTGTGGGTTGTATACATTCCTGGTTTTGGTTATATAAATGTGAAATTTATATATTAGTGGACATTCCTGGAGTTGAGTTCGTGCAACTTAATTAATGCTACGCTAGAATGAATTGGGTTAAGGACACAGATCGAATTTGATCACCACAAGTAATTCCATCACTTGTCTGTGACCTATGGCGTGGGGCCCCGGCCGGACCCATAGTTATAGGCCATGTGAAGAGTGGGGGCGTTACAAAGTGGTATCAAAGCGAGGTTGAGATTGTTTGGGAGAGAACAGAATTGAACTCACGAATGTCCACTAGGAATGTATTTCATGCACATGACGTGCGTGAGTGTGTAGTCAATGTATCGGTACCGTTATGATTTGAATTATTAATGGTGTTTTGTACATTGCTAGGTGGCGAGGAGTGGAGCTGGGCCGTCTGTGCCCCAGCGGTCTGATGAGAGTGTCGCACCGGTTGAAGCGCCCACGCCTCCTTTGGCCGAGACCATTCAGATGGTGACGGAAACAGTGCTCGCAGTATTGCAGACACAACCTGCAAGGCCTGCAGTGGTACCTGTGCAGCTTGGTGTTTAGCAAGAGCCTGTGGATGAGCAGTTGAAAAGCTTTATGGAATTTCATCCACCGACGTTTGGCGGGGTGATTTCTCCAACGCAGGCGGAAGATTGGCTTGCGAGAGTCAAACGGATCATGACTGCCATCAGGACAACGGAGGAGTAGAAAGTGACATTGGCCACTTTTCTGTTGGAAGGAGACACAAGATTATGGTGGGATGAGATGGAGGTGCATTACTTGGTCGGTCGCGGGTTAGCGGAGGTTTCCATGGAAGAATTCTCCCGCTTGTTTTTAGCCAAGTACGTGCCAGTGTCCCAGCTGAAAGATATAGTACCTAAACACCTAGAGGGGGGGGGGTGAATAGGTGACCTAATTCTTTTTTTAAACTTTAATGGCAGCAATCAGTTATAACACAGAATCTACTCTACTTTTGCAATCACACATCATACACAGCAAAGCACAGCACAGCAGACACAGAGTTTTATAGTGGTTCCCCAAGATTTGGGTACATCCACTTTCCCCCTTCGCCTATCTAGCAGTGTACTAGATTCGGCCAAACTTCACCACTGTCTCAGAACCGAAACTGGTTCCTACACCTCAGGCCCAAAGCCCTACAACTCAGCTTTTCCACAAAGCCTACACTCAACCACAAAGGCCTACACTCAGCCACCCAGGCCTACACTCAGCCACAAAAGGCCTACACTCAGAGATTTCAATCTCCTACACTCAGGCCCTCAAGACCTACCCTCAGCCTTTATAATTACAGGCTTACAAACACTCAGATCCAAAGGATCCTACAAGATAAAAATGAATTTACAAATGATAACTCAGCAACTCAGAAACAAGAGAGGGGAGTTGAGAGTTTCTTGATGAGTTCTTGGAAGAACTCAGCTGGATTCAATCTGACTTAGCTTTCTTCAAAGCTTCTTGAAAGTAGAACTCAATTAGATTGACTCCTTCTGCAGTTGATCCTTGACCTCTGCTTCTTAAGATCCAGAAGGCCTCTGCTGATGAAAAGGGTAAGGCAGACCGGGTGGTTACGTATGGAAACCATCCAACCAATCTCAACGTCCTACACAGAGCATTCTAGCGGAAGCATCCCCAGCCATTGGATCTCAACCTAAGAAAACGAACGGCTTTGATTCGGGGCTGAAATGCCCAATCTGGGCCGAACACGGCCTGGCACACGCCCGTGTCCAGGGCCGTGTGCCGCATTCGCCGTCAAAATCGAATCTCCTGGACCCTCACACGGGTATCGAACACGCCCGTGTTCGAGCTGACACGCCCGTGTTCCAGCTGACACGGCCGTGTATCCGGCCGTGTACCCCATGATTTTCCCCCGTTTTCAACCCGAGCACTGCACGGGTTCTAGGACACGCCCGTGTCCGTGCCCGTGTCACCTTGACACGCCTGGGCCCCAGGCCGTGTACAAGGTCTCGACATTTCGTCGCGTGCAGTTCGACGACTGGATGACACGGCCTTGGACACGCCCGTGTCCTAGGCCGTGTGCCTTGTCTCGACGATCGTCGAGTGAATCTTGACGATTTCACCTTGGACGATCGTCGACACGGGTCGACACGCCCGGCGACACGCCCGTGTTGCGGGCCGTGTGCCCATTCTCGATGAATCGTCGAGTATATCTCGACGATTTCACGGCTAAGTGTCGACACGGGTCGACACGCCCTGCGACACGCCCGTGTCGCAGGCCGTGTGCCCATTCTCGACGAATCGTCGAGTATAACTCGACGACTTCGCGGCTAAGTGTCGACACACGCTTGACACGCCCTGGGACACGACCGTGTCCCAGGCCGTGTGCCTTCTGCCAGAACCCAAACTGGCCCAAAACGTCCCCACTTCGCTATTTTGAGTTTTGGGGTGTTACACCAAGAAGGTGCCGAAGACACTTTCTGAAATGGACAAAGACGAGATGGTGCTAGTGGGACTGGACAAGAAGGCACGAAACATTCTGGTGAGCGCAGTTGATGATTCTATGATGCAAAACTTCAGCAACCGCAGGACAGCTCAGGAGATCTGGCAGTGCCTGATCATCCTAATGGAGGGCACTGATGAAGTGAGGGATGATCGGAGATCCCTCCTGAACCAAAAATATGAGGCCTTCAGGCAAGGGCCTAAGGAAGAGATCGGAGTCACCTACGAGAACTTCCTAAAGATTGTCAACGCCCTCAAGGGCTACGGAAGAGTGTTCACCAATGGTGAACTCAATGACAAATTCCTTAGGTCCCTTACTAAGGAATGAGACACAAAGATCTGCGCCATCAGAGAATTTGGCAGACTAGCAGAAACTGATCCACAAATCCTGTTTGGGAAGCTGATGTCCTATGAGCTTCAGCTGAACACCAGGAAAGCAGAGGAAGAAGCAGAGAAGGCTGCTGCAAAAGAAAAGACTTTGGCCCTAAAAGCCAGTTACTCCAAAAAGGGCAAGGGTGCGATGTCATACCGTGCGAGGAATAAGGAAGAGGAGGAGGACTCTGAACCATGCTCCTCCGGCTCAGAGCTGTCGGAGGAGGATTTCTCCCTCATCACCCGAGAGTTCAAGAAGTTCCTCAAGATGAGGAATCAAAGAAAGAAAGACAGCTCCTCCTCCAGGCATCAGAAGAAAAATTATTCTTCTGACAGGTATGCATCTAAACCTAACAAACATCGTTCTTCTGATATTATTTGCTTTGGATGCAATAAGCCAGGACACGTCGTGGCCGACTGCTATCAAAGCAAAAGAGAAAAAGGGAAAGGAGAGGAGCTCAAATCCTCCAGAGATAAGAAGAAGGAGCGGAGCTACATCGCCAGAAGGCCAAAGACACTAAGTGAGTCTAATTCCTCAGACTCCAGTGATGATGAGGAAGCCTACTTCGGGCTGGTGGGTCGCTCCGACTCAGAAGGAGAATGTCCCCCATTTACTGGGAAGGTAAAAGCTCACACACCTCTCTCCGACTCTGACTCTGATCCTGAGTCTCAGGATGATGAACCTGAGGATAGCCTTTCGGCCTGCGAAGCTGAGCTCCTCGAGAAGTATGAGCTTCTGCTCAACACCTTCGAGGAGTGCCAAAAGAGATTGAAGGCTGAGAAAAAGGAAGTAAAATTCCTTAAGGGCGAGTGTGTTTCCCTAAGGGAAGAGGTCACCAGCTTGATTTCTCTCCGACAGGAACACCTCGACCTGACTTCAAAGCACTCAGAGTCTCTTAAGCTCCTTGATCTTAAGCAGGAGGAAGTCGACAAGTTGGAAGAACAACTTGCGGCAGAAAGGAAGATCGTCAAGAGCTTCTCTATGCCAAAAACTGTTCTTCCAGTTGTTGATACCTTCTCTACTCAGGCCAAAGGAGCTGGCTTGGGGCATGTAGGGGTATCTGGTTCCTCTTCCAGGAGAAACAGGAACCAGAGGAAGAATAAGGCCGCCAAGAAGGCCTCTGCTGATGAAAAGGGTAAGGCTCCTCTTAGTCCTATTGTGTTCAGAAAGCCTGGCTTTCCTTGCAACCAACATGACTTTGAGTCAACATTTGGGCATCATTTCCGGCCCTCGGTTGCAAAGCCAAAGAGCCGGTATGACGGTTGGAACTTTCCCCGGAACTTCGGTGAGAGTGCCTTCAAGGCACCTTATGAGGAAATCCACATAGGAAATTATGGTCCGTTCTCTAGCGGCCATAATGGAAAGCAGGCACCAAAAGCCAAGCCTGTTATACAGAAGGTGACAAAGTCATGTGACTGTTGTCACCATGAGGCCTCCACCTCCACATCCAAGGCCCCAGCAGTACCCACCGTTCCCAGGGTAAGGCAGGAGCCTAGGAAGAGGTACAACAGATTCGACTGTTGGTGCTGTGGCAAAGTCGGTCACTTTGCCGTGGATTGTTGGTTTAATCCAAGGAATTACGAGACTCCCTATGTTAGCAATGCGAGACCGACCACTCGTAGGGTTAACCAACCGAGGGGGAGTGTGCTAACCAGGAATCTAAGACCCAAGTTCAATTGGGTTCCTAAGGCAAATTAATTTTGTTTTGCAGGAATGTCCAAAGGCCACCAAAACGCCGATCTGGTATTTGGACAGTGGATGCTCCCGGCATATGACCGGGACAAGAAGCCTGCTGCGTGATTACACTCCAGTCTAGAATGGACCCAAAGTCATCTTTGGAGGGTTAGATCGAGGAGTCACCAGAGGTTATGGTATGATTTTCAACGGTATAATCTCTATCATCGACGTGGCTTATGTTGAAGGGTTAAACCATAACCTGATCAGTGTAAGTCAGTTATGTGATAAAGGTTATGACGTTAAGTTCTGCAAGGATAAATGTCTGATAATTTCACGTACCTCTTCTGAAACGGTATTATCAGGCATTAGGAGCAGAAATATCTTCTGTTTAGATTTTCTCAGTTTAGATTCATCTACCCCCGTATGCCTTGTGGCAACAGGCAGTGCATCTCTTTGTGAACAATGGCACAAGAGATTGGCACATATTAATTTCAAGACAATTAGTATGCTGTTTTCTAAGAACTTGGTAAGGGATGCTCCCAGTATCAAGTGCATCAAAGATAGCCCCTATCCTGCATGCCAGATGGGCAAACAGACTCGGGCTACCTTTAAGAGCATCGCAGACAAAGACTCTTCCCGATGTCTTTACCTTTTACATATGGACTTGTTTGGTCCAATGCAAGTTCATAGCTTGCGAGGCAAGTCCTTTACGCTAGTGATAGTTGATGATCATTCTCGGTTTACATGGGTGTTCTTTTTGAAACGAAAGTCAGATACGTTTGACATCTTCACTAATTTTGCTAAGCAGGTTCAGAACGAATTTAACTGCTCTGTGGTCAAAATCAGAAGTGACCATGGAACAGAATTCGAATCTGGTGCAATGACAGAATTTTGTGAAGAACAAGGTATCTTTCATGAGTTTTCCTCCCCGCGCACTCCTCAGCAAAATGGAGTTGCGGAGAGGAGAAATAGAACTCTCATTGAAGCCTGCACGACAATGTTGAATGACGCTTCTCTCCCGGAATACTTCTGGGCAGAGGGTGTCAATACAGCTTGTCATGTACAAAACCGAGCATTGATCAACAAGCATCATCGTAAGACGCCTTACGAGCTACTGAAAGGCAGGAAACCAACCATGTCCTACTTGAGGATTTTTGGTTGCAGATGCTATGTACTGAATAATGGGAAGTACCCGCGTACTAAATTCGGTGAAAAATGCTTCGAAGGCATATTCATGGGCTATAGTTCCCATAGTCGGGCATATAGGGTCTTCAATAAGAAAACCATAGTGGTAGAAGAATCAATAAATGTTGTATTTGATGAAGGAAGTTTGCTTAACAGCAATTCTTCCAGTAGTATTCTTGAAGATGCAGGTGCTCGACTTGAACAGCTGAGTCTGGATGAGACCGCTAAAGATGACGCTCCTAAGTACGTCAAAGTTTCCACCTCCACGTCATCTGAAAATGTTGAAGATCAAAATGCAACAAATATCTTAGAAGAAGGAGAAGCACAAGAAGTAGTCGAAGCTCCAGACGTCAGACTTCTTGAGCTCCGGCACGTGAGGGATCATCCTAGAGATCAGATCATCGGAGATCCTCGTGTCGGTGTCAGAACTCGAAGAGGTACTATTAACGAAGTATTGCATCTTAGCCTCCTGTCACAGGTAGAGCCAAAGAAGTTCGACGAGGCGAACAAGGATGCGGCATGGATTCTGGCCATGCAAGAGGAACTACATCAATTCGAACGTTGCAATGTTTGGACGCTGGTTCCCAGACCATACAAACAGAATGTGATTGGCACGAAGTGGATCTTCAGAAATAAGCTGGATGAACATGGTGTCATCGTAAAGAACAAGGCCAGGCTGGTGGCTCAAGGTTACAGACAGGAGGAAGGGATTGACTTCGACCAGACCTTCGCACCAGTAGCAAGGCTCGAGGCAATCAGGCTGTTCCTGGCGTATGCTTCACACAAACGATTTACAGTCTATCAAATGGATGTGAAATCGGCATTCCTGAACGGAGACCTGAAAGAGGAAGTATACGTCGCTCAACCCCCAGGTTTTGTCGATCCTACTTATCCCAATCATGTCTATTTTCTTAATAAGGCCTTATATGGGTTGAAACAAGCTCCACGAGCTTGGTATGAGACTTTATCTAGTTTTCTTCTTGAGAACAAGTTCTCCAGAGGTAAAATAGATAAAACATTGTTTCTCAGGGAAGTCAAAGGCAAGATTTTGCTGGTGCAAATCTATGTCGATGACATAATATTCGGCTCAACGGACAACAATCTTTGCAAAAAGTTTTCTAAACTTATGCAAGGAAAGTTTGAAATGAGTAGTATGGGAGAGCTCAAGTATTTCTTAGGACTTCAAGTGAAACAGTCTGAGGATGGAATCTTCATCTCTTAGACGAAGTTCACAAATGAACTCCTTAAGAAATTCGGTATGGAGAGTGCAACCTCTATGAGGACTCCAATGGGATCCACCATGTCTCTGGATAAGGATGAGAAAGGTAAACATTTCGATGAAACCAAATACAGAAGCATCATTGGATCCCTGCTCTACCTTACTGCCAGTAGACCGGATATTATGTTCTCCACATGTGTCTGTGCCCGATATCAGGTGAACACTAAGGAATCTCACTATGTCGCTGCAAAGCGAATTCTAAGATACCTTAAAGGTACTCCTAATCTTGGCTTGTGGTACCCGAGAAACAATGATGTCGAGCTAATAGGCTTTTCAGATGCTGATTTTGCAGGGAGCAGGGATGACAGGAAAAGCACCTCCGGGACGTGTCAATTCCTCGGCAGGAGGCTTATCTCATGGAACAGCAAGAAACAGAATTGTGTTGCAACCTCCACAGCAGAGTCCGAGTACATCTCGACAGGAAGCTGTTGCGCACAACTTCTATGGATCAGAAACCAGTTAGCCGACTACGACCTTCAGTTCAAGGAAGTACCCATGTACTGCGACTCCTCCAGTGCAATTGCCATTGCCAACAATCCTGTATCGCACAGCAGAACAAAGCATATTGAAGTGCGCTACCACTTCATTCGGGAGCACGTGGAAAACAAGGACATCTCTCTCTGTTATGTCCCCACGGACAAGCAGATTGCTGATATATTCACAAAGCCCTTAGACGAGGCCAAGTTCAATCTTTTCAAGATTGAATTGGGGATGCTCAATTATGAGGAATGAAGACTACAGAAGCTCCAGGCTCGTGCATGATCTGAGGGGGAGCAAGGAACTCCAGCGTGAGTACAAATGCAAGAACTGAGGGGGAGCAAAGGGCCAAACGCTACAGACCCCGATTTGCAGAAGCCGAAAAGGGGGAGATTACCCTCTCGGCTAAGGCTAAGGTGGCTCCAAGCTTGCTCCCAAGAAATTGGTATTGGTAAGGGATAACTCACTCAACTCAATTTTAAGTTTATGGTTTTCATTCCCATTTGCTCTATTCACCTTAACTTGTAGGGTTTAGGCTTCTTCAAATAGGGCGAGATTGTTGGGTATTGTATCCACAATGTACCTGATTTGAAGAAGCCCCTGGACAAGCTAAGGTCAATAGACTATGTATTTGATAAAATCTTTATAGTTGTGCTTGCAGTTTTTCCACGCTAAGTGCACACCAATGTCAGGGTGCAGTAGGTCAATATACACGGGTCTGCACGACGTAATCCCTCATTGAGCAGATCAGTGTGTTGGCCTACGTGTGTTCTCTCTATTGGAGTGCACTTATTTTCAAGCACAGGGCTGTAAATATGCAGGAGCAGACAAGGAGCAAGGATGGGTCAAGGAGCACCTCATAGGTGGAAAGATGAAAATTCGTCTAAGTTTAAATCGACGAGAATCACCAAGTGATTCTCGTCGATTCGGCGAGAATCACTTGGGATTCTCGCCGATTCGTCGAGAATCAGAAGTTGATTCTCGTCGAACTAGATCCAGCCACTTCTAAGCGAGCACCTCTGCTTCTAAGAAAGAATCGACGAGAATCACCAAGTGATTCTCGCCGATTCGGCGAGAATCACTAGTGATTCTCGTCGAATCGTCGAGAATCACTGGTTGATTCTCGCCGTCTCGACCAGGCCTAAAGCAGTGCATGCAACCAAGGCAAATTCGACGAGAATCATCTTTGATTCTCACCGAATCGTCGAGAATCACCTTTGATTCCCGGCGACTCGGCGAGAATCACTTTCGATTCTCACCGATTTTGACTTGTGCGTTTTTCTGGAACTTCCTGAACCGGATTCTGCCGCTGTTAAGATTCTGGACCGGGACTTAGGGATTCAGCTTGTGGCTCCCACAACGGTCATTTTGGAAAGCATCTACAATATTTATATACAGGTATTTTGAACGGAATACCCAGACAGAAAAAAAAGTCGAGCAAGAAAGAAACCCTAAAATCGCGAAATAGCTCTGCCGCATCCGTCGCCGCTCGCGCTAGTCCGTCGCCACTGCTGATCGCTTTTCTTCCCGATCTCCGGCGATAGAAGCTTAGTCAGGCTCAGAGTCTCACGCGTCTATCAAGAGATCCCTTGTCTCTCGATTTGTTGATCGGAAAAAAACTTCCCATCCGAATCGATCGAGACGACCGATCCTCGTGTGACCGTTGGTAGACCTAGCTTGCTTCGCTATGAAGATTGGATCTCTATTTTCAGCAGCCGCTCATCATCATAGCCACCGATCCCGAAGCTAGCTGCCGCTCGTGTTGCCGCCGCCGGTTCCGGGGAGATCCTCTCCAAGAGAGACCAAGGTTGTAGACTCTTCGTTGACTTCACGAACACGTCGTCGAACGAAGAGGAACACCGTAGTCTCCAAACGAAGTTTGTATCTCGTGTACATTCTATATTTACTTTTGTTGTAAAGGAACTTTTGTTCCGTGTTGTAAGGGTTGGGTGCAACCCGTTTTGTGGGAGTGTTGACTCTCACGTGTGGAAGGGTTCCTTCTAATAGTGCAGGGATTGGATTTCAATCCTGTTGGAGAAGAGACCGAGTCGTCCCGTGTTGGGAGATAGGTCGAAGGGGGAAAGTGGATGTACCCAAGTCGGGGAACCACTATAAATTGCCTGTGTATTCTGTGTGCTGTGCTTTTTATTTTTATTGTGCAGGTACATTCGTAAGTTCCGCAAAAGCGCTACACGTCACCTATTCCCCCCCCCCACTAGGTGCACATAGCCGACACTAGGTGGACTTTCAGATAGGGTTTCATACCAAGCCCTAGGGGCTTGCTTTAACCCATATAAAGCTTTCCTAAGTCTATAGACATGATGAGGTAAAGTTGGATCAACAAAACCTGAAGGCTGTTCCACATAGACTTCTTCCTTAAGATTACCATTCAGGAATGCTGACTTGACATCCATTTGGTAAACTTTGAATCCTTGATAGGTTGCATAGGCCAAGAACATCCTTATGGCTTCCAGTCTGGCTACTGGAGCAAAGGTTTGATCAAAGTCAATACCTTCTTCTTGCTTATATCCTTTAGCAACCAATCTTGCTTTATTCTTAATGATGACCCCTTGTTCATCCATCTTATTCCTGTAGATCCACTTGGTTCCTATTATATTGTGGTCTTTAGGTTTAGGAACAAGTTCCCAGACCTTGCACCTCTTAAACTGATTAAGCTCTTCTTGCATTGCTTCAGTCCATTGTGGATCTAGTATGGCTTCTTCAAACTTCTTAGGTTCAACTTGAGATAGAAAACTGCAGTAGATTGCTGCATTCATGTATCTGCTCCTGGTTTGTACTCCTTGTCTTGGATCTCCAATAATCTGCTCTACTGGATGATCTCTAAGATGCCTATTGGCTGGAGGCATCCTGACTTCTGGTTGAACCTCTTCAGTTTCATCATCTTGCTGTACTCCTTGTACTTCTTCTACAATTGGCACATGTAGTTCTCCCCCTAGACAACAGCTACTGTCTTCTACTTGCTGTCTTGCAGCAGGTACTTCTTCTATAGTAAGCTTGTCCATTTTCTTTGTTAAACCTGTGGGGCTGCATACACCACTAGACAACTCATTGTTAATAAGTTTAGTCTCATCAAAAACTACATGCACCGATTCTTCTACAACTTGTGTAGTCAAGTTGTAGACTCTATAAGCCTTACTGTTACTGCTGTACCCAACAAAAATTCCCTCTTGGGACTTGGCAGCAAACTTAGTCAAGTAAGACTTCCCATTGTTAAGTATGAAGCATTTGCAACCAAAGATCCTGAAATAGGATAGGTTTGGTTTCCTGCCTTTCACAACTTCATAGGGGGTCTTGTTGAGGCCTTTAGTAATGGTAGCCATATTTATAACATGACATGCAGTGTTAACTGCTTCAGCCCAGAAATACTCTGGCAGTGATGTATCACTTAATAGGGTTCTACCTGCCTCTATCAAGGTCCTATTCTTCCTCTCAGCAATGCCATTTTGCTGAGGTGTTCTAGGTGAAGAGAATTCTTGAAATATCCCAAATTCTTCACATAGTTTTGTCATGCTTTCAGACTGAAATTCAGTACCATGGTCACTTCTAATCTTGACCACTGTACTATTTAGTTCATTCTGAATTTACTTGACAAAGCTATGGAAGACACTAGGTGTTTCAGATTTCTATCTTAAGAAGAACACCCAGGAAAACCTTGAGTAGTCATCTACAACTACAAGGGTATAGACCTTCCTACCTAAGCTGTGAACTGGCATTGGACCAAAGAGATCCAAGTGCAAAAGGTATAAACACCTCACAGCATCTTTGTTTTCTATGCTTCTAAAGGTGGATTTAGTCTGCTTGCCCTTTTGACAAGCTGAGCAAATACCATCTTTAACACACTTAACTTGAGGACCATTCCTCACTAACTCTTTGCTAAAGAGTTTGCCAATAGTCTTGTAGTTAAGATGGGCAAGCCTCTTGTGCCATTTGACACAATGAGAGACTGTCTCATCAGCTACAAGACACACTGGAGAACCATTGTTCTCAACCATAATGTCTAAGCAATAGACATTCCTTTTCCTATAACCAGTCAAAATGATCTCTTGATCACTTGACCTCTTGATATGACAACCATTCTTAACAAATGAGATGTCATACCCTACATCACTTAATTGACTTATACTTATTAGGTTGTGTTTCAACCCTTTAACATAAGCCACTTGATTAATGGTAACTAAGTTGCTAGAAATGTTACCAAACCCTTTGATGATTCCTTTTTCAGAACCACCAAAGGTGACTTTTGGACCACCTTTGATTGGAATGTAGTCCCTTAGTAATCCTCTAGTTCCAGTCATATGTCTGGAACATCCACTGTCCAAGTACCATGTTGGGGTATGGCCACTTGGACTCACCTGCAAAACAGATTAATGAACCTTAGAACCCAAAGAATTCTTGGGTCCTTGGTACTTGTTAGTTTGCAACTTGACAAAACTACCTACTGGCTTTCCAACAGGTAATTTGCAACTCACTTTGGCACTAACATTGTGCCAACAGTCCATTGCAAAATGGCCAACTTTGCCACAGCACCAACATTCAAACTTATTGTACCTTTGCTTAGGTACTATCTTTGCTGTCTTATCTACAGCTGACTTGTTGAATGTTGGGGCTTTGCCCTTGGACTTGGACTGGACAGTCCTTGCAGGTTTAATAAAACCCAGTCCAGATTTACCCTTGTGATGAGCAAATTCATCAATTATGGGTAACACTGACTTAGGTTTGGAAAACTTAGCAACAAGCTCTCTCTCCTTCTGAAGATTGATCTCCAGACTCTTGATTTGATCATTCTTATAGGTGATAGTCCCCATCTGAATCACTGTTATGTGTTTCAGTCTGGCTATCTCATTAAGCTTTTGATCAAATAACTTCTCAGAATCTGTTGCAGCAGCTTTAAGATCAACAATTTCCTTTGCCTGACTTTTCGCTAGGGACTTGCTCTTCTTGTAAGCTTGCAACAGAACCTTGTATTCATCTATCAGCTGATGAATATCTTCCTCAGACTCAGATACACTCTCATCACTTGATGAAGATGAATCTGATTCTGTACTGGCACAAGAAACTGAACTGGAAGTTGAACATTGTACCTTACTGGGTCCTGGCTGCTCCAGGATTTTGTCATGCTCTGTCAAAGCCATTAGCCCTTGGCATTGACTGTCTTCTTGTTCATAAATAGACTCCATTATCTGCATGAATTCTTCTTCTTCTTCTTCAGCAAACAGCCCTATGTGTGCCTCAGCATCAGACTCAGTTTCTGAAGAAGAGATATCTGATAGAGTCTTCTCTTTCTTGGCAACAAAAGACTTCTCTTTCTTGCCTTTGAAATGAGTCTTCTTCTTGTCACTAGACTCCTTTCTCTTTTCAGGACAATCTGCAACAACATGGCCTTGTCTATTGCAGCAATAGCACACTATTTTAGAAACAGTTGCCTTGCTAGATTTAGTCCTCTTCCTGTCCTTCTTTGAGGCCTTTTTATCCTGATAAAAATCTTCTTTTCCTTTTGAAGTAGAAGGCCTTGACCTCCACTGTTTCTTCTTCAAGAATTTCTGAAAATGTCTAGTGAAGGCAGTAAAGTCTTCATCACTTTCACTGCTTTCAGATTTTATGCTGACTGACTCATCTAACTCTGATTCAACTACCTTTGGAGGTGGAGTTGGTGACTTATTCCTGCACTTTCTGTAGGCTTCTGTCTTGAAAGCTACTGTTCTTTCCTTGTGTTCAGTTCTTGTTGATTTCTCCTCCTCTTTTCTCACTGTCAACTGCATTTCATAAGACAATAACTTGCCAAACAGTGTAGGTGGAGGAATTTCTCCCAACTTAGCCATTTCTCTAATGGCACAAATCTTTGTGTACCAATCTTTAGTTAGGGACCTTAGGAACTTGTCATTTAGTTCATAATTAGTGAACTCTCTTCCATAAGACATGAGTTCATTCACTATTCTGTAGAACTTCTTATAGCACTCAGTTATGCTATCACCCTTTCCTTGTCTAAAACTTTCATACTCTTGATTTAGCAAGGATTTTCTATCTTGCCTAACTTCTTCAGAACCTTCCATATACACAATAAGAGTGTCCCACATCTCTTTGGTTGTCTTACAATATATTAGATTCTGAAAAGTTGCATCATCTATGACACTCACTATAATGTTTTGTGCCCTTTTGTCCATGGTGGCTAGGACAATCTCATCCTTAGTCATTTCAGAGAAATCCTTTGGGGTTCTCTGATTTGCATCTAGAACTGATATCTTCATGGGCACATATGGCCCCTCTTTGACTGTGATGTAAATCCTAGGGTCTGAGGCCTCCATAAACAGCCTTACCCTTTCCTTCCAAATCCCAAATATCTCTTTCCAGCATAGAGGTAATTTCATGGAACCCAATTCCTTGTGATTCTCAGAGGAACCCATGGTTCTTGATTTTCTTGAATCTGTAATTTGACTTATACTGAATCTGCCAATCAGGATCTCCTCAGACTGTTAGTCCTTTTTGAGGAACCTCCCTCTGATACCACTTGAAAGATATAGTACCTAAACACCTAGAGTGGGGGGGGGGTGAATAGGTGACCTAATTCTTTTTTTAAACTTTAATGGCAACAATCAGTTATAACACAGAATCTACTCTACTTTTGCAATCACACAGCATACACAGCAAAGCACAACACAGCAGACACAGAGTTTTATAGTGGTTCCCCAAGCTTTGGGTACATCCACTTTCCCCCTTCGCCCATCTAGCAGTGTACTAGATTCGGCCAAACTTCACCACTGTATCAGAACCCAAACTGGTTCCTACACCTCAGGCCCAAAGCCCTACAACTCAGCTTTTCCACAAAGCCTACACTCAGCCACAAAGGCCTACACTCAGCCACCCAGGCCTACACTCAGCCACAAAAGGCCTACACTCAGAGATTTCAATCTCCTACACTCAGGCCCTCAAGCCCTACCCTCAGCCTTTATAATTACAGGCTTACAAACACTCAGATCCAAAGGATCCTACAAGATAAAAATGAATTTACAAATGATAACTCAGCAACTCAGAAACAAGAGAGGGGAGTTGAGAGTTTCTTGATGAGTTCTTGGAAGAACTCATCTGGATTCAATCTGACTTAGCTTTCTTCAAAGCTTCTTGAAAGTAGAACTCAATTAGATTGACTCCTTCTGCAGTTGATCCTTGACCTCTGCTTCTTAAGATCCAGAATATATCTGAACCCTTCTTCTCAGCTTAGTTCCAATGACTGATTTCTTGGATGGAGCCCTCTCTCTCCAACTTCTTAGATCTGCACTTGGACAGCTAGATCTTCTTGTTTTGATACTTGATCAATAACTTGAACAACTCTGTGAACCACTTTTTGAATTGCTTCAGCAACTTCTTCAACAACAGTTTCTGTAGACTGTATGAGCCTATTTATAGGCCTTCTTTATGGTAACCGGCTGGTCCGGTTCATAACTGTCTTCTGACATCTCTGACAGGTGCTGTAGACCGGCTGTAACGACAGCTGTCAAGTCATCCAGTCAGTTCTTGAAAGTTCTCTAACTGTCTGAAAGTGTCGAGACTTTCTGTCTTTAAGTGTCGACACTTATAGACCAAGTGTCGACACAAGTTGTGTAAGTGTCGACACAAGTCTACAAGGTGTCGACACAACTTCTTGTGTTGTAGATTCGATGTCTCGACACAGTTTCTTCTTCAAGTGTCGACACTGGAATTGAGTGTCGACACAAGTACTTGATCTTCTATCTTTTGCTGAATTCTTCTAAGTGTCGACACATCTCCTTTGTGTCAACACATCTTTATGTGTTGAATCTGTCAAGTGTCGACACTGCTTCTTGGTGTCGACACATAGTCTTCAATGTTGATACTTGATGAGTGTCGACACAGCTCCTTGTGTCGACACTTGATTCTTCTGTTAAGACTTCAGCTGAGTGTCGACACATTCCCTTAGTGTCGACACTTGTACTTAGAATATTTTGTTGATCTTTCTGTTCTTTGCTAAGTGTCGACATAGCTCCATGTGTCGACACTTTCTTCAAGTGTTGAGTCTTCAGCTGAGTGTCGACACATACTGTCTTGTGTCGACACTTTCTTTAAGTGCTGACTCTTCTGTTGAGTGTCGACACATTGTTCAGGGTGTCGACACTTATACTTAGTCTCTGCTGACTTTTGTTGAGTGTCGACACAGCTCCAAGTGTCGACACTTTCTGGTGTAGACACAGCTTTACTGTGTGTCGACACTGCTGTTAAGTGTCGACACTGCTTTACTGTACTTTCTTCATTGAGTGTCGACACAGCTCCTTGTGTCGAAACTTTCTGTCTGGTGTCGACTCTGCATCCCAGGTGTTGACACAATGACTCCAAGTGTCGACACTGCTTGTCTGGGTGTCGACACAAGTCTTCTTAAGTGTCGACACTTTCCCTCTAGGTGTCGACACATGGACTTAGAAATTTTTGCTTCAGTCCTGCAAATACTTAACCTGCACAAGTAACTCAAAAACACATCAAATACATTTTGATGTATATCATTGAGTTGGGTGAGACTTCTTCAAATCAGGTACATTTAAACCAATATACCCAACACCAGCGGATTGCAATGGAAAATGAATTTTTACGTCTAGTGCATGGTGAACGGGATATTGATACGTACCTACATGAATTTGCTAGACTGGGGCGGTATGTGGGATCTACTTTCGCCAAGGAAGCCCGAAAGACGAATCGATTTTATGAGGGCCTTCGAGATGAGTTAAGGTTGGCACTTCCGAGTTCGGTGAGCCAAGGATTCCAAGCGTTGTTAGATACATCTCGTGCATTGTAGAAGGATATGAAACGAGTGCAAGAAACGAGGAGACTGGCGATGGAGAAGCCAGAATTCAAAGTTCCGCAGTCAGAACAATTGGATTTTCAGAAAAGAGAGAAGAAGATATTCAAGCCTGTGGAACAAACCTCGTCGAATGTTGCATCAGAAGCAACGTATGGACAAAGGCGTGTGGAGACACGTACCTGTTTTCAATCCGGAAAACAGGGGCATATAGCCTCTAACTGTCGAAGCGGCCCTCCTAGAAGTGAGAAAACTACGGGTGCGTCTTATGAAGATAAAGGAAAAGTAGTGGCCGAATCATCTGCATCTCGGACGCAGCCTCGATTGCATAATATGGAAGTACAAGAGCCACAAAGGGCACTTGGTGAAATTCAACCTCGTGTTTTCAATTTGGCATTTACCGAGGAGTTTAAACGCTATTTGCAAAATAATCCGGATGAACGAAAATAAGTGTGGCCCGTCATCTCTGTGTGTATGTGAATGTTATGTAATGATATTTGTGACATATGTGATATATGAGACATGATATAGATATGCGATGTGAAAGGGGCGGGTGACATGATGGATATATGACTATGTTGTTATTTGGTTGACTTGTGCTATCATACGAATGCTGTGTTGGGTGAACACTTTTGTTGTGACTGATTGGCGTGAGCCAAATTTCGAGGACGAAATTATTTGAAGGAGGGGAGGATTGTAACACCCTAAAATTATTTTGGACCAATTTGGGTTCAGGCATGGGTGACACGGCCTGGGACACGGGCGTGTCCCAGGGCGTGTCATGCCTGGGTTGTGTCGAGTCGTGCGGTCGACAAATTTTGCTCGACGATCGTCGAGTGTCGAGTGTCGAGTGAGGACACGGCCTGTGACACGGGCGTGTCACAAGGCGTGTCAATATGGTCGATGAACTCAGCTCGACGTTTTGAGCCAGGGAGTGTTTGCGGGACACGGGTGTGTCCAGGTGCACACGACCTGGAACACGGGCGTGTCCCAGGGCCGTGTGAGTCTCGGGTGATTTTGAGGTTGTGCAGCCTGATGAACACGGCCACAGACACGCGTGTGTCTGAAGGCGTGTCAGGGGACACGGCCCGTGACATGGGCGTGTCCCACGGCCGTGTTCTGTTTGGCTGTAAGTCGGTTGCCTGCCGCTTAAGTGACACGGCCTGTGAAACGGGCGTGTCACATGGCGTGTCAGGCCGTGTTCATGTTTTTCTGGACACTTCTGAGCCGTTTGATTTCCTCTTTCTGGATCCAATGGATAGGCTTTGTCCAGGTGTTGATAAGGCCGGGGAAAAAGGGGATTTAACCCTTCCTCTTCATTATTTTCTTTTTCTTCTCATTTCAAGAGAGAGCAAGAAGAAGGGAGTGCAAGGGAAGGAAGGAGGAAGAGAAACCAACTGCTGGAGGAGCTGCGGAGTGCGGAATGAAGATTCGAGAGCGGATTCATGGAGGCTAAGCCGAGGCGGTGACTGCCATCCGGCTACTTCATGGCACCGAAGCGATATTCAAGGGTAACGATCTCCTTCTTGGACATCGAAGTCCTTTCATTTATGCATATGCGTGGAATCCTCCACCAAAAGGTGGATCCGTGAAGTGATTCCTTTGTTGAGTCTGCATCTAGAGCCGGAATTGTGGAGTACAACATAGGCATGCTATGTGAAGCCCATCTGGACCGTTAGTCTGGATTGGTGATGATCATGGGTAAACCGGAGAAGACTCCGTGGAGTTGCAAAGATGCTATATACTTTGTATATTGGATGATTGAATGCTATGTGTGGATGGTATGCTCATGCATGGGATAGCCATGGATATGATCTTGGATGCTTTGCAAAGCTCCTTGTGGTTTGCTCTGCGAGAGCGGGAAGCTATGGCTACCCAGGAAGGGAAGGCAGGCCCGCATCACAGTGCGCCAGTGACGATGTGAGCACGAGCAAGGCTAACCTGTACCTGGGCATGATGGAGAGATCGATTGGTGGTAGTGTTCGGGAGCGTGCGATAGCCCGACTTGCTACACTGAAATAAAAGCGGGTCGATCTGTTGGGTGAATGCTCATGTTTGCCATGCGGTATGTACCTCTACTTGGTTTGGGCGGAATGCAACCAGCATGCGTGTTGGGGTGACTAGGACCGGCCAACCAACAAGTTAATTACCATGCGATTGGTGGTGTTACCACGGGTTTCCGGTACACCGTAAGGTGCCCTGAGTGCACGAAGCGTCTGGCTGCGGTCGGCGTTTGTGATTTGATATGTATGCTTGTGATTATTAGTTATTATACTTGCAAATGCATACAGGGAAGGAACCGCTGCCCCAGGCATGGGGTAGGGTCGTTATAATTGGTCACTTATAGCTGACCGTTACTTTGTTTGCCGCTCTTTGGTGGATGTCTACTTGCAAGTGCTGCGGCTTGAAATGAAATGCATGGATTGAAAGCTTGTTGCTAAGGCCCTTGAAGGCCAAGTGCGTCGTGGTTGGATTTCATGTGTTGCCGGCCCGCGTGCCGATGTATGAACTTGTATTGTGTAAAAAGAGAAATCTGTAAGGCCTTAAGGCCATGTGTGTGTGGGTTGTATACATTCTTGGTTTTGGTTATATAAATGTGAAATTTATATATTAGTGGACATTCCTGGAGTTGAGTTCATGCAACTTAATTAATGCAGTGCTAGAATGAATTGGGTTAAGGAAACGGATCGAATTTGATCACCACAAGTAATTCCGTCACTTGTCTGTGACCTATGGCATGGGGCCCCGGCCGGACCCACCGTTATAGGCCATGTGATGAGTGGGGGCATTACACAGTGACCCATCCTCAGGCTCTTTCAGCAAAAACCCTGACCAAGGGTAAGTCAGTCAGTAAGCCTGACTTGGCTATCTATGAGGCCATTACCATCTTGTCAACTACAAAGAAGACTACTATTGATGAAACTCAGAGTAATTCAAGTACATCTACTGGCGAACTCTTCTTCAATCAAATTCTTGCTGAAATAAACAAGAAGAAAACTACTGCTCTCCTTTTGAACAGACAGCTGTTGAAAACTTGCACTCCACAAGGGCTGTTCAAAAGAGGAGATACAATATTCATGAATGTTGGTGTTGTGGTAAAGTAGGTCACTTTGCCATAAATTGTTTGCGCAACCCAAGTGTGCCAAGGGCAAGTGTGAGTCTTCCTTTCATAAGAGCTGCATGTAACCATGCTTATTTTCAGACTAATAAGAACCAATGACCCAATCCCGTTTGGAGTCCTAAGGTAAACTAAACTGTGTTTGTAGGATAGTCCAAGTACCCATGCACTAATATGGTACTTGGATAGTGGATGTTCCAGACACATGACTGGAATAAGGTGCCACATAAAGGAATACACTCCTGTAAAGAATGGACGTAAGGTGATCTTTGGTGGTTCAGACAGAGGAATTACCAAAGGTTATGGTATGATCACCAATGGAATAATCTTCATTACAAAAGTAGCTTTTGTGGAATGGTTGCAACACAATCTGATCAGCATAAATCAACTGTGTGATATGGGCTATGTCATTGTCTTCCATAGTGATGAGTGTCTGATCAAATGGTCATGTGACCAAGAGGTTATAATTATAGGCACTAGGAGTGGAAATATATATTGTTTAAACTTTTTATGTTTAAGTACAGACTCACCAGTATGTATAGTAACAAATGAGAAAGTCATATATTATGTGTAATGGCATAAGAGGCTTTCTCACTTGAACTACACGACAATTAACAAATTCTTCAGTGAAGGGCTAGTCAGGAATGGACCCAATATAAGATGCACCTAGGAGGGCATTTGCTTTGTATGTCAAAAGGGCAAGCAGACCAAAGCATTCTTTAAGGGCATTGGGGCTAAAGATTTTGAGAGATGTTTGTACCTATTGCATATGGACTTGTTTGGTCCTATATCAGTTCACAGTCTAGATAGGAAAGTCTATACACTTATAATAGTTGATGACAATTCATGATTTGCTTGGGTTTTCTTTCTAAAGAAAAAGTCTGAAACCCTAGACATCTTTGTCACCTTTATTAAGCAAATTCAGAAAGAAAAAGACAATTCTGTGGTCAAAATCAGAAGTGACGATGATACTAATTTTTAGTTTGATGGTATGATAAAGTTCTATGAAGAATTAGGGATTCACCAGGATTTTTCTTCTCCAAGAACACCCCAGCAAAATGGTATAGCTGAGAGGAAAAATAGAACTCGCATAGAAGCTGTCGGGACACTACTTAATGACACTTCTCTCCTAAAATACTTCTGGGCCGAGGCAATGAACATGACTTCTTATGTCCTGAATAGAGCTTCTATCAACAAGTATCTTAAGAAGACTCCCTATGAGATTATGAAAGGCAAAAAACCCAATCTATCCTATCTCAGAATCTTTGGAAGTAAGTGCTTTGTGCTCAATAATGAGAAGTAATACTTGACTAAGTTTGCTGCCAAATCCTATGAAGGAATTTTTGCTGGGTACAACAACCATAACAAAGCCTATAGAGCCCAAAACTTGAAAAATCAAGTTATAGAAGAGTATGTTAATGTTGTATTTGATGAATCATCAATGATTAACAATGAGCAGCCTAGCTCCTCTAGATTTACAAGTATAAAGTTGGAGATGGAAAATCTAACCATCAAGAACCCTCTTACTGCCCAAGAGGAAGAGAATGTTATGTGCATTACTGAAGAAAAATAATGCATACAGAACATGGATGAAGACCAGCATGATCCGATTATTGAATTTCAGGATGCTGAGAATAGATTGCCAGCAGCTATCAGGTATTTGAGGGATCATCCAAGATATCAAACCATTGGTGATGCTAGCCAAGGGGTTATAATATGGAATAGAAGCCTCAACATTGCTATGTACTCCAGCTTTCTGTCTCAGGTTGAACCTAAAAGGTGTGAAGATGCCAACATAGACCCATTTTAAATTATGACTATGCAAGAAGAACTGAACCCGTTCAAGAGATGCAAGGTCTAGAAGCTGGTTCCCAGACCACAAGGACATAACATCATTGGAACCAAGTGGATCTACAGAAATAAACTTGATGAAAATGGTGTTATAATTAAGAATAAAGCTAGACTGGTGGCCAAGGGATACAAGCAAGATGAAGGTATTGATTTTGATCAAAACTTTGCATCCGTAACTAGATTGAAAGCTATAAGACTGTTCCTTGCATATGCTGCACATAAAGGATTCAAGGTATATCAAATTGATGTAATGTCAGCTTTCCTAAATGGTGACCTAAAAGAAGAGGTCTATGTTGAGCAACCCTCAAGCTTTGTTAACTTTAACTTTCCTGGTTATGTATTTAAGCTTAGAAAGGCTTTATATGTGTTGAAACAAGCCCCTAGGGCATGATATGAAACCCTGTTTAACTTTCTCATTGAGAACAAAATCTCAAGAGGAAAGATAGACAAGACATTATTCCTAAGGTAAGCCAAGGGTAAGATCACTCTAGTCCAAATTTATGTAGATGATATAATTTTTGGGTTTACTGATGATAACCTCTGCAAGAAGTTTACTAAACTTATGTAAGTGAAATTTGAGATGAGTAGTATGAGTGAACTCAAGTACTTCTTAGGCCTCCAAGTAAGATAGTCTGAGAATGGATTATCCATCTCTCAGTCTATGTTCACTAAGGAGTTAATTAGAAAATTTGGAATGGAGAGTGTCTCCATAATAAAAACTCCTATGGGGTCAAATGTGTCATTAGATATGGATAAGAAAGGGAAACCTATTGATGAAACCTTGTATAGAGGCACAATTGGCTCCCTCATCTACTTAATTGCTAGTAGGCCAGACATTACGTATGCTACATGTGTTGGTGCTAGATACTAGGCTAGCCCTAAGGAGTCTCATTATTCTGCAGCTAAAAGAATTTTGAGATATCTCAAGGACACACCTGATCTTGGCCCGTGGTACCCCAGGAATAATGATTTTGAACTAACTGGGTATTCAGATGCAGACTTTGCAGGTTGTAGGGAATACAGGAAAAACACCCATGGCTCCTATCAATTTCTAGGAAGAAGGCTTGTGTCTTAGAGAAGAAAGAAGCAAACAAGTGTTGCAATTCCAATAGCTGAATCAGAATACATATTAGCTGGAAGCTGCTGTGCTCAGTTAACGTGGATCTAGCATCTATTGGTGCATGCATTCCGCATCTCTTGGTTTGAAAATAATAAATACCGTGATTTATTTGATCTACTCTTTTGTGTGTTTATAATATGTAGGTTATACATGTTGAATGAGGAGACAAGTCCTCAGTCATGGGCATGATCCAAGGGTGTGTATACTTTAGAAAAAAAACAAAATGATGAGTTTTGTGTGCTAAACTTCAAACAACCATAACTTTTAATCCGGGAGGAGTTATAGAATGTGCCACCCCATTCCGGAATGAGATTGAAGTCATCTACACTCTAGAAATGGTTCAGACAACAAAAGTGAAAAATAGATATCTCCAGGCGATATCAACTGTCAAATCATCCCGCGAAAACCTCATAATTGTGGGATACGTGGCAGCCAGATAGGATATTGCTGATTGGTGATAGCCAGTGTTGCCGAGTGGTATCACTAATATATAAAAGTGATTCATTTTTTCGTGGAGATTAATGATTACAGAATTTGGAGTGTTCCTTCCCATGTAACTGGTGTAGATAGCTCCAACACCCAAAAGACTCCATCCTCCCAAGATGGTTCAAGTGCGACGAAGCGACGACACGTACATGACTCTGATGCAATCTTGGCAAGGATTCGTCATCATATTTAGCATTACATTTAGAGGGAGTTCTTAATTCTAAAGATTATATTTTATCATTATTTTTATTGTAATTGTTAGGAGAAAATCGCCACCTTGTGTGTGACGTCTAGGTTCGTGTGTGGCTTAGGAGGAAATCGCCGCCTTGTGCGTGGCGTCTAGGTCGTTGTATAGCTTAGGATAAAATCACCGCCTTGAGAGTTGCATCCAAGTCCTTATGTGGCTTAGGGAGTAATCACTACCTTATGTGCAGCGTCTAGATCATGGTTAGATCTAGGGGGAGGCTAGTTGAAAGATATTGTACCTAATCACCTAGAGGGGGGGGGTGAATAGGTGACTTAAATATTTTTGACTTTTTAGGCAGAATTCAGATTTTATCACAGAGTTATAATTACTTTAACACATCAATCAATAAGCAATCACAACAATCAATCAAGCACACAGTGAACACACCAATTTATAGTGGTTCCCCAAGGATTGGGTACATCCACTTTCCCCCTTCGCCTATCTAGTAGTGTATTAGATTCGGCCAAACTCCTCCACTATCTCAGATCCTCAGATCTTACACTCAGAACCCCAAAACAGGTTCCTACAGCTCAGGCCCAAGGCCCTACAACTCAGTCTTCTCCAAAGACCTACACACTCAGCTTTTTCACAAAGCCTACACTCAGCCACAGCAGGCCTACACTCAGCCACAACAAGCCTACACTCAGAGATACAAATCTCCTACACTCAGGCACACAGGCCCTACCACTCAGCCTTTATAATTACAGGCTTACAAACTCAGATCCCTAAGGATCCTACAAGATAATATGAATACAAAATATAAACCCTACAACTCAGAGAAAAGAGAGAAGAGTTGTGAGTTTCTTGATGAGTTCTTGGAAGAACTCAGCTGAGATCAACCTGACTTAGCTTTCTTCAAAGCTTCTTGAATGTAGAACACAATAAGATTGATCTCCTCTGCAGTTGATCCTTGATCTCTGCTACTTAAGATTCAGAACAAAATCTGAACCCTTCTTCTCAGCCTGGTTCCAACGGCTGTCTTCTTGGATGGAGCTCTCTCTCTCCAACTACTTAGATCTATACTGGATTCTTCAATGAATAGCTATATCTTCTTTGTATTACTTGATGTGTTGATCTTCATTTTATGTTGACAGTGTAAGCCTATTTATAGACCTTCTTCATGGTAACCGGCTGGTCCGGTCCCTAACTGATTTCTAACAACTCTGACTGGTGCAGTAGACCGGCTGGAATGGCAGCTGTCAAGTCATCCAGTCAGTTCTTGAAAATTCTGTAACTGTCTGAAAGTGTCAAGACTGTCTGTCTTTAAGTGTTGACACTTATAGACTAAGTGTCGACACAAGTTGACAAAGTATCGACACTAGCCTTCAAGGTGTCGACACAACTCCTTGTGTTGTAGAATTCACTTCTCGACACAGCTTCTTCATCATGTGTCGACACTGATATTGAGTGTCGACACAATTCCTTGTACTTCAGTACTTTGTTGAATACTTGTAAGTGTCGACACAACTCCTTTGTGTCGACACATCTTCATGTGTTGAACTTGTTAAGTGTCGACACATCTTTCTTGGTGTCGACACATGCCTTCTGTGTTGATACTTGCTGAGTGTCGACACTGCTCCTTGTGTCGACACATTCTTCTTCTGTTGAGACTCTGGCTGAGTGTCGACACATCTTCTTAGTGTCGACACTTGTACTTAGAATATTTTGTTGAACTTTGCTGAGTGTCGACACATCATCCTAGTGTCGACACTTTCTTCATGTGTTGAGTCTTCTTCTGAGTGTCGACACATTCTTTCTTGTGTCGACACTTTCTTCAAGTGTTGACTCTTCTGCTGAGTGTCGACACATTCTTTCTTGTGTCGACACTTTCTTCAAGTGCTGAGTCTACTGCTGTGTGTCGACACATTCCTCTGGGTGTCGACACTTATACTTAGACTCTGCTGACTTTTGCTGAGTGTCGACACAGCATCCAAGTGTCGACACTTTCTGATGTAGACACAGTTCTTCTAGGTGTCGACACTGCTTCTAAGTGTCGACACTTCTTCACTGGACGTCTCTTCATTGAGTGTCGACACAGCTCCTTGTGTCGACACTTTCTGTCTGGTGTCGACTCTGCATCCCTGGTGTCGACACAATGACTCCAAGTGTCGACACTGCTTTCCTGGGTGTCGACACAAGTCTTCTTAAGTGTCGACACTTTGCTCCTGGGTGTCGACACATGGACTTAGAATCTTTTCAGCTTTCCCTGTGAATACTTGACCTGCACAACTAAACTCAAAACACATCAAATACATTTTGATGTATATCATTGAGTAGGGTGAGGCTTCTTCAAATCAGGTACATTTAAACCAATGTACCCAACAATCTCCCCCTATTTCGAGAAGTCATAACCCTTAGTCAATGACATACACCATTCATAATAAAATTACAGAATGATGTAAAACAGGATTATGCAATCAGGGATAACATAAACATGTATTAAACAAACATGTATACATAGACATCATTTCAGAACAATTATGAAATAGATTTATCACACAACACATTGTTCTAACAACTTTGTCATATTCATTTTTCAAAAGTTTACAAGGTGTTTAAAATCAAAAGATTACAATTGTAAACTGAAGAAAATTCTATTCTATTTTTGATCAGCATCTTTGATCACTATTCCCTTCCCAGTTTGTATCTTTGCTTGCACAGGGGCTTCAACATCTTCAGTATCAGCAGACTTTTTCCCTTTCAGCTCCTTCTTCTTTAGCTCTTCAGCTTTAATCTTTTGCCTCTCAAAGTAATGATAAGGCTTGGGAAAGTACTTGCTAGGCTCCTGGGCAGTAGGAGGTAGCTTTCCCATCTTGGCCTTTCTTCTATATTGCACTATAGCTTCTTGCCTTGTCTCATGCTTTCTCCATTCTAGTTCAGAAAACCATTTGTTTCTGTCTTGTATATTATCTTTGGCAGCCTTCCATGCAGTTAAGATAATATTTCTTAAAGTGGGGCTCCACTGCTCAAAATCAGGCCTTTGTTCAGCTTGCTCTCTGAACCTCTTCTTAGACAATCTGGCTTCTTGTTCTTTCAGTAAAGCTTCTTGCATAGCCTCAGATACTGGCTGAACCACCTTCTCTACGATGACATTTTGCTGTCCCTCAGGTGGGCTATACATTGATTGTATATCAGCTTGAACCATATCAAAATCCGGAGGAGGGTAGATGACTTGAGCCACTTCAGGTTGCTCCCCTCCTAGATATGCAGGATGTATCCCAGATTCTGCCACATTGTCATCATCACATAAAGGAGGATAACCAAGAGTAGCTCTGATAGAATTAGAAATCCACTTGGCATGATCAGAGCTGGCTTTGACTAACACCCAGTATAAAGCACTTACAACCGAAGATCCTGAAATAGGATAGGTTTGATTTTCTGCTTTTCACAAGTGCTTATCAAAAGTTTCTTTGGCTGTGGCACTTTCTGCATACTGTGCAGTGGCTATATTCTTTATCTCAGTTACAATAGCATTGTGAGAAGCTGTCAAGTTATCATTCATTCTGATTTGATTTTCTAGTATATAGCCTTGCTTTACTTCAAGTTCATCTGCTTGAGCTTTTATCTTCTCTTGGTGAGTTGCTAGATAGACTACTGCATTCCCTCCCTTGTGGAAGCAGTCAGTCATCTCCTTCTTGTTGAGATTCATTTCAAATCTTATGGACTTAATGTCCTGGGCCAGATCAAATTGTAGTGATTTTTTCCCTTCATCTACATACTTTTCAAGAGCTTGCCTTTGTTCATCAAGCTTTATTTGCATAGCAACCAGCAGAGAACTGTAATCTACTGATGGAGTTGGCTGTAGTGCTGGCTGTGGTACTATGGTTTGCAATGCCTTCTTATAAGTCTGGCTCCTCCTCTTGAATACTTGAAATTTCCTTTTCTTTGCTCTGACAGCTTCCTCATCTTCAGATGCTGATGTACTTGCAATATCTACCCTCTCCCTTGGTAGCTCCTCAACTTCCTTGGGCTTCTCAGGTTCTTGCCTTTCTAGAATTTCCACTGGCTCCCCCTCAACTTGAGACTTCTCCCCCTCAGCAGCAGCACTTTCTTTCTCAAAGTCTGTTTGATCTAGATTGAGGAAAAGATCTTCCATTGTATATTCTTGTGGAGAATGGGCAGGAGATTACCTTGGCTCATCAACAACTTGAGCTGCAATAGATGTGTCCTTCATGACAACATCTGGGAGTTGGCTATCAATCTGAGTTTGCTGATTAACATTATTTAAGGAATCCGACAAAACATTATCCTCTATAGGGAAATCTAAAGCATTAATCTCAGTGATTACCTCAAGGATGATGTTTGTAGCTTGCTCACTTTCTAGTAGAGCTGGCTCTTCCACTACTAGAGGCTCCCCCTGGACTGAATCCTGGTGAATGGGGCTAGCTTGAGGTAGCTCCTCCTGCCTCTCAGCAACTTCTTGTTGAGCTGGAGACTTCCCAGCATCTCCAGTGTCTTCTTCATCAGGAGTGAAGACAACTTGTTCTTCTGAACTACTTGATGATTCTTGAGCTACTGGAGTTATCTTTTGCTTCTTCTTTTGGGGTGTTACTTTCTCAGGTGTTGGCATCTCCTTAGACAAAACCCTATCCCATCTGGAGAAGAGTCTCATGTCCATTTTCCTCATATGATTGATCTTAGATCCAGCAGTTTGACTTATTACTTCTGGTATACTAGCAGCCAAGTAAAGACTTAAGATCCTACCCAAATTGGGTTTCTTCAGACTTTCTTTAATCTTATCAAAGACAACAACAGACCAATCAGTTTGCAGGGTGAAGATAATCCTTGTCATAAGATTGAACATGTGGGCTGATACCCTATCATGCCCTCCAGGCTTACTCAATATCACTTTGCCAACAATTTCTGAGAGAAATTTTCCCTGGCTATTCATCCCCTTTCTATTGAACACTGATCCAATTTTCAATTTGGAATCCAGTCCACACCAAGTTAAAGCTTCTCTGGTCTTAGAAGCAGTAACTTCATCCTCTTCTTGTGTCCTTGGTAGATTTAGGACCTTTCTCAAACTTTTAGGTGATACATTCACCTTTTCTCCATGAACCCTTGACTTGATCTTGAATCCAGAGTCGTCTAGGGTTGCTCCATTTAGAAATTCCAATACTTCTTTCTTCCAGATCTTAGTCGGATCTGAAACAAGAAATTCTAACCCTGAGTCTACAACTAGGGTTATCACATTCTTGATCTCCGGGTCTGCATCATCAAACACATGCCGCACCAATTCATAGCCTTCATTCACGTTCTCCTCAAGCTTTGGCGCCATTAGGGTTTGAAGAATTTGAATAGAGAGAAGAGAGGTGTCGACACACAAGTTTGGTCTCGAAACTTTAGTGAGCGTGTCGATAGACAATGGAGAAATCCTATTTATACCTTTCTAGGTTTGAAGATGAAAGGGCGGGTGAACAAACTCAAATTGTGTCGACACTGTCGAGAAGTGTCGACACAGACTTATAATGTCTCGACACACTGTGTCGACACAAGTTTAGTCGACAGAATATAGGTGTCGACACTTGGTTATGTGTCGACACCACTCAACTCGACACTTAGTCGAGACTTTACTTAGATAATTCTGAGTAAATTATAAGTGTCGACACCACCTTGGTTGTGTCGACACTGACCCTGTATGTGTCGACACTAATTTTCTGAAGTGTCGACACCAACTTCCTAGATGTGTCGACACCTTTTCACTGAAGTGTCGACACCAATTTTTTGTCTCGACACAGACAACTCTGTGTGTCGACACTATTTTACTTAGCCATTTCTATAAACTTATTCTAAGTTTATCATACCTAGTTCAATTTTAAACTTATTGAACTTTGTTTCTTCTAAGGGCTTAGTATACATATCAGCTAGTTGATTATCAATATTTACATATTCCAGTGAAATATCTTCCTTTTCTACATGTTTCCTAAGAAAATGATATTTTATTTCAATATGTTTAGTTCTACTATGGGAAACAAGATTATTTGCAATTAATATAGCACTTGTAGAATCACAAAACAGTGGTGTTCTACTTACCTGAATTCCATAATCCTCAAGCTGATGTTGTATCCATAGAAGTTGAGCACATCAACTTCCTGCAGCCACATATTCTGATTCTGCAGTGGAGATAACCACACTTGTTTGCTTCTTGCTACTCCATGAAATCAGTCTTCCACCTAGGAATTGACAGGTTCCAGTTGTACTTTTTCTGTCTTCTTTGCAGCCTGCAAAATCTGCATCTGAATAACCTGTTAGATCAAAATCCCCATTCCTAGGGTACCAAAGGCCTAGATAAGGAGTGCCCTTTAGATATCTCAGTATCCTTTTGACTGCTGTCAAATGAGACTCTTTAGAGCATGCTTGGTACCTAGCACAGACACATGTAGCATACATGATATCTAGTCTACTTGCAGTCAAATATAGAAGGGAGCCAACTATCCATCTATACAAAGACTCATCTACAGGTTTCCCTGCATCATCTTTGCTAAGAGACATACTTGACCACATAGGAGTCTTCATGGTACTGGATGAATCCATACCATACTTCCTTATGAGTTCTAGGGTGAACTTAGACTGGCATATAGATAATCCATTCTCAGTCTGTCTAACTTGTAGACCCAAGAAGAACTTAAGTTCCCCCATACTACTCATCTCAAATTGTCCTTGCATTAGTTTTGCAAACTTTTTGCAAAGACTACTTTCAGTAGACCCAAATATGATGTCATCTACATATATTTGGACTAGTATTATTTTGCCTCTGGATTCCCTAAGGAATAGAGTCTTGTCTATTTTCCCCCTTGTGAATTTATTCTCAATGAGGAAACTAGACAGGGTTTCATACCAAGCCCTAGGGGCTTGTTTTAATCCATATAAAGCTTTCCTAAGTCTATAGACATAATTAGGTTGAGTTGAATCAACAAAACCTGATGGCTGTTCCACATAGACTTCCTCCTTTAGATTACCATTCAAAAAGGCTGACTTAACATCCATTTGGTAAACTTTAAATCCTTGAAAGGTTGCATAGGCCAGGAACATCCTTATGGCTTCCAGTCTGGCTACTGGAGCAAAGGTTTGATCAAAGTCAATACCTTCTTCCTGCCTATATCCTTTAGCAACCAATCTTTCTTTGTTCTTTATGATGACTCCATGTTCATCCATCTTGTTCCTAAAGATCCACTTGGTCCCAATTATGTTGTGGTCTTTTGGTTTAGGAACAAGATCCCAGACTTTGCACCTCTTGAACTGATTCAGCTCTTCTTGCATTGCCTCAATCCAATGAGGGTCTAGGATGGCTTCTTCAAACTTCTTTGGCTCTACTTGGGATAGAAAACTGGAGTAGAGTGCTGCACTCAGATTTCTGCTCCTTGTTTGTTCCCCTTGTCTTAGATCGCCAATGATTTGATCTGCTGGATGATCTCTTAGATGCCTATTAGCTGGAGGCATCCTGTCTTCAGGTTGAACTTCTTCAGTTCCTTCATCTTGCTGCACTCCTTGGACTTCTTCTTCATTATGTACATGTAGTACTCCCCCTAGACAGCAGCCACTATCCTCTACTAGCTGTCTTGCAGTAGGTTCTTCTTCTATAGTGAGCTTGTCCATCTTCTTAGTTATACCTGTGGAGCTGCAAATACTACTAGACAACTCATTGTTAATAAGTCTAGTTTCATCAAATACTACATGAACTGACTCCTCTACAACTTGTATAGACAAGTTGTAGACTCTATAAGCCTTACTGTTGTTGCTGTACCCAACAAAAATTCCCTCTTGGGACTTGGCAGCAAACTTAGTCAAGTAAGACTTTCCATTGTTAAGTATAAAGCACTTACAACCGAAGATCCTGAAATAGGATAGGTTTGGTTTTCTGCCTTTCACAATCTCATAGGGGGTCTTATTGTGGCTTTTAGTAATGGTAGCCCTATTAATTACATGGCATGCAGTATTAACTACCTCAGCCAAGAAATATTCTGGGAGAGATGTGTCACTTAATAGGGTCCTACCAGCCTCAATCAAGGTTCTATTTTTCCTCTCAGCAATGCCATTTTACTGAGGTGTTCTTGGTGAAGAAAACTCTTGAAATATCCCAAATTCTTCACATAGTTTTTCCATACTATCAGACTGAAATTCAGTATCATGGTCACTTCTTATCTTGACCACAGTACTGTCTAGTTCATTCTGAATTTGTTTGACAAAGCTATGGAAGATACTAGGTGTTTCAGATTTCTGTCTAAGGAAGAACACCCAGGAAAACCTTGAGTAATCATCTACAACCACAAAGGTATAGACCTTCCTACCTAGGCTGTGAACTGGCATAGGACCAAAGAGATCCATATGCAAGAGGTATAAGCACCTCACAGCATCTTTGTTTTCAATGCTACTAAAGGTGGATCTTGCCTGCTTGCCCTTTTGACAAGCTGAGCATATTCCATCTTTAATACACTTAACTTGAGGACCATTCCTCACTAACTCTTTATTATAGAGTTTTCCAATTGTCTTGTAGTTGAGATGAGCTAGCCTCTTGTGCCATTTGACACAATGAGAGACTTTCTCATCAGCTACAAGACACACTGGAGAACCATTGTTCTCACCCATAATGTCTAGGCAATAGACATTCCTTTTTCTGTAACCTGTCAAAATGATCTCTTGATCATTTGACCTCCTGATATGACAACCATTTTTGACAAATGAGATGTCATATCCTACATCACTCAATTGACTTATACTAATAAGGTTATGTTTCAAACCTTTAACATAAGTCACTTGAGTAATAGTTATATGGGAGCTAGAAATGTTACCAAAACCCTTGATGATTCCTTTTTCAGAACCACCAAAGGTGACTTTAGGACCATCTTTGATTGGAGTGAAGTCCTTTAGCAATCCCCTTGTTCCAGTCATGTATCTGGAACATCCACTGTCCAAGTACCATATTGGGGCATGGCCACTTGGACTCACCTGCAAAACAGATTAGTGAACCTTAGAACCCAAAGAATTCTTGGGTCCTTGGTACTGGTTAGTTTGCTTCCTAACAAAGCTACTTGCAGGTTTTCCAACAGGCAGTTTGCTACTCACTTTGGCACTTGCATTGTGCCAACAGTCCATGGCAAAGTGGCCTATCTTGCCACAGCAACAACACTCAAACCTATTGTACATTTGCTTAGGTACATTCTTAGCTATTTTATCTACAGCTGGCTTGTTGAGAGCTGGGGCTTTGCCCTTGGACTTGGACTGAACAGTCCTTGTAGGTTTAGTAAATTCCAGTCCAGCTTTACCTTTTTGATGAACAAATTCATCAATTAAGGGTAGAACTGACTTTGGTTTAGAAAACCTAGCAACTAAATCTCTCTCCTTCTGAAGACTAATCTCCAGACTTTTGATTTGATCATTCTTAAAAGTTATAGTCCCCATCTGAATCACAGTTATGTGCTTCAGTCTGGCTATTTTATTTAGCTTTTGATCAAACAACTTCTCAAAATTAGTTGCAGCAACTTTGAGACTAGCAATTTCCTTTGCCTGACTCTTGGCTAGGGACTTGCTCTTCTTAAAAGCTTGCAACAGAATTTTATATTCATCTATCAATTGATGAATATTCCCTTCAGACTCAGATGCACTCTCATCACTTGATGATGATGAATCTGATTCTGAACTAGCACAAGAAATTGAACTTAAAGAACAATTTTGTACCTTACTAGGTCCAGGCTGCTCCTGGATTTTGTCATCTTCTGTTAATGCCATCAGTCCTTGGCACTGACTGTCCTCTTGTTCATATATAGAGTTCATTATTTTGATGAACTCCTCTTTTTCTTCCTCAACAAAGAGTCCTATGTATGCTTCAGTATCTGACTCAGATTCTGAAGAAGATATGTCTGACAGGCTCTTATCCTTTTTGGCAACAAAAGACCTTTCCTTCTTGCCCTTGAATTGAGTCTTTTTCTTATCATTAGACTCTTTCCTTCTCTCAGGACAGTCTATAATAACATGTCCTTGTCTGTTACAGCAATAGCAAACAATTTTTGATAGAGTTACTTTGCTTGACCTGGTCTTTTTCCTGTCTTTCTTTGATGACTTTTTGTTCTGATAATAGTCTTCTTTACCCTGTGAAGTTGATGTCTTTGTCCTCCACTGTTTCTTCTTTAAGAACTTCTGAAAGTGTCTTGTGAAGGTTGCAAAGTCCTCATCACTTTCACTACTTTCAGACTTTCTGCTTTCTGAATCATCTGACTCAGTCTCAGCTACTTTAGGAGGTGGAGTTGGTGACTTACTTCTGTACTTTCTGGGGGCTTCTGTTTTAAATGCCACTGTCCTTTCCTTATGTTCACTTCTTGTAGTCTTCTCCTCTTCTTTCCTCACCATCAATTGCATTTCATAGGATAGCAATTTTCCAAACAAAGTTGGAGGAGGAATTTCTGCTAACTTTGTCGTTTCCCTTATGGCATAGATCTTGGTGTCCCAATCATTTGTTAGGGACCTTAGAAACTTATCATTTAACTCATAATTACTGAATTCTCTGCCATAGGACATTAGCTCATTGACAATTCTATAGAACTTTTTATAGCATTCTGTTATGCTATCAGATCTACCTTGCCTAAAGCTTTCATATTCTTGGTTTAATAAGGACTTTCTGTCCTGCCTCACTTCTTCAGAACCCTCCATGTACACAATAAGAGTATCCCACATCTCCTTAGATGTCTTATAGTGTATCAAATTCTGAAAGGTAGCATCATCTATAGCACTCACAATGATATTCTGATCCCTCTTGTCCATTGTGGCTAGAACTATCTCATCCTTTGTCATTTCAGAGAAATCCTTAGGTGTTCTCTGATTATCATCCAGGACTGAAACCTTCATGGGCACATATGACCCTTCTTTAACTGTGATGTATATCCTAGGGTCTGAGTCTTCCATAAATAGTCTCACCCTTTCCTTCCAGATGCCAAATATTTATTTTCTGCAAATGGGTAGCTTCATGGATACCAATTCCTTATGATTCTCTGTGGAACCCATGGTTCTTGATTTTCTTGATTCTGTAATTTACTTTAGACTGAATCTGCCAACAGGATCTACTCAGACAGTTAAGTCCTTTTTGAGTAACCTTGCTTTGATACCACTTGAAAGATATTGTACCTAATCACCTAGAGGGGGGGGGGGTGAATAAGTGACTTAAATCTTTTTGACTTTTTATGCAGAATTCAGATTTTATCACAGAGTTATAATTACTTTAACACAACAATCAATCAGCAATCACAGCAATCAATCAAGCACACAGTGAACACACCAATTTATAGTGGTTTCCCAAGGATTGGGTACATCCACTTTCCCCCTTCGCCTATCTAGTAGTGTACTAGATTCGGCCAAACTCCTCCACTATCTCAGATCGTCAGATCTTTCACTCAGAACCCCAAAACAGGTTCCTACAGCTCAGGCCCAAGGCCCTACAACTCAGTCTTCTCCAAAGACCTACACACTCAGCT
This sequence comes from Platanthera guangdongensis, assembly GCA_039583875.1. NCBI lineage: Eukaryota > Viridiplantae > Streptophyta > Magnoliopsida > Asparagales > Orchidaceae > Platanthera > Platanthera guangdongensis. The sequence continues at coordinate 149,954,388 of CM077167.1, forward strand.
TTTTCACAAAGCCTACACCCAGCCACAGCAGGCCTACACTCAGCCACAACAAGCCTACACTCAGAGATACAAATCTCCTACACTCAGGCACACATGCCCTACCACTCAGCCTTTATAATTACAGGCTTACAAACTCAGATCCATAAGGATCCTACAAGATAATATGAATACAAAATGTAAACCCTACAACTCAGAGAAAAGAGAGAAGAGTTGTGAGTTTCTTGATGAGTTCCTGGAAGAACTCAGCTGAGATCAATCTGACTTGGCTTTCTTCAAAGCTTCTTGAATGTAGAACACAATAAGATTGATCTCCTCTGCAGTTGATCCTTGATCTCTGCTACTTAAGATTCAGAACAAAATCTGAACCCTTCTTCTCAGCCTGGTTCCAACGGCTGTCTTCTTGGATGGAGATCTCTCTCTCCAACTACTTAGATCTACACTGGATTCTTCAATGAATAGCTAGATCTTCTTTGTATTACTTGATGTGTTGATCTTCATTTTCTGTTGACAGTGTAAGCCTATTTATAGACCTTCTTCATGGTAACCGGCTGGTCCGGTGTATAACTGATTTCTGATAACTCTGACAGGTGTAGTAGACCGGCTGGAATGGCAGCTGTCAAGTCATCCAGTCAGTTCTTGAAAATTCTGTAACTGTCTAAAAGTGTCGAGACTCTCTGTCTTTAAGTGTCGACACTTATAGACTAAGTGTCGACACAAGTTGACAAAGTGTCGACACTAGCCTTCAAGGTGTCGACACTACTCCTTGTGTTGTAGAATTCACTTCTCGACACATCTTCTTCATCATATGTCGACACTGATATTGAGTGTCGACACAATTCCTTGTACTTCAGTACTTTGTTGAATACTTGTAAGTGTCGACACAACTCCTTTTTGTCGACACATCTTCATGTGTTGAACTTGTTAAGTGTCGACACATCTTTCTTGGTGTCGACACATGCCATCTGTGTTGATACTTGTTGAGTGTCGACACTGCTCCTTGTGTCGACACATTCTTCTTTTGTTGAGACTCTGGCTGAGTGTCGACACATCTTCTTAGTGTCGACACTTGTACTTAGAATATTTTGTTGAACTTTGCTGAGTGTCGACACATCATCCTAGTGTCGACACTTTCTTCATGTGTTGAGTCTTCTTCTGAGTGTCGACACATTCTTTCTTGTGTCGACACTTTCTTCAAGTGTTGACTCTTCTGCTGAGTGTCGACACATTCTTTCTTGTGTCGACACTTTCTTCAAGTGCTGAGTCTACTGCTGTGTGTCGACACATTCCTCTGGGTGTCGACACTTATACTTAGACTCTGCTGACTTTTGCTGAGTGTCGACACAGCATCCAAGTGTCGACACTTTCTGATGTAGACACAGTTCTTCTAGGTGTCGACACTGCTTCTAAGTGTCGACACTTCTTCACTGGACGTCTCTTCATTGAGTGTCGACACAGCTCCTTGTGTCGACACTTTCTGTCTGGTGTCGACTCTGCATCCCTCGTGTCGACACAATGACTCCAAGTGTCGACACTGCTTGCCTGGGTGTCGACACAAGTCTTCTTAAGTGTCGACACTTTGCTCCTGGGTGTCGACACATGGAATTAGAATCTTTTCAGCTTTCCCTGTGAATACTTGACCTGCACAACTAAACTCAAAACACTTCAAATACATTTTGATGTATATCATTGAGTAGGGTGAGGCTTCTTCAAATCAGGTACATTTAAACCAATGTACCCAAAACTAGTAGCAAGATCTAGGGAGAGATACGCTTTAGCCTGCCAGTTCCTGTAGAAGGACCAGCGAAATCAAAAGCAGACTATATTTTTCATAGCCTTAATCTCTAGCTTCATAGAGATATACTGTATTTTGTTTTATCACTTATGAAATAAAAGAATATCATTTTGGTTCTTATTTGTTTCTAAGTGTTTAGTTTGTCTATGAAAAATTAGTTTTGATTTCTCCACTTATTTTATCAAGTAAATTTAGATTAAGAAATAAAAATTGTCAACCCTTATTCACCCCCCTAAGGGCGCTGTAAGATCCAATAATTGGTATCAGAGACAGGTTATTCCAAAACGGCTTCACAACCGGGAATAATTGTAATGCCCCGAAAATTGTGTGCGAGTCGGTCACGAAAAAAGGTTTTTTGTGCCTGTATAGGGGTACACGGCCTAGGACACGGGCATGTCCGAGGCCGTGTCTGGCTGGTGATTTTTTTGGCCGTTTTCATCCCGAGAAGGACATGGCCAGAAACACGGCCGGATGACACGGGCGTGTCATCCGACACGGGCATGTGCCAACCCGTGTCCCTACCCGTGTCCAGTTGGGTCGTGTCCGTTGTCGTGGTGGTTATGCGTGACACGTCCCCAAACACGGGCGTGTCGAGGAACCCGACACGGGCGTGTCAGGTGAGACACGGGCGTGTCTTGACCCGTGTGCATCTCTCAGTTCGACGATCGTGCCTGGATCGAGGCACACGGCCTGCGACACGGCCATGTGCCATGCCGTGTTCAGCCCAGGTATGGAGATTTTTGTGCAGATCTGAGCCGTTCATTTTATTTAATTAAGATCCGACGGCCCAGATGAGATCCTACTCTATTAAGGCCGGGAATAGGGGTTAATCCCTCATTTTCTCTCCAAAGCTTTCTCCTTCCAAAGTGAGAGAGAAGAGGAAGAAGAAGGAGATTTCCGGCCGCCGGCGGAGCACCGGAGCGTCGTTTCGAAGTCTGAGAGCGGATCCGTGGAGGGAAGGTCGTTGTGAAGAGTTCTGTCCGCGTAGTTTTTCCATGACGCCAAAACGGACTACAAGGGTAATGATTCTCAACTTGAGCATTTGAAGCTCTTTCTTTTTGCATAGGGAATCCCGCTCCCGCGAGTGTGCGGTAAGTGTGTGGTGTTCCTTGGGGTTGATGTGAATAGTCCCCCTTGTGTTGCATATAGAGCCCAGAATCGCAAGTACGGGCATAGGCATTGTGTGTGAAGCCTACCCGGACGTGTTTTGTCTGGATCGGTGATGTTGCATTTGATATGTTTTGCCGGAGAAAAATCCGTGCTTTGGGTTTTTCGGGTTTCTATGCTGTAGATTGCAGCAGGGATCCTTGGAGGTTAGCTTCAAGGCGCACCCGGAAAATTGAGCGGAAACGTGTTCTGCTAACTTGGCGGTCTAGGAACCGCCCTTGATCATAACTGGGTTATGAGATTATTTTGGGAAAAATTTGGGATTCGAGAGAAGCTTGGCCCGCGCGTAGGACTTAAATTGTATATGCAGCGTGAGCAACGGGCAAGTGGAATTGGACCTAGGCTATGTGGTACGGTGCGAGAAATCTGAAGATGGGCACTGGCCGTAGGCATAGTTGGAGCCTTAGATGGTGGTCAGATAGGCTAATTGCTCACTCGGTTGCCATCTTTGGGATGGTGGTGAAGCCACGGTATTGACCGGATTCACTGTTAATGTGCCCTGAGTGCACGGGGTGTTTGGCCGTGCGAGCCTACACCTGTGGCGAAATAGAATTGCGCTATATTATTTTATTGGATTAATGCTATGCAGGGAAAGAGCACCGCCGTCCCGAGTAAGGGGCGGGGTCGTTATAATTTGGTCGGCTTTTAGCTGACCATTGCCTTGTTTGCCACCGTGCGGTGGTATGTGCTTGCAGGTACTGCGGAGCTGAGCGCCAAATAGCGGGCTGGAGCCCATGTTGCTGTGCTGGCCCTAGAAGGCCGTAGAATAGTTGTTTTTACTTTTATCATGTGTGGCCGGCGTGCGAGCCGATGTATGTAAGACATGTTTTATTAAGTAAACATTTGTAAGGCCATAAGGCCATGTACCTTTTCAGTGTATTTTGGGTTTCATTCCTGTAGTGTGTTGTGGACATTCATAATTAATGGATTTAAGTTCTGGGTTCATTCAACTTTAAAAGCTTCCGCTAGAATGCTCTGTGTAGTACGAGTAGTCTTAATTGGATGGTTTGTATATTCATTTGGTAATCCTTCCGACTGTCTGTGGTATATGGCGTCGGGTTCCAGCTGGACCTTCTGTTATATGCCATGCAGCAGATGAGGGCGCTACAATTTGGTATCAAACTTCTGGTTACGGTCAGGCTTAAATGAATTCGTGGGCGAATTCTTTTAAGGGGTGGTGAGCACATGTGTGCGTTATCGTTATAACATTAAAAAGAACCCATGAATGTTCACTTAGGAATGAAAAATACTCGTGGTTGAGGAACCTGCGCGTTCCTATAATTGCTTTTTGCAATTTTGTTTGGTCACTTATTGGTGTTTTGTACGACTATAGGTGACCAGGAGTCGCGCAGTGCCGACAGAACATCTGGTTTCTGAGGATTATAGTGCACCCAGTGGCGCGCTTGAGACCCCTCTTTCGTTTGAAACCATAAGAAGGATCGTTGAAGTGGTGCTCGCTATGACTAGTGCACAGCAGGGAAGCAATGTGCAACCTTTTGTCCCCGAAATGACTTCAATGTCGGGTGGTGGGTTGGATCAAATGACATTTAGGAGGCCATCAGGTCAGCCGTTGAATATGTGCTTGGTGCAGGGTACGCACTCAGTTGATGAGTATTTTCAGGCGTTCCTTTTGATAAGCCGCTACCCATGCTTTGAATTGGAGAACGAACAGTCTATAGTTGATAGATTCTATAATGGGCTGTGTTGAAGTATTAGACCGGGCAGCCTTGCGGTCTTGTCTGGCGGTTTGTTGACCGAGCGGTCTGGCGGTCTCCTCTGGTGCTTGGAGACCGGGCGGTCTATCGGACTCACATCGCGGCTTGTTCTAATCCTACTGGAGTTGCCGTGCGGTTATCCCATCTTTCTAACCGCGCGGTCTGTGCGGTCTCCTTTATTTCTAGCCGCTCTGCCCTGTACATGTTTAGTCCCACATTGTTTGTTTATACTCTCTCATATCTCCTCCATTCTATATAAGGGAGGTCATACCTTTGTAAATGAAATCTTTTTTGGATAATAAAATTTCAATTATTCAAAAGTCTATCTGTTTGTTCTTGCATGTTCGCTACTTTTTACATGGTATCAGAGGACATAATCTTTTCCTCCTGATTGTGTGCGCCATCTGATTCTCGCGGCTTGTTCTCTGCTCTCCGCGACCTGTTTTCGCGGCTTGCCTTCTCTTCTGTCCGCTGCCCTATTCGCGCAGCTTGTTTCTGTCCGCTGCCCTGTTCGCGCGGCTTGCTTCTCCTTAGTTCTCTTCTCCTGCTCATATTCGTCGCCGCGATCTGTTCTGTTGTCGCCGCGCACTTGGTTCCTTCTTGCCTCTCCGACTTCCTAGTCGTTGCGGCCTGTTTCTGTTCGCCCGGTTTGCGACTTGTTGTTGTCGCTGCCTCTTGCTCCGTCTTCTCTTCTGTTCGCTCGGCCTTTTCAGTCCGCGCGACCTCTTACCCTTTGTGCCTTTGACTACTTTCTAGCCGCTAGTGTTCGCGCGGCTTATTCCTTTTTATCCGCTGCGGTTTCTTGCTGTGTTCTATGTCTACTTCCGGTCTCACCACCCCCGTTATCTCCACCACTCCTGCCGCTCCTCCTCTTCGGGCAACCTTAGCACCCTTTCTAAGCTTGTTGGCTCCAACTATCCCGATTGGAGCGTTTCTTTCACTTTTCTCCTTCGCTCTCAGCGCAAGCGTCATCACCTCACCGATGAGCCTCCTCCTCGTAACTCTCCTGAGTTTGATGACTGGGATGCGAGTGATGCTCTTGTACGCACCTGGCTGGCCAACAGCCTTTCTGATGAGTGCCTTCCCGTCATTCACCATGATGAGACGATCAAGGCTGCCTGGCTTCACCTCACTGCTCTCTATTCGAAGGGGGGCCAGACGTCCCGCATTTATACTCTCTATACGGACCTCTTCGCCCGCCCTTCCATGTCTCCTGCTGCGGCTTATCAGCAGGTTCAGGCTCTTGGTGCTGAAATCCTCCAGAATCGCCCCTTCTCCGCAGACTTGGCCGAACAACACAAACACTTCCAGGAACTCCTGGTTGTTTGTTATCTTCTCCATCTTCCCGATTCCTATGATCTGATCCGCCAGCAGATTCTGGGTGAGGCGGAATCTCCTACTTTGTATATCACCGCCGCTCGCATTACCGCTGTTACTTCGCTGCTCCAACGGCCTCTGTTGGCCGCACCCCCTTCCCAGGACTCCTTTGCTCACCAAGCTCAGGGGGGGGGGGGGCCTAGTGGCCGCGGCCACTCCGGCGGACGGGGTTCATCCCGGTTCCTCTGCTCTCACTGTGGTCGTACCGGCCATTCTGTTGACCGCTGCTGGCAGAAACATCCTCATCTTCGCCCTTCCGGTGATGCTCCTTCTTCGGCCTCCGCCTCTTCTCGGCCGTCTGCCTCTGTGGCCACGACGTCAGGTAGTGCCCACGTCGTTACCCAAGGTAAATGGCTGATTGACTCCGGTGCTACAAATCATATGGCGGGCAACCCTCATTGCTTCTCCCGTCTTGAGACACATGACCGCTTACCCCCGGTTCGTGTGGCAGATGGTTCACCGTCCCCAGTTCATGGGACAGGCATGGTTCAACTCACCCCATCGCTTTGCTTGGAGGACACCCTCTATGTCCCGAAGTTCCCGTGTAATTTATTATCAGTTACTACTTTATGCCGGCAACTTCAGTGCTCCGTCTTATTCACTCCAACTACTTGTTCTTTTCAGGACCCGAGAACCCAGCGGACGATTGCTACTGGGAATGAGATCGGCGGCCTCTACTTCCTCGACGATGTTTCCGCTCTGTCCGCCTACTCCTCTTCTACAGATCTCCTTCAGTGGCATCTTCGCCTTGGCCATCCTCCTGCTCAGATTCTTCGATAGCTTCTGCCCCACTTGCCCCCTACCAGTTCTCCACTCAACTGTGATGCATGTCAGCTTGGCAAACATCATCGCTCCTCCTTCCCACCGAAGCAAGGCTGTGGCTCCTCTCGCCCGTTTGATCTTATTCATTGTGATGTCTGGGGTTCGGCTCCTACCCTCACTGTTGGTCGGGGTAGTTCCTATTTTGTCACTTTTATAGATGATTTTTCACGATGTACCTGGATGTATCTATTAAAAGATCGCTCTGAACTCTTTTCTGTTTGGCAATCATTTTATTGTATGATTTAGACTCAATTTGCAATTTCTATTAGAGATTTACGTTCTGATAATGCCAAAGAATATCTTAGTCATGAGTTCGCCTCTTTCTTTCACTAACATGGCCTGCTTCATAAAACGACTTGTGTTTAAACCTCCCTGCAGAATGGGGTGGCAGAACGTAAAAACCATCACCTGCTTGATATTGCTCGTACTCTCATGACGCAGATGCACGTCCCTCGCTCCTACTGGGGCTACGCTGTGCTCCTCGCCTGCCATCTCATCAATCGTCTTCCCTCCACAGTTCTCCAAGGCCAGACCCCCTTCTCCATTCTCTACCCCCACAAGGAACCTTTTCCTCTCCCTCTCCGTGTCTTTGGCTGTACGGCCTTTGTTCACGCTCCCTCCGCTACCCGCGACAAGCTTTCCCCCCATTCCACCAAGTGTGTCTTTTTGGGGTACTCTACCACTCAAAAAGGCTATTGCTGTTTTGACCTCCTTCTCCGCAAGCAGTTTGTCTCTGCGGATGTGACTTTTTTCGAGAATGCTTCCTATTTCTCTCCTACCTCTTCTATTCCTTCTGATCTCTCTGTTCCCTCCACGCCTCTCGACGTCTTCCCACCTCCGTCTCCTCCTCCACCGTCTCCTTCCCAGTCCGTCTCCCCACCCACCCCTCCACCCTCCTCTCCACCGCCGTCTCTCTCTAGTCCCGGGCCAGCCTTCTCCGCCACGGACGCTCCGGTCGCTGACGCACCCGTCGACCTGGATCTTCCCATTACTCTTCGCAAAGGGGTGCGGGCGTGTACTCAACAACCGCTTGCGGCAGTTGTTTCCTATGATCGGCTTTCTCCTTCTCGCAGGTGTTTTGCCTTGGCTATCTCCGCTACTTCTACTCCCCGCACCTACCAGGAGGCTCTTGCTCTCCCTCATTGGAAGTCTGCCATGGATGAGGAGATGGCTACTCTTACTGAACGGGGTACCTGGACCCTTGTTCCTCCTCCCGTGGGCACTGATGTGGTTGGCTGTCGCTGGGTCTTCGTTGTGAAATTTCACCCCGACGGCACCGTGGATCGCTACAAGGCCCGGCTGGTGGCCAAGGGCTTCACTCAGACTTACGACATTGATTACTTTGATACCTTTTCTCCGGTTGCTCGCCTCAGCACCATCCGGGTTCTTCTCTCTGTGGCTGTTAACCGGGATTGGGCTATTTCCCAGCTTGATGTGAAGAATGCCTTTCTCTATGGCGATCTTCAGGAGGACGTCTATATGGAGAAACCTCCTGGGTATGTTGCTCAGGGGGAGACACGCGTATGTCATTTGAAGAAGGCCATTTATGGCCTAAAGCAGAGCCCTCGGGCGTGGTTCGACAAATTCAGTGGCATTGTGGCTACCATCGGCATTAGAAGGAGTTCGGCTGATCACTCCTTATTCATTCGCAAAACGGCCTCGGGACTGGTGGTTTTGGCAGTATATGTGGATGATATTCTTCTTACTAGCGATGACCGAGATGGGGTGGACTTGATGAAGAAGCACCTCCGTCAACACTTGGTCACGAAGGATATGGGCTCCCCGAAATACTTTTTGGGGATAGAAATCTCTCGGAAACTTGACTCGTTGGTTCTCTCCCAACGGAAGTATGCCCTTGATCTTCTACAAGAAGCAGGATTGACAGGTGCCAAACCGGCTCAGTTTCCCATGGCTATTGGAGAAGACAAAACGTGGACGGATGACTCGCCTCTTCTATCTGATGTCACAAGGTACATACGTTTGGTAGGCAAACTCATCTATCTCACGGTGACTAGACCCGACATCGCCTATGCTGTAGGCAAGGTCAGTCAGTTTATGCAAGCTCCCAGGGAGTGCCATCTTCAGTCTGCCCTGAAGATTTTAGAGTATATCAAAGCAGCACCAGACAAAGGGTTAATCTTTCAGAAGAATGGTCATCTGAGGGTTGAGGCCTACTCGGATTCAAGTTACGCGGATGACAAAGGCGATTGTAAATTCACATCAGGTTTTTGTACCTTTGTTGGAGGTAATCTTGTGAGTTGGAAGAGCAAGAAACAGTCCGTTGTCTCCAGATCCAGTGCAGAAGCCGAATACCGGAGTATGGCGTCAACCACGTGTGAGTTAAAGTGGTTGCGGGCTCTCATGCTTGACCTGGGCGAGGTATATGACTATCCTCTCCCTATGTTCTGTGACAACAAAGCCGCTATATACATATCCAGGAAACCGGTCTTCCATGAGAGAACAAAGCATATAGAGGTTGACTGTCACTTCATTCGGGAAGAGATTTTGAAGAAACAGATTTGTACTCCTTTTGTCACCTCTGACAAGGAATTGGCAGATATCTTCACCAAGCCGGTCTCTACTTCCTTCTTCCACATTTGTGACAAGATGGTCATGATTGATATCTATGCTCCAGCTTGAGGGGGAGTGTTGAAGTATTAGACCGGGCGGCCTTGCGGTCTTGTCTGGCGGTTTGTTGACCGAGCGGTCTGGCGGTCTCCTCTGGTGCTTGGAGACCGGGCGGTCTATCGGACTCACATCGCGGCTTGTTCTTATCCCGCTGGAGTTGCCGTGCGGTTATCCCATCTGTCTAACCGCGCGGTCTGTGCGGTCTCCTTTATTTCTAGCCGCTCTGCCCTGTACATGTTTAATCCCACATTGTTTGTTTATACTCTCTCATATCTCCTCCATTCTATATAAGGGAGGTCATACCTTTGTAAATGATATCTTTTTTGGATAATAAAATTTCAATTATTCAAAAGTCTATCCGTTTGTTCTTGCATGTTCGCTACTTTTTACAGGCTGCGTGGTGAGCTGCGAATACTACTGGTAGGACCAAAACTATTGGAATTCCGAGCCCTGGTGGAGTCGGCTAGATCGTTGGAAGTAGATTTGGGGAGGATTCACCCAATGCAAGTGAGTGGGGTATCGAACTCTGCAAATCCTAGGAGGACTGCATCCCACAGAACGTATAAAGAGGGGGCTAAGGCTGGGACTAGTAAAGTCATGTACGACTGTCGAGCTTGTGGCAAGAAAGGGCACTTTGCCCGAGAATGTTTGGACAGTGCTCAGAAGATTAAGGAAGCTATGTCAGGAGCAGGTAAGGACTCTGGAGAAAAGAAGGCAGAGTTCAAAGTGCCTAGTTCTAAGTCAGGATTCCGCAGATGAAACAAGAAGCAGAGGACTTCGAACTCAGCCCCTTCGGCTGATGCGTCAGGAGCAACTACAAGTCGAGTCCCAGGAGCTTGCTATATCTGCAGAAAAGTGGGACATTTTGCTCGTGAGTGTTGGAGCGGACGTGCAAAGTCTGAGAGGAAGTCTGAAGAGTACAGGCTGGGTCAGCAAGAGGCCAGAAAGCAAGCAGACGTGGTGACATGTAAGGTTTAAAATTCTAGCATTTAGCTTTAGACACTTGTTGTCTTTGTGCATGTTAGCCTAGAACCACTTGTGCTAAGCGTTGTTCTGAATTTCGTTTATCCGGCGGGAGCACCGTTCGTTAATGGGGCTTTGTGTCTCCGTTTGCCCAAAGGAATTGTATTGCGTGTCGGAGTACATCTTCCGATGGCAAAAGTCATAATGGATGTGTTGTTGACTAGTAGTGCTCGATGCGCGCAGATAAAATCTGTTGCGTTTAGGTATGGATTGTGAGTCAAAAGTTTGATTTGCAAGCGTTGTTTCTACCGCTAGGAAGTTCAACGTGATCTTTAGTATGGTCAGGCTCTCGGAGCAGCAGGCATACGTTGATCGAAGTTGCTAGTGGGTCAGTTGAGAGCTAGTCAAGAGGCGAATTTCGCGGGCATGAAGGGGTCGGGTAAGATTTTGATGTCAGCCCTCCAGGTGTTCAAGGCAGTTCAGTCTGGGGCAGAACTGTATGTCACTCTAGTGCAGACTTCGACGCCTAAGCCTATTTTGGACAGCATTCCAGTCGTATTTGAGTATCCTGGTGTGTTTCCAGATGATCTCCCAGGAGCCCCTCCTCAGCGGGAGATAGACTTTACCATTGAGCTGGTACCAGGAGCCAAACAGGTGTCACGTTCTCCATATCGGATAGCACCAAGAGAGAGATGGCGGAGTTGAAGGTGCAATTGCAAGAGTTGCTAGAGCAAGGTTATGTGCGTCCAAGTTCGTCGCCTTGGAGCACACCAGTTCTCTTTGTTAAGAAGAAAGATGAGAGCTTGCGGCTTTGTATTGATTATCGGGAATTGAACAAACTACGGAGAAGAACAAATATCCGATCCCCAGGATTGACGATCTATTTGATCAGTTGGTTGGGTCAACGGTATATTCGAAGTTAGATCTGAAATTCGGTTACTACCAATTGAGGATAAGGGAGAGCGACATCCCAAAGACAGCATTCAGTATGCGGTTTGGGCATTACGAGTTCACGGTCATGCCGTTTGGGTTGACGAATGCGCCATCCGTGTTTATGGATCTGACGAACACGATGTTCAGAGAGTACCTGGATCGTTTCGTGATAGTATTTATCGATGATATCCTGGTGTACTCGCGATGTGAGGAGGACTATTACAATCATTTACGCATGGTGTTGGAGACATTGAGGAAAAGTCAGTTGTATGCAAAATTCTCCAAGTGTGAATTCTGGTTATCCTCGATAGCGTTCCTTAGTCATGTTGTCAGTGGAGAAGGAATAGCTGTGGATCCGGCGAAGATAGTGGCGATACGGGAGTGGCCTACTTTGACTACGGTGGCAGAGGTCTGGAGTTTTCTGGGGCTTGCTGGCTACTACAGGCGCTTCGTAAAGAACTTCTCACGGATGGCACTTCCACTCACGATGTTGACAAGGAAAGATCAAAAGTTTGTGTGGTCGCTGGAGTGCGAACAGGCTTTTGAAGAGTTGAAGAGGCGGTTGACCACGACGCCTATTTTATGATCGCTAGTTGGAACCGAAGGGTTCGAGATCTATAGTGATGCTTCGGATAATGGTTTGGGTTGTGTTCTGTTACAGCATGGGAGAGTGATAACCTATGGTTCATGACAATTGAAGGTCCATGAGAGGAATTATCCGGTCCATGACTTAGGATTAGCGGCCGTGATATTTGCTCTAAAGCTTTGGAGGCACTACCTGTACGGTGTGAAGGTTGATATTTACACCGATCATAAGAGTTTGAAGTACCTGTTGGACCAAAAGGGCCTGAACATGAGGCAACAGAGATGGATGGAGTTCTTAGGGGACTACACCTTCAAAATACATTTTGTGCCTGGGAAGAGAAATGCAGTGGCGGATTTGTTGAGTCGCAGGACTCCGGCGCAGGCCAACTGGTTTTCGGTACATGATGAATGATTGGTCCATAAGTTGGAGGCTTTAGAGACAGCTTGTGTCGACAAGTAGTCTAGTGCTGAGGCGAAACTATTTGGACAGAGTTGCAGTATAACCTAGCAGATAGAGTTCGACGGACTTTGGTTCAGGATAACAGCATGAAGCAGATCTTGGATGAATCTTTGGATGGGTCAAATTCCCAGTTTGTGGTTGAAGATGGGTTGCTAAGGAAGGACGGTCGTCTATGCGTTCCTAGTGCGGATAATATTCGGGAGGAGTTGATGTATGAGGCTCATCATACCAAGTACTCAATCCACCCAGGAAGCACGAAGATGTATAGAGACATGAAGAAATTATTCTGGTAATCGGGTTTGAAGAAAGACATAGCACTTTATGTGGCCAAGTGTCGTACATGTGCATTGGTGAAGGCGGAATGCCAGAAACCCGGAGGTTTCTTGAAATCACTTCCTATCCCAGAATGGAAATTTGATGACATATTTATGGATTTTGTGCACGGTTTGCCAAAGTCGAAGAAGGGAAACGACGCCATTTGGGTGGTCGTAGATAGGTTGACAAAAGTGTCACACTTTATCCCGGTCAGGAAGGAAGATCATGTGGAAAAGCTAACCAAACTCTATGTGGATAATATTGTACGATTGCATGGTGTGCCCCACAGTATTGTTAGTGATAGAGATGGACGCTTCACGTCGAATGACTGGAAGTTGGTGCATGGTCTGTTGGGTACTAAGCTAAAGTTCTGCACAGCCTTTCACCCGCAGACAGATGGCCAAACCGAGAGAGTCAACAGGACTATGGAGGACATGCTTCGTATGTGCGTCCTAGATTTCAGGAAGAATTGGAAGGATCACTTGAACATGGTGGAGTTTGCGTACAACAACAGTTTTCAGGCAAGTATTGGTATGGTGCCTTTCGAAGCCTTGTACGGGAGGAAGTGTCGTACGCCGTTGTCTTGGTTGGAGGCAGGTGAATCGAAGTTGTATAAACGTCAAGCGGTGGAAGACGCCACTTCAATGATACGGACAATTCAGGAAAGGCTGAAGATTGATTAGGATAGACAGTCAAAGTATTACAACGCCAAACGTAGAAATGTGGAGTGCAACGTTGGCGACATGGTATATCTAAAAATCAAGCCGTTCAAGGGTGTATCGCGGGTTCGATGCTTGAAGAAGCTGAGTCCGAGATACCTTGGACCATTTGAAATCTTGGAGCGTGTTGGCGAGGCGGTGTATATGTTGAAACTGTCGACGGATTTGAGTGGGCTGCATGACGTGTTCCACATATCGATGTTGCGTAAGGCAGTGCAAGATCCTTCGCAGATCGTTGCGGACAATCAGGTACCGGTTGATTATGAGTTAACAACAAGGGTCAGGCCAGTACGAATTGAAGATGTTGCAGTGATACACTCCGCAATAAGGAGGTCCGAATGGTTAAAGTATGTTGGCATAATTGCGGACGTGAGGAGCTTTCTTGGAAGCGAGAGCAAGCTATGTTGGAGGAATACCCCGAGTTGTTCCACTCAGCTATCATTTAGATTTTGTGTACCTTTGTTTAATTTCGGGACAAAATTCCTTAAGTGGGGGAGATTTGTAACGCCCCGAAAATTTTGTGCGAGTCGGTCGCGAAAAAAGGTTTTTGGTGCCTGTATAGGGGTACACGGCCTAGGACACGGGCGTGTCCGAGGCCATGTCTGGCTGGTGATTTTTTTGGCCGTTTTCATCCCGAGAAGGACACGGCCAGAAACACGGCCGGATGACATGGGCGTGTCATTCGACACGGGCGTGTGCCAACCCGTGTCCCTACCCGTGTGTAGTTGGGTCGTGTCCGTTGCCGTGGCGGTTATGCGTGACACGCCCCCAAATACGGGCGTGTCGAGGAACCTGACACGGGCGTGTCAGGTGAGACACGGGCGTGTCTTGGCCCGTGTGCGTCTCTCAGTTCGACGATCGTGTCTGGATCGAGGCACACGACCTGGGACACGGCCGTGTGCCAAGCCTTGTTCGGCCGAGGTCTGGAGAATTTTGTGCAGATCTGAGCCGTTCATTTTATTTAATTAAGATCTGACGTCCCAGATGAGATCCTACTCTGTTAAGGCCGGGAATAGGGGTTAATCCCTCATTTTTCTCTCCAAAGCTTTCTCCTTACAAAGTGAGAGAGAAGAGGAAGAAGAAGGAGATTTCCGGCCGCCGGCGGAGCACTGGAGCGTCGTTTCGAAGTCTGAGAGCGGATCCATGGAGGGAAGGTCGTTGCCAAGAGTTCTGTCCGCGTAGTTTTTCCATGACGCCAAAACGGACTACAAGGGTAACGATTCTCAACTTGAGCGTTTGAAGCTCTTTCTTTCTGCATAGGGAATCCCGCTCCCGCGAGTGTGTGGTGAGTGCGTGGTGTTCCTTGGAGTTGATGTGAATAGTCCCCCTTGTGTTGCATATAGAGCCCGGAATCGCAAGTACGGGCATAGGCATTTTGTGTGAAGCCTACCCGGACGTGTTTTGTCTGGATCGGCGATGTTGCATTTGATATGTTTTGCCGGAGAAGACTCCGTGCTTTGGGTTTTTCGGGTTTCTACGCGGTATATTGCAGCAGGGTTCCTTGGAGGTTAGCTTCAAGGCACACCCGGAAAATTGAGCAGAAACATGTTCTGCTAACTTGGCGGTCTGGGAACCGGCCTTGATCATAACTGGGTTATGAGATTGTTTTGGGAAAAATTTGGGATCCGAGAGAAGCTTGGCCCGTGCGTAGGACTTAAATTGTATATGCGGCGTGAGCAACGGGCAAGTGGAATTGGACCTAGGCTATGTGGTACGGTGCGAGAAATCCGAAGACGGGCACTGGCCGTAGGCATAGTCGGAGCCTTAGACGGTGGTCAGATAGGCTAATTGCTCACTGGGTTGCCATCTTTGGGATGGTGGTGAAGCCATGGTATTGACTGAATTCACTGTTAATGTGCCCTGAGTGCACGGGGTGTTTGGCTGTGCGAGCCTACACCTGTGGCGAAATAGAATTGAGCTATATTATTTTATTGGATTAATGCTATGCAGGGAAAGAACACCGTCGTCTCGAGTAAGGGGCGGGGTCGTTATAATTTGGTCGGCTTTTAGCTGACCGTTGCCTTATTTGCCACCGTGCGGTGGTATGTGCTTGTAGGTACTGCGGAGCTGAGCGCCAAATAGCGGGCTGGAGCCCATGTTGCTGTGCTGGCCCTAGAAGGCCGTAGAATAGTTGTTTTTACTTTTATCATGTGTGGCCGGCCTGCGAGTCGATGTATGTAAGACATGTTTTATTAAGTAAACATTTGTACGGCTATAAGGCCATGTAACTTTTCAGTGTATTTTGGGTTTCATTCTGGTAGTGTGTTGTGGACATTCATAATTAATGGATTTAAGTTCTGGGTTCATTCAAATTTAAAAGCTTCCGCTAGAATGCTCTGTGTAGGACAAGTAGTCTTAATTGGATGGTTTGTATATTCATTTGGTAATCCTTCCGACTGTCTTTGGTATATGGCATCGTGTTCCTGCTGGACCTTCTGTTATATGCCATGCGACAGATGAGGGTGCTACAATAATGACGCTTCATGATCTCGCAACCACTAGAGGGGATAAAATTTTATTAAATGAAAAATATTTAGCACCACCTAGTCCTGTCCAAAAGGCCCAGGCCAAGTGGGCCGGCCCGAGACCGGCCCGGCGAAAGCCTATTTCAGCTCGGCCCGGAAAAAGCCCGGTCCGGGCCGAGACCGGGCTCAGGGCCCTTACAGGGCCCTACTTTTGGGGGATAGCCCGGCCCGATGCCCGACCCGGCCGGGCCGGGCAAAGCCAGAAAATCGGGCCGTCCTGGGCCCGGACCCGGGCTCGGACGAAGCCCGGACCGGGCCCGCAGGCCGTCCCGGACCTGCTGCCAACGACTCTAAGAGCCGTTGGAAATCCAATGGCTCTTAGAGCAGTTGGAACTACAGCCAGCAGGGCTGCTGCAGTCCTGCTGGCTGCAGTACTTTGGCCTAGGGCCTAGGCAAAAGCCTAGGCCCTAGGCCATATTAAAAAAAAATAAAAATTTTTATTAAATTTTTTTTTATAAACCCCCCTCTACCCGATCCCCCCTCTCTCTCTCTCTCTTCCACTCACTCACTCTCTCTCTCTCTCTTCCACTCACTTTCTCTCTCTCTCTCTCTCTTCCACTCTCTCTCTCACTTAGTCTCTCCCTCTCTTACTCTCTTACTCTCTCTCGCTGCATGGCATCGTCCTCCTCAATGCCGGCGTCGTCGACTCAAAGCATAGCCGAAGTGGTGGAGTATAATCGGAGGGCGCCCGTCTGGGAGCATTTCGACAAGGTTAAAGTCGGCGACGAATTCAAGACGCGGTGCAAGTTGTGCTCAAAGTTGCTAACTCTTACCGGCAACTCAACACTAGCGAGACACGTTAAGTCCTGTTTTGTAAAGTAAGCTCCCGAGTCCAGTTGGGGACAAATATCAGCATCAGGACAAATTTGGACGTACGATCAAGCAAGACAGCGAGACCTACATGTGAAAACATCATCAGACGTGAGTTGCCATTCAGTCACTACGACAACGATGAGATGGCGAAGTATATACACGAAGGGCTTCAGCCCAAATATCAACAAGTAAGTAGATCCACTATTAGACGCGACACACTTAAATTATATTTTGACGCAAAACAAGATTTAATAAAAATTTTTGAAACTTTTGAGGCACGTGTGAGTTTAACGAGCGACGTTTGGAGTAGTAGCGTAAGGGTAGGGTTATCTTATATTTGTATAACGGCGCATTGGATCGATCCCGTTTCATGGGATTTAAATAAGCGCGTAATATGTTTCGAAGGTTTTGAATTTCCGCACACGGGTGAGGTTATATATTCGGTAATTATTAAATGTTTGCGTGAATTTAAAATAAAAGATAAAATAATGAGTATTTCTTTTGATAACACTAGTAATAACAACAACGCAGTAGAGTGGTTAAAACGTGAATTAAAACCAATGCTCAACGGTGCGTTTTTTCACACTCGATGTGTGTGCCACGTTTTAAACTTAGTGGTACAGGATAGTTTAGAGGCTATGGAACCATATGTTGAGAAAATTCGTACTATGCTTAGATTTATTTATTGTACCAAACAGCGAAGTCAAGATTTTCGAAAATTTGTGATCGCACAAGGTCAAAAATATTTGAAACCTCAATTTGATATGCCTGTAAGATGGAACTCCACATATAAAATGTTAAAAAGAGCGTTTCAATGAAAACACTTCTTATGGAATATTATAATATGACAAATAATCATAATTTAACTGATAACGATTGGGATGTACTATTTCATTATATGGATTTATTAAAATATTTTTATAGGCGACTATTTTTTTATCTGGTGTGTATTATCCCACTAGCTCGTTAGTAGTTGAAAATTTTGTAAATATCGCACAAAAACTTAACTATTTTAAGAAACACTCCGGATGGCTTCCTTTAATTGAAGTAATAGAAATTTTTTTTTTAAAATATTATAGAGAAATGCCTCCTGCATTTACATGCGCCGCCGCTTTAAACCCGTTATTCGCTGTAGACGGCGTAGAAAATTTAATAGATGAAATTAACGTTAACTTAGACATAAATATAAGTTTCGATGACGTTGACGACGTTAGTACTACTAAATTTAATTATATTTTTACCGAATGTTTTAATTATTACGACAACTTATATGGATCACGACCCCAAGAAGAAATAACACAACCTAGGACAAAAGATTCTTTTACAAATAAAATTTTAGAATTAACTTTCAAGAAAAAAGCACGCATATCGAGTAGTTTAAACGAATTAGGACTGTATACGAAAACACAATTTCGTGATTTTATGACTATGGAAGAGATCGAAAACTTCGATATCTTAAAGTGGTGGAATGGTAGAGCTAATACCTATCCTATTTTGGCCTATATGGCCCGTAATTTACGAACAATTCAAGTTAGTACAGTAGCTTCGGAGTCCGCTTTATCTCTTAGTGGCAGGATTTTGAACACGTGGAGGAGCCGACTAAATGAAGAATCACTCGAACTATGCATCTGCTACAAGGATTATTTGGATGCTACGAATAGGAAGCAACACATTTCAGCGTTGGAGGAGAGCTCCGAGGAAATTGAAGAGGAGATGGACAACCTGAATTTATAAAAATGTAATTTTTTTTTATTATCATTTAAAATAATAATTTTCATTTTTTTCTACTTTTATTTTTTTAAAAGTGTAATTTTGTTTTTTAAAATTTCAATATAAATAAAATTTTTTATTCTAATTTTTATTTCAATTTTTAAATTTTTTTAAGTAGTTTTTTTTCTTAAGAGGGCCGGGCCCGGCCCGGCCCGGCCCGGGGGGCCGGCTCGGGCCCCTTCCCGGGGGTCAAAGCCCGGGCCCAGCCCGAGCCCGATAAAGAAAGGGCCCGGGCTCGGCCCGGTTTGCAAAAGCCCGGGCCCGATCAGGCCCGATCCGGGCCGGCCCGATCGGACCTTTTGGGCAGGCCTAGCACCACCATTATTTATGGGTGAAAATTATAAAGGGTGGAAAATTCTAATTGAAAATTTTCTTAAATCTTTAGATGAGCATGTTTGAAAAATTACTATTGTAATGCCCCCAATTATTTTAAATAGAAATGAAATGATTTTAAATGCTAAATCATTAAATATTTTATTTTGTGCACTATATCAAAATATTTTCCAACTTATTTATACATTTCCTACTGCTTATGAAGTTTTGAAATATCTTGAGAATTCTTATAGTCTTCTTTCCACAAATAATGAACAAGAGCAATTTCTTATGGATCCGAGAGAAAAAATAGATGAGGACTCATGTTTGGAGGATGATCTATCAAATTCATCTAAGAAAGATGAATCCATGCAGTGCATATCAAATGGATTGGAAGAAGTGAACACATCGTGCGAAAGAGAAGATGAAAATTCATTTATGGAAGAGGAATGCCAAGAAGATGTCAAAGAAACCTCATGTTCAAATCTTGCCTCATCATATAACACTATAAGTAAATCAAAATCCTCTCTTTTCATAACAAATTCTATTTCTACATTTCAAATGCTTGAAATTGCTAAACATAGAATTAAGAAATTGAAAAATGCTAATTCAAAACTACGTTTAAAAAATATAAGTTTAAAAGTAAACACTAAAGTAGAATCTCATATTGATGCATCAAATTCTCTTTCAAGCTCTGTAATTGAAATTTCTACACCTTGTTATGATTGCAATGATTTTAAAGAAAAATTCTAGGAATTTGAAAAAGAGTTTTTAATTTCAAAAGACCATAATGAAAATTTGATAAAAGGAAACATTGCTATAATGAATAAACTAGAATCATTAAAAATATTTGTAGAAAAAATTTAAGTAATAAAAAATCATTTATTTCTAGTTTATCTTCAAAATTATGTAAGACTTCTACTAGTGAGTTAAATAAAAGTATGTATAAAAAGAAGAATGAAAATAAAAAACAACTAAATAAATGTTTGAAAAATAATTACAAAACTCATTCTCCTAACTCTAAATTAATTGCTCACAAATTTCGTATTAACAATACTTTTAAAACTCACAACAATTATAAGCAGCATTTCATGACTGAAAATTTGAAACATGTTCAACTAAAGTTTGAATGGAGACCCAAGATTAAAAATGAAACATTAACTCCACTTGAAATGATCCATTCATCACTTTCTCCTCATAAGCCAACACGCTATATTTGGGTACCCAAAAGGACCATCACACTCGGTTCATTTTGGATACCTAAATCTCTTATTCATTAGTAACTCATCAAATGTGTGAAGTAGAAATCAATCTAATATGAAATACTTAAAAATCTACTACACAATATGCTAAAATGATAAAATAAAAATATTTTTTTGTTTTTGCTTTGTGAAATTTTGTTTTTTATTTTTTGAGTCAATACGTATTTTGGTCACCTTATATATTTTGATATATGACTTTAACTTATTGAGTCTAAATTCTTAAATGAATCAAATTAAATGAAATTAAATAAAAGGTCATATTATTTTCAAGTGGCCTAACTATCTTATGTCTCTAGCATACATACTTATTAAGTCCATTGCATATAATTATCTTATAATATCATTACAAATTTAACATTGAATCTCTTAAGTGATATTATCAAGATTAATGAAATTATTTTTAAAAATGGATTTAATTAAGAAAAAAAGAATTATATATATTATTCACCTTACAAGCTTTCACTTAAAATTAATTAAAATGGATGAATATGAACTTAATGTATACCACTATGATCGATTATGACTAGCTGATATCCTATTCTTAAATTCATTTTAGTCATAAATAAAAAATCATGATATATCAACTAAGTGACTTTAAAATAAACTATAATTAAAGATCAATATTACATAAAAGTCATAGTTTATGATTTCATTCTTAGACTTAAATGCTTTGTATGTCCATGATCATTTACCCACATTATTAGTCTAACTTTAGCGAGGGCGTAGGTATTATGCATTAGAGACGCTAATCTATAAATCATTTCTTGTACTTAACCGGAGAAGGGTTCTATTGGGGCCTTGCGAGTCACTGGGGGGGAGAGTGTTAGGTGTAGCGACCTCTTTTGTATGCATATGGGATTAACACCCCAACCTACGCCATGCGTGCAGCTCCTCATGCCCATCTGTCAATTAATACGGGGCTAGGGTGTAGACATATAGTTTGGGTAGTTTAATCTAGGAAATACTAATATCATATTCATTGCATGAACATTATTTTACACTTTATGATTATTTATATCATGCATATTGGTTTGAACATGTGTATATTATTTTATACTAGTTATTTTTAAAATCTTTCAAAAAAAAACCAATTATAAAATTACAAAACCATTAAAAAACAAAAAATATGTTTTGTTTACTTATTGTATATTTATGTGTGTTTATTATCTTTTATTGTTATAAAAAAATAAAAAATTATATATATAACAAATTATTGTTATTCATTGTTATTGTCAAGGATGACTAATTATATCTATTAAAGATTAAATACAATGTTTAATTTAATTTTCAAGTTTCATAAAGCATTGATGTTTATTTCATGTCTTGATTATTATCTTGTTATGTGAAATGAAATCAATTGTAGAAAACATGTGTAGAATTGTTTAGCATGTCTCTAAGTATGAGTAATGTTTTGTATTTGATAATGACTTAACATACTCACTTATTTTGATAACCTACACGTGTTTTTAATCTTATACTTGCATGGTTGTGTAATGTAATAACATAATAATTAAAATGCATGAATAGATTACCTACACTACAATGAATTGTTTACTTCAATTCTTTATTTTTCACGCACTTATTCATTTGAGAAAATTGGTTTAAAAATTTAAATGGTATTATTTGCAAAACAAGTAAATTCAGAATCCTTGGTCACAAGAATAAAAATCATATAATAAATGATAATGAAAACTCCACCAAGCACTGCTCACCCTCTTGATAAGTCTTAATGAGCATTGTGAGGTTGAGCACCTTGGAAAGGATTGTAAAGTGTCTTGTAACAAACAAAAGTATTCACTACTTCTCTTAGCACACTGGATCACAAAAATAAAAATAAAGTTAAAAAGAATAAATGTGATCCTCGAAGCACTACTTCGCTCCCTAATAAGTCTTTATAAGCATTGTGTGTGCGAAACACCTTTGTAGTTGTACTTTTTATGTATGTGCATTGAAATATTATGGAAGTAATTTTATTTGTGTATTTTAATATTGTATTATTTCATTATATATGTCATTCGTTTTGATTAATATATTTGTATACTTTATCAAATCACTTTTGTACACATTATTATCATATATAAAACTTCTACTTATGAGAATTGAATCCTAATGCATATCTACACAATTTTCTACAAACTTAAGTAAATGCACTAGATAGCAAAACATGACCACTTCAATGTTTTTATTTACTTGAAATGCAAATTTTATTACATTGTAGCTTTGTATCTTTTCTTGATATTTTCAAATCATGCTTGCAATTATATCTCAATAGAATAACATCTCTTGGGACTTTAACTCAAACATCAATTTTTCAGTTTTAAAACTCATTATCCTTTATATGCTCTTACTTTCTAAAAAGATGTTTGTTTTCAAGAATGCTTATTATACTTTCTGATGTGATTATTACTTGCACATATTCATGATATTTTTTCCAACAAGTGGTATCTTGAAATAAAGATGCTTACTCTATCATTTTATTTATGTTGCTTACTATTTTATGCTCCACCATGCATATTTCTAACAAGTGGTATTTAACAAGGTTTTTATAACATCATATTTTCCTTCTCTACATAGAACAAACTATTTTTTGTTGCATACACTCACCTCTACCATCCTTTGAGACAATCAAAAGGGGGAGAATAACTTGTATGAACTTAAAATTTTAGAGGGAGTACATAGAAGATTTCATAGGAAATATCTTTGTAGGTGGAGTAATCATATAAGAAGTGCATATATTATCTTATTGCTCGATCATGATTAATCTTCTAGTAAGTTATCCCTATCAATCTTAAAAGGTATATATTCATCACTACCCACTTTTGCTAATAACAAAAAGGGGAGAATAAACTGAGAAATCTAGTAGAACCGATATTTAGGGGGTACAAAAAATATATGGAACACTTATGTAGGGGGACTTCATATAAGAAGAGTATGCTTTGCTTTAAAGCTACCATGTCATAAACTTATTATTCATTCATATATTTTACCACACTAACCTATAAGCATAAATGGTCTTAAACTTACGAATTTCTCATATAGGTATTTGTTATTATCAAAAGAGAGAGATTTTTGGAGCATGCATTCCACATCTCTTGGTTTGAGAATAACAAATACTGTGATGTATTTGATCCACTCTTTTGTGTGTTTATAATATATAGGTTGTACATGTTGAATGAGGAGACAAGTCCTTAGTCATGGGCACGATCCAAGGGTGTGTACACTTAAAAAAAACAAAATGATGAGTTTTGTGTACTAAACTTCAAACAACCATAACTTTCAATCCGAGAGGAGTTACTCAATGTGCCATCCCATTCCGGAATGAGATCAAAGTCATCTACACTATGGAAATGGTTAGGATGGTAAAAGTGAAAAGTTTATATCGCTAGACAATAGCCACTGTCGCCCGACAATAGCCAAAGGATCGAATTGTCCTGCAGAAAAATCAGAATCGTGGGACACGTGGCAGCCAGATAGGATATCACTGATTGGCGACAACCAATGTCACCAGACGATATCACAATTATATAAAAGTGATTCATTTTTCCGTGGAGATTAAGGATTATAGAGTTTGGAGTGTTTGTTTCCGTGTAACTAGTGTAGAGAGCTCCAGCATCCGAAAAGACTCCATCCTCCGAA
Source organism: Platanthera guangdongensis (assembly GCA_039583875.1). NCBI lineage: Eukaryota > Viridiplantae > Streptophyta > Magnoliopsida > Asparagales > Orchidaceae > Platanthera > Platanthera guangdongensis. The sequence goes on from CM077167.1 coordinate 149,978,182, forward strand.
GACGTTTCAAGAGCGACGAAGCGACGACACATACACGACATCTAAAGCAATCTTGGCAAGGATTCGTTGTCATCTTCAGCGCTACATTTAGAGGGAGTTCTTAATTCGAAAAATTATATTTTATCATTATTTTCATTGTAATCGTTAGGAGAAAATTGCCACCTTGTGTGTGGCGTCTAGGTCTGTGTGTGGCTTAGGAGGAAATCACCGCCTTATGCGTGGCGTCTAGGTCGTTGTATGGCTTAGGATAAAATCGCCGCCTTGAGAGTGGCATCCAAGTCCTTATGCGGCTTAGGTAGTAATCACTGCCTTGTGTGCAACATCTAGATCGTGGTTACATCTAGGGGGAGGCTAGTAGCAAGATCTAGGGAGGGATACGCTTTAGCCTGCCGGTTCTTATAGAAGGACCGACAAAATCAAAAGTAGACTATATTTTTCATAGCCTTAATCTCTAGCTTCATAAAGATATATTGTATTCTGTTTTATCACTCATGAAATAAAAGATTATCATTTCGATTCTTATTTATTTCTAAGTGTTTAGTTTGTCTATGAAAAATTAGTTTTGATTTCTCAACTTATTTTGTCAAGTAAATTTAGATTAAGAAATAAAAATTGTCAACCCTTATTCACCTCCTCTAAGGGCGCTATAAGATCCAACAACATCAGCTCCAGGACTACAATCTCAAGCTAAATAGAACTCGTATGATTTGTGATTCTACTAGTGCAATCTCTATTGCTAAGAATCCTGTATCTTATGGCAGGACTAAGCACATAGAGATTAGGTATCATTTTATTAGAGAGCATGTGGAAAGTGATGACACCAGTCTTGAGTTTGTCCCCCCCACACAAACAGGTGGCTGATATCTTCACCAAACCACTAGATGAAGCCAAGTTCAACACCTTCAAATTTGAATTGGGTATGATGAACTTAGTATAGCTTCAGTAGTTCTTCATGCATTTTAGTTGCAGATAGTATTAATCCCTACATGATAATAAATAAGATATGAGTCTAAGTGCTCAGGCGTCGAGTGCATAGAGACAACATTAAGCTTTGAGAGCACATAGTTCAAGTGTCTATGCATCGAAAGCGTCGAGTGCACTGAGACAACTTCAGGCGTTGAATGTGTCGAGTGCGACAAATTCATTCAACATATAATTCCAGGCACTTCAGACTGTGGCTATCTCACAAGGATAATTTCAGCTGCTGATTTCTTCGTGATTATAACAACAGTACGTGCCTCTCCACTTCCACAAATAAGAGGTAACTATAAATAGAAGTGTGTGTGCTTAGAATAAAAACACTATTCCTAGCCCTTTGCAACTTTCTGCCAACCTGCACTGAAAGATTGTCCAAAAATCCAGAGACTCAAACACTTTCAATGGAACTGAAAGGAATGGATTTCCTTTTCGAGGGATCTAAACTAGTGCGAAATGGTTTCAATGATGCTCTAGAGGAAGTTCATCTGGTTCTACACTTGCTATAGGTTGCAGACCTAGAGTTCATTCTGTCTGAGCCAAGCTCGAGATGGAAGAGAGATGTACTTGAACTATACTCGACCGCTACTATCGACTCTTCCTCAAACAAAATCAAGTCATCCATTAGTGGGCACAAGATCAAGATCTCTCCTAGACGACTAAGAAAGGCACTACATCTACCCAAGTTCAAGCTATCTGATGAAGAAGAGGAGCTTTATCAGAATGATGTGATGTCTGCCCTCAAGTTTTGTGGGCTTTCAAAGCACACCACTGGATCAGTGCTAAGAAAGAAGATTAATCTCAAGGGCAAATTTTTGGCTGATGTGATTGGGAAGGCACTACTCTGCAAGATAGAGTGTCATAATAAAATCTCCAAGAAAATATTGAACTCATGACAAGAGTCATTCATTCTAAAAGGATCGACTGGGGCAAAGTAATCTTTGACAGAATAGTGGAATGCTTGGCTGAACCAAATCTGGGGAGAATTCTGTCCCTATATATCCATGAGTTTGTTCTAGGGATCCTCAATGTGAGGTTAGGAACAAAAATCCATCATAGAGGAGGATAAATTCCAAGATGTTTGACATATGGGACAGAGTACTGCTACCACATCTTTAAACAAAGGAAAAAAAGAAAGCAGTATTGATCACTACAGAGAGCACAAAAAGCAGTCCTTCAGAAAGCAGTGAGGAGGAGCCATATGATCCTCAACTGACTGAATCCTTTAAGGAAATAAGGAGAGACATGAGTGCTCAGGTATCAATTTCCTCTGAACCTAAAAAAAAAATCAACTGGATGGATCTCAGTTTGAATAAATTCTAGCTGAAGCCCTAAAAATTCTAACTAGGCATGTAGTGGAAAACATTTGTGCCAATATTAAGGGGGAGACTGATAAGATAGATGCTCCTGTTGAGTGGGAGCAAGTTCAGTCTGATATGTAGGACAAGCTTGACTCTTTTATAGAGAATCTACAGGATAGAATAGATCAGATTTCTAATGTGCCAGTGTGGCAGGGTTCCAGCACTCCTATTGAGGATGAACAAGCTCCTGTAATAGTGGAAGAAGATGTGAATAACATTACTGCAGAAGAACAGAATGTCCCTAAGGACAATGCTGAGGTTGAGGGGGAGATTAACTCTAAACTCCTTGCTCTAGAAACAATGTATAACATAGACTCTTCTAAGTCTGAAAATGGTATTGATGCTGTAAATTACAATGCTGATGCTCATTCCTCTGAGTATGTGATGGCTGACTCAAAAGAAAGAGAAGTGGTTAGGGAAAGGGATGAAGATTGTTGGGTACATTGGTCAAATGTACCTGATTTGAAGAAGCCTCACCTAACTCAATGATATACATCAGAATGTATTTGATGTTTGTTTGAGTTACTTGTGCAGGTTAGTTATACACTGGACTGAAGCTGAAAATTTCTAAGTCCATGTGTCGACACCCAGAGGGAAAGTGTCGACACTTGAGAAAGCTTGTGTCGACACCCAGACAAGCAGTGTCGACACTTGGAGTCATTGTGTCGACACCTGGGAAGAAGAGTCGACACCAGTCAGAAAGTGTCGACACTTGGAGCTGTGTCGACACTCAGTGTAGAAGAATGCAGAAAAGCTGTGTCGACACTTGGCAGAAGTGTCGACACCTAGAAGAGCTGAGTCTACATCAGAAAGTGTCGACACTTGGAGTTGTGTCGACACTCAGCAAAATTCTGCAGAGACTAAGTACAAGTGTCGACACTCAACACAATGTGTCGACACTCAATCAGCAGAGTCAAAATATGAAGAATGTGTCGACACTCAGTGTAGAAGAATGCAGAAAAGCTGTGTCGACACTTGGCAGAAGTGTCGACACCTAGAAGAGCTGAGTCTACATCAGAAAGTGTCGACACTTGGAGTTGTGTCGACACTCAGCAAAATTCTGCAGAGACTAAGTACAAGTGTCGACACTCAACACAATGTGTCGACACTCAATCAGCAGAGTCAAAATATGAAGAATGTGTCGACACTCAACACAATGTGTCGACACACACTCAAAGGAGTCAACACTTGAAGATTGTGTCGACACTCAGCACAATGTGTCGACACATAACCAGAAGACTCAACACTTGAAGAAAGTGTCGGCACAAGGAGCTGTGTCGACACTTAGCAAAGAACAGAAAAGTTGTAAAATATTCTAAGTACGAGTGTCGACACTAAAGGAATGTGTCGACACTCAGCTGAAGAAACAAGATTGAAGACTTGTGTCGACACCAAGAAGCAGTGTCGACACTTGACAGTTTCAACACATGAAGATGTGTCGACACAAAGGAGATGTGTCGACACTTAGAAGAATACAGATAAAGAATGAAGTGCAAGTACTTGTGTCGACACTCAATTTCAGTGTCGACACATGCAGAAGAAACTGTGTCGAGACATACAAGGAATTGTGTCGACACCTTGTAGACTTGTGTCGACACTTACACAACATGTGTCGACACTTAGTCTATAAGTGTCGACACTTAAGAACAGAAAGTCTCGACACTATCTGACAGTTAGAGAATTTCAAGAAGTGACTGGTTGACATGACAGCTGCCGATCCAGCCGGTCTACATCAACTGTCAGAGAAGTCAGAAGTCTGTTATGAACCGGACCAGCCGGTTACCATGAAGGAAGCCTATAAATAGGCACCTAGAGTTTACAGAATGATGTTGTTAAGTGGTTAAGAAGTTCACAATCATTACATGGTGTGATAATAATTGAAGTTGTTGATCAGTCTAAAACAAGAAGTGATACACAGAGGATCAACACAAGAAGATCAGGCAGTCCAACTGCAGATCTAAGTAGTTGGAGAGAGAGAGCTCCAACCAAGGATTCAGTCTTTGGAACTAAGGCTGAGAAGAACAATTCAGAGTCATCTGGATTTCAAGAAGCAGAGATCAAGGATCAACTGCAGTAGATTCAGACTAATTCAGTTCTACTCAAGAAGCTTTGAAGAAAGCTAAGTCAGTTTGGATCAAGCTGAGTTCTTCCAAGAACTCTTCAAGAAACTCTCAACTCCTCTCATCCTTTCTGAGTTGTAGAGTTAGCATTTGTAATTTCTATTTTAAACTTGTAAGATCCATTGAATCTGAGTGATTGTAAGCCTATTTTATAAAGGCTGAGGGTAGGGCTTGGTGCCTGAGTGTAGGAGTTGAAGAACTCTGAGTGTAGGCCTTTAATTGGCTGAGTGTAAGCCTTGATTGGCTGAGTGTAGGCCTGGGTGGCTGAGTGTAGGCCTTTTGGCTGAGTGTAAGGCTTTGGGCCTGAGGTAGGAACCTTGTTGGGTTCTGAGCTAGTGGAGAAGTTTGGCCGAATCTAGTACACTGCTAGATAGGCGAAGGGGGAAAGTGGATGTACCCAAAGATTGGGGAACCACTATAAAATTAGTGTGTCTTCTGTGCTGTGCTGTGAATTGAATGCTTAATTTCTGTATTTGCTGTTAGCTGTAGTAATCAGTGAAAAACTGTTGTGCTGCCAAACAAAAGTCAAAAAAGGTTTAGGTCACCTATTCACCCCCCCCCCTCTAGGTGTTTAGGTATCATATCTTTCAAGTGGTATCAAAGCGAGGTTCCTCAAAATCAGGACTAACTGTCTGAGGAGATCCAGTTTGGCAGATTCAGTATAAGTCAGGAAACAGGAAACAGTTTCAAGAAAATCAAGAACATGGGTTCTTCAGAGAATCATAAGGAGTTGGGTTCAATGAAACTACCTATATGCAGAAAGAGATCTTTGGGATCTGGAAAGAGAGGGTTAGGCTTTTTATGGAAGCCTCTGACCCTAGGATATACATCACAGTCAAAGAAGGGCCATATGTGCCCATGAAGATTTCAGTATTGGATGCAAATCAGAGGACTCCAAAGGATTTCTCTGAAATGACAAAGGATGAGATTGTCCTAGCAACCATGGACAAAAGAGCACAGAATATAATAGTTAGTGCAATTGATGATGCCACCTTCCAGAACCTTATTCACTGTAAAACTGCAAAAGAAATGTGGGACACCCTCATTGTCTATATGGAAGGTTCTGAAGAAGTAAGGCAAGATAGGAAGCCCTTGCTTAATCAAGAATATGAGAGCTTTAGGCAAGGAAGAGGAGATAGCATCACTGAATGCTACAAGAAATTTTATAGAATTGTAAATGAACTCATGTCATATGGAAGAGAGTTCATAAACTATGAGTTGAATGATAAATTCTTAAGGTCCCTCACCAAAGACTGGGACACCAAGATCTGTGCCATCAGAGAAATGGCAAAGTTGGGAGAAATTCCTCCTCCCACACTTTTTGGCAAGTTGTTATCTTATGAGATACAATTGTCAGTGAGAAAAGAAGAAGAAAAGTCAACAAGGACTGAATACAGAGAAAAGACTATTGCCTTTAAGTCAGATGTACCCAGAAAGAGCAGGACCAAGTCATCAACTCCTCCTCCTGAGGTAGTTGAATCAGAATCTGAAGAGTCAGAAAGTACAAAATCTACAAGCAGTGAAAGTGATGAAGACTTTGCTGCATTCACCAGACATTTTCAGAAGTTCCTTAAGAAGAAACAGTGGAGGTCTAGACCTTCATCTTCCAAAGGGAAAGAGGTTCAGTATCAGGAAAAGAAGCCTTCAAAGAAGGACAAGAAAAGGACCAAGACTAGTAAGGCAACTGGATCCAAGATAATTTGTTACTGCTGCAATAGACAGGGCCATGTTATTGCAGACTGTCCGTAAAGAAGGAAAGAATCCAGTGACAAAAAGAAAACACACTTCAAAGGAAAGAAGGAGAAGTCCTTTGTTGCAAAGAATGAGAAGACTCTTTCAGATATGTCTTCTTCAGACACTGAGACAGATGCTGAAGCCTATATTGGGCTATTTGCTGAGGAAGAAGAAGAGTTTATGCAGATCATGGAATCTATCTATGAGCAAGAAGACTGTCAAAGCCAAGGACTGATGGCTTTGACTGAAAGTACCAAAAACCTGGAGCAGCCAGGACCCAGTCAGGTACAAGGTTTAACTCAAAGTTCTGATTCCAGTTCTAGTTCAGAGTCAGATTATTCTTCATCAAGTGATGAGAATATATCTGAGTCTGAGGGAGATATTCATCAACTCCTAGATGAATATCAAGTACTATTGCAAGCCTATAAGAAAAGCAAGACCCTAGCCAAAAATTTGGCCAAGGAAATTGCTGATCTCAAGGCAGCTGCAATAGATTGTGAGAAGAATTATGATCAAAAACTGAATGAAGTGGCCAGGCTGAAACACATTACTGTGATTCAGATGGGTACTATTACATTTAAGAATGATCAAATTAAGAAACTGGAGATTAATCTTCAGAAGGAGAAAGAGCTAGCAGCTAGGTTTTCAAAACCTAAATCAGTGCTACCCTTGATTGATGATTTTGTTCATCATAAAGGAAAGACTGGACTGGGTTTTGTTAATCCAGCTAGGACTGTTCAGGATCAGTCCAAGTCCAAGGGCAAAGCCCCAACATTCAACAAGACTGCTGTAGTTAAGACAGCTAAGTCAGAACCTAAGCAAAGGTACAACAAATTTGAATGTTGGTGCTGTGGCAAGGTTGGCCACTTTGCTTTGGATTGTTGGCACAATGCCAGTGCCAAGTTGTGTAGCAAGTTACCTGTTGGAAAGACAGCAGGTAGCTATGTCAAATTGCAAACTAACAATCACCAAGGACCCAAGTTTACTTTGGGTTCTAAGGTTCATTAATTTGTTTTGCAGGAAAATCCAAGTGGCCATACCCCTACATGGTACTTGGATAGTGGATGTTCCAGACACATGACTGGAACTAGGGGACTACTGAAGGACTACATCCCAATCAAAAATGGTCCAAAGGTGACCTTTGGTGGTTCTGAAAAAGGAATCATCAAAGGGTTTGGTAACATTTCTTCTAACCTTGTTACCATTACTCAAGTGGCTTATGTTAAAGGTTTGAAACATAACCTCATTAGTATAAGTCAATTAAGTGATGTAGGGTATGACATCTCATTTGTTAAAAATGGTTGTCATATCAAGAGGTCAAGTGATCAAAAGATCATTTTGACAGGTTATAGGAAGAGAAATGTCTATTGTTTAGACATTATGGTTGAGAACAATAGTTCTCCAGTTTGTCTTGTAGCTGATGAGACAGTCTCTCAATGTGTCAAGTGGCACAAGAGGCTTGCTCATCTTAATTACAAGACTATTGGCAAACTCTTTAGTAAAGAGTTAGTGAGGAATGGTCCTCAAGTTAAGTGTGTCAAAGATGGCATTTGCTCAGCTTGTCAAAAGGGCAAGCAGACTAAATCCACCTTTAGAAGCATTGACAACAAGGATGCTGTGAGGTGTTTATACCTCTTGCATATGGATCTATTTGGTCCAATGCCAGTTCACAGCTTAGGTAGGAAGGTCTACACCTTTGTAGTTGTTGATGACTACTCAAGGTTTTCCTGGGTGTTCTTCTTAAAGCAGAAATCTGAAACACCTAGTGTCTTCCACAGTTTTGTTAGGCAAATTCAGAATGAATTGAACTGTACAGTGGTCAAAATTAGAAGTGACCATGGTACTGAGTTTCAATCTGAAAGCATGACAAAGCTGTGTGAAGACTATGGGATATTTCAAGAATTCTCTTCACCTAGAACACCTCAGCAAAATGGCATTGCTGAAAGGAAAAATAGACCTTGATAGAGGCTGGTAGAACCCTATTAAGTGATTCATCACTGCCAGAATATTTCTGGGCTGAAGCAGTTAACACTGCATGCCATGTGATAAATAGGGCTACCATCACTAAAAGGTTAAACAAGACCCCCTATGAAGTAGTGAAAGGCAGGAAACCAAATCTATCCTATTTTAGGATTTTTGGTTGTAAATGCTTCATACTTAACAATGGGAAGTCTTACTTAACTAAGTTTGCTGCCAAGTCCCAAGAGGGAGTGTTTGTTGGGTACAGCAATAATAGTAAGGCTTATAGAGTCTACAACTTGACTACACAAGTTGTAGAGGAGTCTGTGCATGTAGTTTTTGATGAGTCACAACTAATTAACAATGAGTTGTCTAGTAGTGTGTGCAGCCCCTCAGGTCTTATTAAGAAGATGGACAAGCTAACCATAGAAGATGTACCTGCTGCAAGACAGCAAGTAGAAGAAGATGGCTTATGTCCAGGGGGAGAACTACATGTACCAGGAGCTGAAGAAGTTCAAGGAACTCAGCATGATGAAGATGCTGAAGAAGTACAACCAGAAGTAAGGATGCCTCCAGCCAACAGGCATCTAAGAGATCATCCAGTGGAGCTGATCATTGGAGATCCAAGACAAGGTGTTCAGACAAGGAGCAGAAATCAGAATGCTGCAGTATATTCAAGTTTTCTGTCTCAAATAGAACCAAAGAAATTTGAAGAAGCAATACAAGATCCACAGTGGACTGAAGCTATGCAGGAAGAGCTAAACCAGTTCAAGAGGTGCAAGGTTTGGGACTTAGTTCCTAAGCCTAAAGATCACAATGTGATAGGAACAAAGTGGATCTACAGAAACAAGTTAGATGAACAAGGAGTCATCATTAAGAATAAGGCAAGACTGGTTGCAAAAGGATATAGGCAAGAAGAAGGTATTGATTTTGATCAAACCTTTGCTCCAGTAGCCAGACTGGAAGCCATCAGGATGTTCTTGGCCTATGCAACCTACCAAGGATTCAAAGTATACCAAATGGATGTGAAGTCAGCATTCCTTAATGGTAATTTAAAAGAAGAAGTATATGTGGAGCAGCCTTCAGGTTTTGTTGATCCTACTCTTCCACATTATGTCTATAGACTTAGGAAAGCATTGTATGGGTTAAAGCAAGCTCCTAGAGCTTGGTATGAAACCCTATCTAGTTTCCTCATTGAGAACAAGTTCACAAGGGGGAAAATAGATAAGACTCTATTCCTTAGGGAATCTAGAGGCAAAGTAATACTTGTCCAAATATATGTAGATGACATTATATTTGGGTCTACTGAAAGTAGCCTTTGCAAAAAGTTTGCAAAGCTTATGCAAAGTCAATTTGAAATGAGTAGTATGGGAGAACTGAAGTTTTTCTTGGGTCTCCAAGTTAAACAGACTGAAAGTGGCTTGTCCATATGTCAGTCAAAGTTCACCCTAGAACTCATAAGGAAATATGGTATGGATTCCTCCAGTACCATGAAGACTCCTATGGGGTCAAGTATGTCTCTAAGCAAGGATGATGCAGGGAAACCTGTGGATGAAACCTTGTATAGAGGGATAGTTGGCTCCCTACTATACTTGACTGCAAGTAGGCCTGACATTATGTATGCTACATGTGTTTGTGCCAGGTATCAAGCCTGCCCCAAAGAATCTCACTTGACTGCAGTCAAGAGAATCTTGAGATATCTAAAGGGCACACCTTATCTAGGCCTCTGGTACCCTAGGAATGGAGATTTTGATCTAACAGGCTATTCAGATGCAGACTTTGCAGGATGCAAAGAAGATAGAAAAAGCACAACTGGATCCTGTCAATTCCTAGGTGGAAGACTCATTTCATGGAGTAGTAAGAAGCAAACCAGTGTGGCCATCTCCACAGCTGAGTCAGAATATGTAGCTGCAGGAAGTTGCTGTGCTCAACTTCTGTGGATTCAACATCAGCTAGAAGACTATGGATGTCAGGTAAGTAGAACTCCACTTTATTGTGATTCTACAAGTGCTATTTCCATAGCTAATAACCCTGTATCACATAGTAGAACTAAACATATTGAGATAAAATATCACTTTCTTAGGGAGCATGTAGAAAGAAATGATATTGCACTTGAATATGTTAAAACAGATAATCAGATAGCTGATATGTTTACTAAGCCCTTAGAAGAAGCTAAGTTTAATAGGTTCAAAATTGAACTAGGTATGATAAACTTAGACTAAGTATACAGAACAAAAATTGGCTAAGTAAAAAGGTGTCGACACATAGACAAGTCTATGTCGACACAGAATAGTAAGTGTCGACACTTCAGGAAAATGGTGTCGACACATCTAGGAAGTTAGTGTCGACACTTCAGAATGTTAGTGTCGACACATGTCGAGTAGGTGTCGACACATCCAATAAAGTGTCGACACTTAAGTTTTACTCAGAATTTTTCTAAGTAAAGTCTCGACACATGTCGAGTATAGTGGTGTCGACACTTAACCAAGTGTCGACACATAAAATCTGTTGACTAAATTTGTGTCGACACATGAGTGTCGAGACATTATAAGTCAGTGTCGACACTTATTGACAGTGTCGACACATCATTAGAAATTCATCCCGCCTGTTCGTCTTCAAACAAGAAAGGTATAAATAGGGTTCTGTCTTTGATTGTCGACACGCTTTCAAAGTTTCGAGACCTAAACTCTTGTGTCGACATTTCTCTCATCTCAAGACTAATTCTCAAAACCCTAATGGCTCCCAAGCTGGAAGAGAACGTAAACGAAGGCTATGAGCTTGTGCGAGGCGCATTTGACGACAGCGACCAAGAAATCAAATCAGTAATAACCCTAATTGCCAATTCAGGGTTGGAGTTCTTGGTTTCAGAACCAACGAAAATATGGAAGAAGGAAGTCATTGAATTCCTTTCTGGCGCGTCTGTAGATGACTCAGGCTACAGGATTAAGTCAAGGGTGCATGGCACCAAGGTCAAGATTTCACCCAAGTCTTTAAGAAAGGTACTTCAGCTACCTAAAGTTCAAGATGAAGAGGAAGTAACTGCTTCTAAGACCAGGGAAGCTCTTACTTGGTGTGGACTGGATCCAAAGATGAAGGTGGGATCAGTCTTTAACAGAAAAGGTATGAATAATCAAGGCAAGTTCTTGTCAGAAATAGTGGGCAAGGTAATACTAAGCAAGCCAGGAGGACATGACAGGGTGTCTGCCTCCATGTTTGAAGTCATGACCAGAATCATCTTCAATCTGAAAACAGACTGGTCAATGGTGGTTTATGAAAAAGTGAAGGAAAGCCTGAAGAAGCCCAATCTGGGCAGGATACTAAGTCTCTACCTGGCTGGATCAATTCCAGAGGTAATGAGCACTGCTGCAGGAACTAAGATCAATCATATGAGGAAGATGGACTCAAGAATATTCTCTAGATGGGAAAGGGTGCTGGTGTCAAAGGAATTGACCACCCCTGAAAAGCAAGCTTCTAAGAAAGACTCTCCTCCCAGGAAGAAGAGGAAGACTGCTGCTGTGCCTCAAGAGTCCTCCAGCAGCTCAGGCAGTGAAGAACATGTGGTCTTCACTCCTGATAGTCCAATGGATAAAGCTGCAGAAAAGTCACCTGCTCCTCAGGAGCCAGCTGACATCCAGGGGGAGCTTCCAGGTGTAGCAGAACCATCTACACTGGAGAGTGAGCAAGCCACCCTCCTCATTCAAGAGGTACTTGTTGACCTTAATACTTTGAATTTTTCTATAATAAATTCTGATTTGTCTGATGATCATCAGCAAAATCAGCCAGCAACTCAAGAACCAGATGTTGTTCTCCAAGACACATCTGTTGTAGCTGATGAAACCAGAACATCTCCTGCACAGTCTCCAGCAGAATATACACCATGGAAGATCTTTTTCTGACTTTAGATCAGGATGATTTTGATATGGAAAAGAATGCTGCTGATACAGAGAAGGATGCTGCTGCTGAGGGGGAGAATTTGGATATTCAAGAAGAGCCTATAAGGCTAGATACTGAGAAAGCACAAGATGTGCATACTGAAAAACCATCCAGCCCTAAGGATAGGGTGGATATTGCCAGTACATCAGAATCTGAAGATGATGAAGCTGAGCAAGCTAAGAAAAAGAAGTTCTTTGTTTTCAAAAGAAGGAGCCAAAGCTATAAGAAGGCTCTCCAAACTGTTGCTCAACACTCACTGGTTCAACAAGCTCCATCAACTGATTATACAAGCTCTAATGCTTGCAATGCAAATCAAGATGGATGAACAAAGGAAGGCCATAGAGAAATATATTGATGAGGGCCAAAAATCTCTACAATTTGATCTAGCTCAAGATATCAAGTCAATCAAGGTTTGAAATGAACCTTAATAAGAAGGAAATGACTGAATGCTTCCACAAGGGTGGTAATGCTGTGGTCTATCTGGCTAAACATCAAGAAATCATCAAAGAGAAAGTAGAAGATATTGCACTCAAGCAAGGCTATGTGCTGGAGAATCAGTTGAGGATGAATGATAATTTGACTGCATCTCACAATGCAATAGTCACTGAACTCAAGAATAAGTCAGATGAACCTTCAACTTCCTCTGCTGCTGCCAAAGCTGATTTTGATAAACTCTTTCAAGCAGAGATTGCTGCTGTAAAGACTGCCATTAAAGACTCACAGAAGGTCATTTCAGAACAGCTTACAAAGCTTAGACCTTTCTTTAAAGAGGGCATAAGGTATTTGGATGGCCAAATCAGATTCCAGAAAGATGATGTGAGAGATCATGTGGCCCAAGAAGTCATAAAGGGGGAGAGAGTGTTAGTCAAGGCCAGTTCTGAACATGCAAAATGGATATCAAATTCCATCAGGGCTACACTGGGCTATCCTCCCCTTTGTGATGATGACAATGTAGCTGACTCTGGCATTCAAGGAACATATCTTGGAGGTGAGCAACAGGCAGTGGCTGATGTAATCTATCCACCTCCAGACTTTGAAATGATTCATGCAGATATAAGCACAATGTATAGTCCACCTGCTGGCAAGCCTAATATTATTCTGGAAAAGGTTGTTCAACCTATCACAGCTGCAATGCAAGAGGCTTTGGACAAAGAAGAAGAAACTAGGCTGTCAAAGAAGAAGTTTAGGGAAATTGCTGAGCAAAAGCCAGATTTTGAACAGTGGAGCCCTACTTCTAGGAACATAATTCTTACAGCCTTGGAAAGCAGCCAAGGACAATGCCCATGAAAGGAACAAGTGGTTCTCAGAGGCTGAATGGAGAAAGCATGAGAGTAGGCAGGAAGCAATTGTCCAATATAGAAGGAAGGCTAAGTTAGGAAAGCTACCTCCAACAGCTGTGGAGCCTAGCAAGTACTTTCCTAAGCCCTATCATTATTTTGAAAGACAAAAGATCAAGGCTGAAGAACAGAAGAAGAAGGACTCTAAAGGGAAGAAGACTGCTGAAGCTGAGCCTGCTGCTGCTGCTGCTGTGAAAGCTCAAGTTAAAGCTGGAAAAGGCATTGTTATTAAAGAACCTGATCAGCACTAGATTAGGAATTAACTTGATGCTTGTTGTAATCTGTTGAGTAAAAAACATTGTAATACTTCATTGAAAATGTATAAGGAACATTATTGGAACAGTATATGATAAATATAGTATGAATGTTCTGAAATATGTGTGTTTCTTAATTGTTCTGCAATGTTTAATAAGTATACATGTGTGCTTTATTACATGTTCAAGTTTACCCTGTTGTCATTTATATGTTTTACATCATTTTGTAATTTTTAATTATGAGTGGTGTATATCATTGACTAAGGGTTATGACTTCTCCAAATAGGGGGAGATTGTTGGGTACATTGGTCAAATGTACCTGATTTGAAGAAGCCTCACCTAACTCAATGATATACATCAGAATGTATTTGATGTTTGTTTGAGTTACTTGTGCAGGTTAGTTATACACTGGACTGAAGCTGAAAATTTCTAAGTCCATGTGTCGACACCCAGAGGGAAAGTGTCGACACTTGAGAAAGCTTGTGTCGACACCCAGACAAGCAGTGTCGACACTTGGAGTCATTGTGTCGACACCTGGGAAGAAGAGTCGACACCAGTCAGAAAGTGTCGACACTTGGAGCTGTGTCGACACTCAGTGTAGAAGAATGCAGAAAAGCTGTGTCGACACTTGGCAGAAGTGTCGACACCTAGAAGAGCTGAGTCTACATCAGAAAGTGTCGACACTTGGAGTTGTGTCGACACTCAGCAAAATTCTGCAGAGACTAAGTACAAGTGTCGACACTCAACACAATGTGTCGACACTCAATCAGCAGAGTCAAAATATGAAGAATGTGTCGACACTCAGTGTAGAAGAATGCAGAAAAGCTGTGTCGACACTTGGCAGAAGTGTCGACACCTAGAAGAGCTGAGTCTACATCAGAAAGTGTCGACACTTGAGTTGTGTCGACACTCAGCAAAATTCTGCAGAGACTAAGTACAAGTGTCGACACTCAACACAATGTGTCGACACTCAATCAGCAGAGTCAAATATGAAGAATGTGTCGACACTCAACACAATGTGTCGACACACACTCAAGGAGTCAACACTTGAAGATTGTGTCGACACTCAGCACAATGTGTCGACACATAACCAGAAGACTCAACACTTGAAGAAAGTGTCGACACAAGGAGCTGTGTCGACACTTAGCAAAGAACAGAAAAGTTGTAAAATATTCTAAGTACAAGTGTCGACACTAAAGGAATGTGTCGACACTCAGCTGAAGAAACAAGATTGAAGACTTGTGTCGACACCAAGAAGCAGTGTCGACACTTGACAGTTTCAACACATGAAGATGTGTCGACACAAAGGAGATGTGTCGACACTTAGAAGAATACAGATAAAGAATGAAGTGCAAGTACTTGTGTCGACACTCAATTTCAGTGTCGACACATGCAGAAGAAACTGTGTCGAGACATACAAGGAATTGTGTCGACACCTTGTAGACTTGTGTCGACACTTACACAACATGTGTCGACACTTAGGTCTATAAGTGTCGACACTTAAGAACAGAAAGTCTCGACACTATCTGACAGTTAGAGAATTTCAAGAAGTGACTGGTTGACATGACAGCTGCCGATCCAGCCGGTCTACATCAACTGTCAGAGAAGTCAGAAGTCTGTTATGAACCGGACCAGCCGGTTACCATGAAGGAAGCCTATAAATAGGCACCCAGAGTTTACAGAATGATGTTGTTAAGTGGTTAAGAAGTTCACAATCATTACATGGTGTGATAATAATTGAAGTTGTTGATCAGTCTAAAACAAGAAGTGATACACAGAGGATCAACACAAGAAGATCAGGCAGTCCAACTGCAGATCTAAGTAGTTGGAGAGAGAGAGCTCCAACCAAGGATTCAGTCTTTGGAACTAAGGCTGAGAAGAACAATTCAGAGTCATCTGGATTTCAAGAAGCAGAGATCAAGGATCAACTGCAGTAGATTCAGACTAATTCAGTTCTACTCAAGAAGCTTTGAAGAAAGCTAAGTCAGTTTGGATCAAGCTGAGTTCTTCCAAGAACTCTTCAAGAAACTCTCAACTCCTCTCATCCTTTCTGAGTTGTAGAGTTAGCATTTGTAATTTCTATTTTAAACTTGTAAGATCCATTGGATCTGAGTGATTGTAAGCCTATTTTATAAAGGCTGAGGGTAGGGCTTGGTGCCTGAGTGTAGGAGTTGAAGAACTCTGAGTGTAGGCCTTTAATTGGCTGAGTGTAAGCCTTGATTGGCTGAGTGTAGGCCTGGGTGGCTGAGTGTAGGCCTTTTGGCTGAGTGTAAGGCTTTGGGCCTGAGGTAGGAACCTTGTTGGGTTCTGAGCTAGTGGAGAAGTTTGGCCGAATCTAGTACACTGCTAGATAGGCGAAGGGGAAAGTGGATGTACCCAAAGATTGGGGAACCACTATAAAATTAGTGTATCTTCTGTGCTGTGCTGTGAATTGAATGCTTAATTTCTGTATTTGCTGTTAGCTGTAGTAATCAGTGAAAAACTGTTGTGCTGCCAAACAAAAGTCAAAAAAGGTTTAGGTCACCTATTCACCCCCCCTCTAGGTGTTTAGGTACCATATCTTTCAAAGATGTTTGTGAACAAGGTACATCTAACAAAGCTAAACCAATGTCATCTACATTCCTAGCTCAACAGAAGGATGATCAAAGAAGACAGTTGGAGCATTATATTGATGATTCCATCAAAAGTGTGAGAAGGGATTTGCCCACTAAAATCAAGTCTATCAGGTTGGAAGTAAACCTACTGAAAGCCAACATAGTTGCATTCTTCACTAGGGTTGCTACTACAGTAACCTTCACTAAGAGCAAATTTCAAGAAATCAGACTTACATAGAATGATATTCTACAGAACCATAACATTACTTCTAGTAATATGGAAGTGGTCCACAATGCTCAAAAGAATCTGATGGAAGCCCACAAGACTACAATTAAAAGGAGAATGGATGTCTGTACTCAGATTTCTGATGATCATATGTTAGAAGTCAAGAATAATGTCACTAAGGGATTAAATTTTCTGGATGAAAGACTCTCTATAGCCAAGAACTCCCTTTCTATAGCTGTATCTGAAGAATTCATAAAGGGGGAGAAGGAAATGATCAAGGATAATACTGAAATTGCTACCTGGGTCACCAATGTTATTAGACGTTCATTGGGGATTGAGAAGTATTCATATGATGAAAATATTCCTGTACCTATTCTAAAAGGTCAGTATGATGAATAGTATGGTGATCAATATGATGATCAAGGTGGTGCTCAGTTGGCTGAACCATCTACTACTACTATAATTCCTACATTCAGTCGCATTGCTGACCAGATAGCCAGAGCTAGAGATAAGTCTGTCGTTGAAGAATAAGAAGATGTCAGGCTAAGCAAGAAAAGGTACATAGAAGGGATGGAGACCAGACCAGTCTTTGAGAAGTGGAGTCCTCAATCATGGACCATCATCTTGTCTGCCTGGGATCAGATAAAAGATAATAAAACTTACAGGGGAAAGCTTTATAGCTTCGAATGGGCCAAGCTAGAAAGAAATGAAGAGGCTAGGATGAAGTTCAAAAGAGATAAAAGTCAGGTGCTTTGTCACAAGTTGATGTTGAGCCGAACAAGTACTTTCCTAAGCCCTACAACTATTTTGATAGATAAAAGGAGAAGAAGAATGAAGAGAAGGAAAAGGCTGCAAAGAAACCAAGCAGGGGAATAATCATAAGGGAACCTGAAACATGATAATATATTTTTTGTACTCCTTAAGGGCTGTAGGACTGTGTAAGATATTTTAAGCACACTGTC
Organism: Platanthera guangdongensis; assembly: GCA_039583875.1. Taxonomy (NCBI): domain Eukaryota; kingdom Viridiplantae; phylum Streptophyta; class Magnoliopsida; order Asparagales; family Orchidaceae; genus Platanthera; species Platanthera guangdongensis. Next base: position 149,995,637 of record CM077167.1, read on the forward strand.
TAGTTGTAATTATCTCCTTGAATGAAAATTACATTTTTGATTATGTGTCAAATCCTGCTCTTATGTATTGTGAATATGTTTTCTATCTTATGGAAGTGTATATTATTATCTAGGGTTCTGAATTCTTCAAACAGGGGGAGATTGTTGGGTCCTTTAATCACAATGTCCTAGATTTGAAGAAGGCCTATAAGATAATGGTATACACAAGATTGCATCTGATGCATGCTCTAAGTTTAATGCATGTAGGTTGTTTTTTGCTGCACTGATTTTATAGGTAGTCTAAGTTACAATGACAAATGGACTCAAGATAGGATGTTGGTAAAGCAGAAATCTGGCTAAGTGTAGAAGCGTTGAATGAAGACAGTTCACTTGTAAGACCCTCTTTTTTTGCTACGCTACCGGGTCTTATGCCCAAAACTGCCATTTTGCGGTGACACCGACACTTGGGAAGGTCGTCACTACAAAATGTCGATTCTGCCGGCCTTTACGATCACCAAAGAAAGAGAAGCATATACATAAATCAGATATATCCAAGTCCACACATCACATATAAGATATATATATAAGGAATCACAGCAAGTTCACATAATAATAGAAGTCCGAAATATAAACGGTACGAATAAAAGTCAAATGAGCTTAATCCCGGTGCATCAAATCCTCACAACAACCCACTCGTAGAAGCTAAAGAAAGACTGTCACTCACGGAGCCAGAGACTGGCGCTCCCGCACTAGACTAGCCCAACTCCTTATGTACCGTGCTCCGCCGGTGCTGCAACTCCTGCTACTAGTCTCTGTCTCCCATCCGAATCCCCTGAAATGTTTGGTCCATCGACCGTTAGTCAAAAGACTAAGCCTGATTTCCAACACCCCTTCCCCAATTTCTCCTTGGCACCGAGCGGGAGGAATGATAGGAAAGCTATGAAGGTGGAGAGTGGTCAAAAGAAGATGATGGTGGACCTATTCTAGCAAGCATATAGTAAATCTACAGGGCTATAAAAGTAAAGGCAACTAATAATTCTATAATAAGAAAACGATAGAGTAAACAAGTATAGCAGAGCAGCAATATATGAAAAGTAAACCAAAAAATAAGTAACCTTAACTTATATGAATGCCCATACAAACATATAAGTTAAGGGGTCTTTTGCAAGACTCCCATCGTATAAAAAGTCCCATAACAATTTATACATTGGGGTGTCAGGTTGTATGCAAATATGAGTGAAATGAAATGTTATGCCATGATTCATGCAAATGCAACACACGCACACAACTCCATGCACACAGACCTATAGTCCCCCCTATTTGGAAGCTAGCATCACTCCTAGGAGCCTTTGCCATGACAAACAGAGATAGTGGGTCGGGCCACCCCACTCCTAGACGGGTATTTACACTATCAGGACTAGCCCTTATGTATGCCCCTGAAGGACACAATCAGGGTATCCGCGTACTTTGTTGACCCACCGCCAGACTTTCCCTTGGCCAAGTGTCCACCACAACTGCCTAGTAAGCATACCGATGCTGGTTTGAACAACCATCAAATACCAAAGACCCACCACTTTTATGCACATGCAACCTTGTGTTCCTGAGTCATCGGCTACTCGAACTAACCTGTCCGTTTCCACAACCATCAAGCCTACCGCTCGGCCAACCTAGCCAAAAAAACCTCCCGAAGTAACGGGGTGAGTGAAAGTGAAGTCCTAGATTATTGCTAATTACTCTTGTATTCATTTTAGCCTTACAATTTAGATTAATCTCGGACTACCCTGGGCATTCCCTATGAAGGGCTCTCGGGGGCACTAGGAACTACGATGGGCTGAAGCCCAAATCTCCCTTTCGCAAGGCACTTACTATTATAGGTGACTACCCAAGTTCAATCCCCTTCAATGTTATACTAAGGGTCTGTTTGGCGCAGCTCTGGCGGTTGGAGAATCTCTATTCTAGCCGCCAGAGCTATTTTTTCTATGTTTGGGACAGCTCCTTATGAAGAGCTTTTCGTAAATCTGGAGCTGTTTTGCAGCTTTTCGGAAATCCCCCTCCCCCTAGCTTCTGCTCCAGCAAAATAGCTTTCTCTCTCACATGTTTTGAAAATCTATCGGCCCCGACTTTTCCAATTCTTCCTGCAACTCGCAGGAGCTGATGGTCTCGCCGGAGCTGACATATCTCGCCGGAGACGACGCTCCCGCCTCCTCCCGCTCTCGTTCTATTTCTTCAAAGCGCACTTCTGCACAGAGCACCCAAACACTCTGCAGCTTTTCAAAACTGCTCCCCAGAGATCTATTTTAAAACAGTTCTATCCAGACAGCAGCTTTTCGATCCGCCAGAGCTGTCCCAAACAGACCCTAAGTCTAACCCTAGTGTGTTTTGACTCTCTTTCTCTCCTTAGGAAAGACGATCTTTCGTCGATCCCGAGAACCACTTAACACTAGTCAACACAACACCCTTCCCATCATGAATCCCAATGATGAACTCAATTTCACTTTACCAAATCAGCATATCATTAACCCAACTCCCTATATCCTTCCCACATGCTAACACAATTTTGCAGTTTTACTATATGCAGACCAATCTAAGCTATATGATGAGAATGAGAGGTGTCCCCTTCCAATATTCATCCAAGCGACCTAAGATTATTACTGGTGGCCTATCATGATATATCTAGCTTAAATCCAGAAACTTGTAATTTTCCTAATTAATTTGGCATTTATTAAATGTTTCCCAAATTAGATAATTAGTGGTTTTGAACATGAAGTAATAGAATTCCTTAAGTTCTGGCCACTGAAGAATTATGAACACAATATGATGCCAAAATATCAGAGAATACCAAGTTTCACAAATTTTTATAAATTTATTATCCCCTAAATAATTAATTCAAGATAATTACAATAATTAAAGATAAAGAGGGAAGTACCGTCAAATAATATCCAAAAATTACACAAAAATTACCAGAGCTTTAATATGATCATAAAACATTACTGACTATGTTTCATATAATTCCAAGGTCGGTAAGCTATATAGAAAAATACTTCAAATGTATCCCTAATAAGGAACTTTGTGAATAAACATACTTGTAATCTCTTCTAAACAATATGAAATAATTTTACAAGCTTTAATATGCGCTAAAACGTTCTCTGGCCAAGTTTTCATGAATTTAAAATGACTAAACACTCTTATGTTTGTGAAGGAAGTACCATAAATACCAATCCAAAATTTACACTAAAATTTCAAAAGCTTTTTAACAACAATATATAATCAGAGCCTAACTTTCAAGATCATTCATGGTCATATGGTTAGGTAAGAAAATCATGATCAAAAGTGCACTAATTTGTCCTAAGTAATTTCCAATTGATTAAAGTTGTGTGCATATGTCTAAATGTCACCAAATTTCTTTCTAGGTCTATTCCCTGCCCTAAGATCACATGGACTAAACTCCAAGTCCATACAAGGACATATCACCCTATGTCCATCACAAACCCCCAAAGTTCAACATTTGGGTTTGAACTAGGGTCATAGGGAAAATCCATCCTAATCCACCCCAAACTCCAAGTGAGGGTGTTTTAACTGACCTTGAAGCTCTGGACAAAGTCTCATCCCCTTTGGGTGAGAATTGACCCCTCCATGCCCCAAGCACCCTTTTACCCTAATTTACCCTTTAGCGACCAAATTTCGGTTACACCAATACTTATCCAAATCAACCCCAAATGGGCTGAGATTTTATCAGTGATATATAATGACCCTAAGGACCAATCACCAAAATATTTGTTAATTATGAGGTAATTATGCCCTAAATATAATTCATACATGGATTATTAAATTTATACAAAAACTATAGAATTTTTTTTTTCAAAAACTCCCATTTTTAGATATGTCAAATGTATAGATAAGAGTGACTGCCAGTCCAAATTTTAAGTCATTTGGATGTATAGATTGGTGAGGGCACTCAATTAAGTCTCTGACAAGCCCTATGTATAGACTGCACCATTTTGAGTGTTATGGTAAGACCACTGATCCAAACAGATTGAAATCAATTTTAAAATAAGGTCGACTTCAAGCCCTACAATTTTCATGTTGACTACATTTTCTGAAAAGGCATATAAGGGCCTTATTTGACAACATCAAAAAGATGCATGTTAAAGGATAATAATCACTATGCTTTATATATAATATATTAATATTTTTTAAGAACACTGTTCATCTTCTCAACCCAAACAACAGGCCGTTAAAAATGCCCTAAACCTGTAGCTTTTGCGTGAGCCACCGCTGGCCATCCGGACACCTCCCTGGCCAGCCACCGCCACCACCACCTCCGTCGAGGTGGTGGCTAATGTCCGACAGTGGTTTGGCCGCCGAAGGTGGTGGTTTCCAGCGAACCCGCTACCATGATTTTTGGAATTTCTCCATTTATTTCTCACTTGGATAGGCTTGTTTGAGCAAGATTTCTCTTCCTAATTTGATCTAGATACTAGCACAAGGGGATAAGAGGAGAAGCAAACCTTATTTGGGGTTCGACGACGGCGCTGGCGGTAGTTGGCCGTGGCTTTCCCTTCTCCGGCGAGCTTGTCCGATTCCTCGATCCTCCACCAAAACCTTTGATGCAATACATTATTTTGACAGCCAAGGACGTTTTGAAGGTGATGGGATGGTCAAAGGTGGGAATGAGGGGCTGCATAGGGGGATTTATATTTTTTTCATGGAGGGGAGGTGAAGGGGTGGTTGGCCCTGGTGGTTGGGCTCCTCCATTGATGGTGGCTGATGAGAAACTTATGGGAATATCTTCCCAAGGGTCAGGTTGTAACACCCCTATCCGTCGCATAGTATATAGCAGTAGGTCCGGCCGGGGCCCGACGCCATATACCACAGACAGACCGGGTGGTTACGTATGGAAACCATCCAACCAATCTCAACATCCTACACAGAGCATTCTAGCGGAAGCAGTTTATATAAGTTGTAGACAAGAACCCAGCATTAGAGCACGAATGTCCACTATTACAAAATTAGGAATGTATACAAAATACCTAAAATCGGCCTTAAGGCCTTATAGAATGTTTCACTTGAATAATACATGATTTACAAACCTCGGCACGCAGGCCGGTCATACATGAATAAAACAGAAACATTTCTACTTGGGCCTTCGAGGGCCAGCTTCGCAAAAAGGGCTTTAGCCCGCTATTGACCGCTTGGTCCAGCTGCACCTGCAAGCAACAAACCACCGCACGGTGGCAAAACAAGGCAACGGTCAGCAATGCTGACCAAATTATAACGATCCCGCCCCCAACTCGGGCGGCGGCGATGCTCCTTCCCTGCATTTCATTAGCATAAGCGAGCCATACATATAACCATAGCCATTTCATCACAGACGTTGGCTCGTACGGCCACACGTCCCGTGCACTCAGGGCACATTCTCGGTGAACCGGTCGATGTTACGTCAATTAAAGTCATTAACATTCCGGACTCACCACCGCCACTTAGACGGCCATTCCTATGAGCAATTAGTCTTCCTGGCCTGGGTCACGACAATTCAAGCCGTTGACCGCCGAAGACTCCCATCTATGCCAACGGCGAGTGCCACGTAACCTTAGGTCTCTCTAACCGAACGACATAAAGCGGGTACGGCTCCATCTAACCCGTGCTCACTTCGCAACGACAATTTAAGCCATTTGCCCGGGTCAAACTTTCACCGAGTCCCATTCTACCGCAAGACACATAACCCAGTTATGTTCGAGTTGGCTCTCAGGCCACCAAGTTGGCCAGATCTCGTATTCGCCCAGTTTTTCGGGTGCACCTTTGGGTTAGTCCCTAAGGCTCCCTGCTGCAATCTACCGCGTAGAAAACCCGAAAAACACCCAATAGCACGGAGTCTTCTCCGGCCTTAAGCAATGCAACATCACCGATCCAGACTAACATGTCCGGGTAGGCTTCACACAAAATGCCTACGTCCGTTCTCGCATACGGACTCTAAACAACGGGGACTTTACATATCTACCCGAAGGAACGCCTTCAACTCTCCGCAAACTCGCGAGAGCGGGCTTCCTATGCTAAGAAAAGGAGCGATTCATGCTCAAGATGAGTATCGTTACCCTTGAGTTCCTCTTTGGCGCCATCGAAAAGTAATCAGATAGAAATCACCGCACTTGCGTTGCCTCCGTGGATCCGGAGTCGGCTTGCGATTCGGAGCTCCGAAGCTCCTCCAATGGCGGATCTAGCTCTTCTTCCTCCAAGGGCTCTCCTCTTTCTCCAAGGGTTTGGAGAGATGAAAAAGGTAAGAAAGTGATGGATTTTCTAAGTCAAACCCGGGTATATCCTCTCAGGAACCATCCCCAGCCGTTAGATCTTCAATCAAGGAAACGAACGGCTTTGATTCGGGGCTGAAATGCCCAATTTGGACCAAACACGGCCTGGCACACGCCCGTGTCCAGGGCCGTGTGCCGCATTCGCCGTCAAAATCGAATCTCCTGGACCTCACACGGGTATCGAACACGCCCGTGTTCGAGCTGACACGCCCGTGTTCCAGCTGACACGACCGTGTAGCCGGCCGTGTACCCCATGATTTTCCCCCGTTTACAACCCGAGCACTGCACGGGTTCTAGGACACGCCCGTGTCCTTGCCCGTGTCACCTTGACACGCCTGGGCCCCAGGCCGTGTACAAGGTCTCGACATTTCGTCGAGTGGAGATCGACGACTCGATGACACGACCTTGGACACGCCCGTGTCCTAGGTCGTGTGCCTTGTCTCGACGATCGTCGAGCGAATCTCGACGAATTCCCCGGGACGATCGTCGACACGGGTCGACACGCCCGGAGACACGCCCGTGTCGTGGGCCGTGTGCCCATTCTCGACGAATCGTCGAGTATAACTCGACAATTTCTCGGCTAAGTGTCGACACGGGTCGACACGCCCTGCGACAGGCCCGTGTCGTAGGCCGTGTGCCCACTCTCGATGAATCGTCGAGTATAACTCGACGACTTCGCGGCTAAGTGCCGACACGCGCTGACACGCCCTGGGACACGCCCGTGTCCCAGGCCGTGTGCCTTCAGCCAAAACCAAAACTGGCCCAAAACGTCCCCTTTGCTCCTTTGAGTTTCGGGGCGTTACAACTCTACCCCTCTTCAAAGAATTTCGCCCACGAAATTACATAAAGGAAAGACATGTACAAAACCAAATTTGTACCTGAGCGGAACAACTCCGGATATTCGTCAAGCATAGTCTTCTCTCGCTCCCAGGAGAGCTCCTCACGACCGCAATTGTCCCACCGGACCTTGACCATCCTGATCTCTTTATTGCGTAGCCGCTTGACCTCCGAGTCCTCAATCCGCACGGGCTTGACCTTTGTCGTTAGCCCACTTTCCACCGGCACTTGATCGACCGCGATCACTTGCGTAGGCTCTTGCACCGCCTTCCGAAGCACCGAAATGTGGAATACATCGTGTAAACCACCTAGCTCCACCGAGAGCTTCAACCGATAGCCGCTTCACCAACTCGCTCCAGAACCTCGAACGGTCCAAGGTATCTGGGCTTAGCTTTTTCAATCGCCGCACCCGCGAGACACCCTTGAATGGCTTGATCTTCAAGTATACATAATCGCCCACAGCGAACTCCACGTTCCTGTGCTTGGCATTATAGTACTTTGCTTGCCGGTCCTGAGCAATAAGCAACCTCTCCCGAATGGTTCTCACCAAAGAAGTAGCACCCTCTACTTCCGATCGCTTATATAACTTTGACTCACCCGTTTCTATCCAAGACAACGGCGTGCGACATCTTCTACCATATAGGGCCTCGAAGGCGCCATCTGAATACTTGCTTGGTAGCTGTTGTTGTATGCGAACTCCACCAAATAAAGGTGGTCTTCCCATTGCTTTCCAAATCCAAGACACACATGCGAAGCATGTCTTCCATGGTTCTATTGACCCTCTCAGTCTGCCCATCCGTTTGCGGATGGAAGGCTGTGCTAAACTTCAGCTTTGTTCCCAACATTTGCTGCACTAGCCTCCAATCATTGGACGTGAACCGCCCATCTCGGTCACTCACGATGCTGCGGGGCACACCATGAAGCCGTACTATATTATCCACATAAAGCTTGCCAGCTTCTCCACCGGATCGTCCTTCCTATGCGGAATAAAATGTGACACCTTCGACAATCGATCAACAACCACCCAAATGGCGTCGTTCCCCTTTTGCGACCTTGGCAAACCGTGCACAAAGTCCATAGAGATGTCGTCGAATTTCCACTCCGGAATAGGCAAGGACTTAAGAAATCCTCCCGGCTTTTGGCACTCCGCCTTTACCAAGGCGCAGGTTTGGCACTTCGCTACGTATAGCGCAACATCCTTTTTCAAACCCGGCCACCAAAATAGTTTCTTTACATCACGGTACATCTTCGTGCTCCCCGGGTGAATCGAGTACTTGGTATGGTGTGCCTCGTACAACAACTCCACCCGTAAATTGCCCACACTTGGGACGCACAAACGACCGTCTTTCCAAAGCAATCCGTCCTCCACGACGAATTGGAATTTGACCCATCCAGAGCCTCTATCATGAACTGCTTCATATGAGCATCCATATCCAAAGCCTGCCGAATCCGATCAGCCAGGTCATATTGGACTTCAGTCCAATTCAGCACTGCTTCAGCACTTGATTGTCTGTCCACACAAACAATCTCCAACGCCTCCACTCCTGCACCAACCGCTCATCATGCACCGATAGCCAATTGGCTTGAGCTGGGGCTCGACGACTCAACGCGTCCGCAACCGCATTCCCTTTGCCAGGCACGTAGTGGATCTTGAATGTATAGTCCCCCAGGAACTCCATCCATCTACGCTGCCGCATATTCAGATCTTTCTGATCAATCAGTACTTTAGGCTCTTGTGATCGGTGTAGATATCAATCTTCACACCGTACAAATAGTGTCTCCACAGCTTCAAGGCAAAAATCACGGCCGCTAACTCCAAGTCATGGACCGGATAATTCCTCTCGTGCACTTTTAGCTGTCTCGAGCCATAAGCTATCACGCTTCTGTGCTGCAGTAGCACGCAACCCAAACCGCTGCCCGAAGCATCGCTATATATCTCATAGCCTTCGGTTCCACATGGCGAACTCAGCACAGGCGCCGTGGTCAACCGACACTTCATTCCTCAAAAGCTCGCGCGCACTCCGGCGTCCAAACGAACTTATGCTCCTTCCTCGTCAAAGTAGTGAGAGGTAGCGCTATCCGCGAGAAGTTCTCTACGAAGCGCCTATAATAACCGGCAAGCCCCAAAAAGCTCCGGACTTCTGCTACCGTAGCAAGCTCAGGCCACTCCCGTATCGCAACAATCTTCGCCGGATCCACCGCAATACCCTCTCCACTCACTATATGCCCGAGGAACGCCACTGAGGATAGCCAAAACTCGCACTTCGAGAACTTGGCATACAACTGATTTCTCCTTAGCGTCTCCAACACCAAATGAAGATGCTTGAAGTGATCTTCCTCACTTTGCGAGTACACCAAATATCGTCGATGAAGACGATCACGAAATGGTCCAAGTACTCCTTGAACGTCCTGTTCATCAATCCATGAACACTGACGGCGCATTAGTCAGCCCAAACGCATGACCGTAAACTCATAATGCCCGTATCTCGTACTAAACGCTGTCTTCGGGATATCACTCTCCCTTATTCCGCAGCTGATAGTACCCAGCCTTGAGATCCAACTTCGAGTACACCGTCGACCCGACTAACTGATCAAAGAGATCATCAATCCGAGGGATCGGGTACTTGTTCTTCTCAGTCAGCTTGTTTAGCTCCCGATAATCAATACAAAGCTCAAGCTTCCGTCCTTCTTCTTAACAAAGAGGACCGGTGCGCTCCAAGGCGAAGAACTCGGGCGCACATACCCTTGCTCCAACAACTCTTGCAGTTGAACTTTCAGCTCCGCCATTTCCTTAGGCGCTAGCCGATACGGAGATCGTGACACAGGCTTTGCACCTGGCACTAGCTCGATCGTAAAATCTATCTCCCGTTTAGGCGGGCTCCAGGAAGATCTGCGGGGACACATCAGGGTATTCCGATACCACTGAAATACAATCCAAAGCGGGCTTCGGCTTTGCAACCTCCACTAGTGTAAAGAACAGTTCTGCTCCAGCACGAACCGCCTTCACCACCTGAAGAGCAGACATCAACGTCTTGCTCGACCCCTTTAAGCCCGTAAAACGTCGTCTCACGACTCGCTCCCAGCTTAACTTCCTTGCTACCGCAATCTATATGGCCTGCTGCTCTGAGAGCCAGTCCATGCCAATATGATGTCGAACTCCACAACGGAAGTAAAGACGCCCGCAGGTCGAACTCCTGCTCCCCAATACGAATCTTAACATCGCAGATCCTATCCGCTCGCATCGAACACCCATTGGGCAACAACACATCCAACTTATCCTTCGCCATCGAAGAGAGGGACTCCGATGCGTGATATAAATCCTTCGGACAAGAAGGAGTGTGAAGCTCCCGTATCGAAGAGTGCTCGTGCCGGATTTTCACAAATCAATACAAATCCTAAACAAGCAGTGGTAAGGTAACATGTGCATAACAAGCATTTAAAGAAATTGACTTGCTATAAATTAAACCGTACCTGTCACCACATCAGCTTGTTTAATGGCCTCCTGTTGGCCAAGATTGTAGACCCTTGGTTGGGCCGGAGCATAGTGGGATGCGGTCGACTCCACCGCCTTTCCCTTCTCTTCATATGTAGCTCCTGGCCTCCTCTCGGACTTAGGACGTCCGCTCCAACAATCACGGGCAAAGTGCCCCGTCTTTCCACATGTAAAACACGCGCCTGGGGTCCGACTCGTAGTCGCCCCAAAGCACCAGAAGGAGCTGGACCCGAAGTCCTATGCTTCTTGAAAGACCTCCGATAGCCGACTTTGAAGTAGTCGGCACCTGAACTCAGATTTCTTTCACCCAAGCTTTTCTTTCTTGCTGTACATTCTTCATGTCCTTCTCCAAGGACCGGGCAGTATTGACCAAGGTTAAGAAACCCTGCGTCATCGGCCCTGACAGTAATAGTCTCAGCTCATCCCTCAAGCCTTCATAAAAACGATTAGTCTTGCGCTCCTCATCCATGATGGTGGAGCTAGCATAACGACTCAACCGCGTAAACTCGTGGAGATATTCATCCACGCTCCTCTCACCCTGCACCAACTTCAGGAACTCATTCTCCATTGAATCCTCTGAGTAGAAGGGAGGTATCTTGCTAAGAACAATCCCGAGAACTCTTCCATCGGAACGTCTATCAGTTGTCTACCTCTCAAATGATGCAGCTCCAATCCTTCCCACCACATCTTGCTTCACCGTCCAGCAGGAACGTAGCGATGGTGGTCATTTGCCACTCCTCCGTCTCCGTCGCTGTCATGACTCTCTTCACCCTAGAGAGCCAGTCTTCAGCCTGAGATGGGGTTCCCAACCCCGAGAATAACGGAGGGTTAAAGCTCATTACATGCTTCAACTGCCTCTCAGTTGCCCTCCTTGGCACTATCGGTTCTACAACCACTTGCTCCACCCTCCTCGGCTCAGCCTCTTGCAGAGGTTCTTGCTCCATCACAGGAGCGGGCTGCTGCGCTTGCCTTCCAGGCTGCGCATTAATCACGGCCAACACCGCTTCAGCCACCAATCGTATATTTCTCAGCCGACAGAGGTGTTGCGGAGCAACATCCGGTGCACTACTAGCCTCAGAAACTCGGCGTTCTGACGGCCCAACACCACTTCTGGTCACCTATAGTGGTACAAAACACCGTTAAGCGACCAAATAAATTGCAAACAGCAATTATAGGAACACGCAGGTTCCTCAAACACGAGTATTTTCATTCCTAAGTGGACATTCATGGTTCTTTTACCATTATAACGATGACGCACACAATGTGCTCACCACCCCTTAAAAAGAATTCGCCCACGAATTCACTTTAAGCCCGACCAAAACCAGTAGTCTGATACCAAATTGTAACACCCCCTATCCGTCGCATAGCATATAGCAGTAGGTCCGGCCGGGCCCGACGCCATATACCACAGACAGACCGGGTGGTTACTATGGAAACCATCCAACCAATCTCAATGTCCTACACAGAGCATTCTAGCGGAAGCAGTTTATATAAGTTGTAGACAAGAACCCAGCATTAGAGCATGAATGTCCACTATACAAAATTAGGAATGTTATACAAAATCCCAAAATCGGCCTTAAGGCCTTACAAATGTTTCACTTGAATAATACATGATTTACAAACCTCGGCACGCAGGCCGGTCATACATGAATAAAACAGAAACATTTCTACTTGGGCCTTAGAGGGCCAGCTTCGCAAAAAGGCTTTAGCCCGCTATTGACCGCTTGGTCCAGCTGCACCTGCAAGCAACAAACCACCGCACGGTGGCAAAACAAGGCAACGGTCAGCAATGCTGACCAATTATAACGATCCCGCCCCCAACTCGGGGCGGCGATGCTCCTTCCCTGCATTTCATTAGCATAAGCGAGCCATACATATAACCATAGCCATTTCATCACAGACGTTGGCTCGTACGGCCACACGTCCGTGCACTCAGGGCACATTCTCGTGAACCGGTCGATGTTACGTCAATTAAAGCCATTAACATTCCGGACTCACCACCGCCACTTAGACGGCCATTCCTATGAGCAATTCGTCTTCCTGGCCTGGGTCACGACAATTCAAGCCATTGACCGCCGAAGACTCCATCTATGCCAATGGCGAGTGCCACGTAACCTTAGGTCTCTCTAACCGAACGACATAAAGCGGGTACGGCTCCATCTAACCCGTGCTCACATCGCAACGACAATTTAAGCCATTTGCGCGGTTCAAACTTTCACCGAGTCCCATTCTACCGCAAGACACATAACCCAGTTATGTTCAAGTTGGCTCTCAGGCCACCAAGTTGGCAAGATCTCGTATCCGCCCAGTTTTCCGGGTGCACCTTTGGTTAGTCCCCAAGGCTCCCTGCTGCAATCTACCGCGTAGAAAACCCGAAAACACCCAATAGCACGGAGTCTTCTCCGGCCTTAGCAATGCAACATCACCGATCCAGACTAACATGTCCGGGTAGGCTTCACACAAAATGCCTACGTCCGTTCTCGCATACGGACTCTAAACAACGGGGACTTTACATATCTACCCGAAGGAACGCCTCCAACTCTCCGCAAACTCGCGAGAGTGGGCTTCCTATGCTAAGAAAGGAGCGATTCATGCTCAAGATGAGGATCGTTACCCTTGCGTTCCTCTTTGGCGCCATCGAAAAGTAATCGGATAGAAATCACCGCACTTGCGTTGCCTCCATGGATCCGGAGTCGGCTTGCGATTCGGAGCTCCGAAGCTCCTCCAATGGCGGATCTAGCTCCTTCTTCCTCCAAGGGCTCTCCTCTTTCTCCAGGGTTTGGAGAGATGAAAAAGTAAGAAAGTGATGGATTTTTCTAAGTCAAACCCGGGTATATCCTCTCAGGAACCATCCCCAGCCGTTGATCTTCAATCAAGGAAACGAACGGCTTTGATTCGGGGCTGAAATGCCCAATCTGGACCGAACACGGCCTGGCACACACGCCCGTGTCCAGGCCGTGTGCCGCATTCGCCGTCAAAATCGAATCTCCTGGCCTCACACGGGTATCGAACACGCCCGTGTTCGAGCTGACACGCCCGTGTTCCAGCTGACACGGCCGTGTAGCCGGCCGTGTACCCATGATTTTCCCCCGTTTACAACCCGAGCACTGCACGTGTTCTAGGACACGCCCGTGTCCTTGCCCGTGTCACCTTGACACGCCTGGGCCCCCAGGCCGTGTACACGGTCTCGACTTTCGTCGAGTGGAGATCGACGACTCGATGACATGGCCTTGGACACGCCCGTGTCCTAGGCCGTGTGCCTTGTCTCGACGATCGTCGAGCGAATCTCGACGAATTCCCAGGACGATCGTCGACAGGGCGGTGAGCCCGGCGACACGCGCCGGGTCGCAGTGGCGTGATACCCCTCGACGATCGGAGCTAGACGAACACAGCTAAGGGGAGGAGGAAGGACAGCGACACGAGTGTCGCAGGCCGTGTGCCCAATCTCCGACGAATCGCACAAGAGTAAATCTATACAACTTCAGACGCCACCTGTCGAGGGCGCGTGTCCCAGTTTTTGGACTACGCGATTGCCCACTGGCCCTGGGACACGCCCCACGGCTGTTTGAGCCCGGGCCGTTGGTAGCAGCACTTCAGCAGAAACGCACAACAAAACTGGAACCAACAAACGTCCCCCCTTTGTGGGCGTTGAGTTCTCGG